>VZSZ01007400.1:8772-30375 GCA_013398815.1 Ibidorhyncha struthersii
AAATCCATCAAACTGAATGAATACAGAATGGTCAAACCAGACAGCAGCCTTATTTTATTTATTTATTGAACAGGCAGATTATTTTGACTTTCATGATTTTTAGCGAGATGTTTTTCAATATAGAAGTGCTATTCACAACATTTATTAATGACTGGATGCAAGGCAAGTAGCCTACAAGGAAGAAAACATCTTGATAAAAGAAAGTTAGGTTAAGCTCCAAATGAGCATAATGAAGAAAAACAGGTGACTTAACATAACTTCCTACACTTAACAAGGTAATAAGAAATGGAAATCAATGTAGAGAGAAACACATAATATGAATTTTAAAAGGACACCATTTAAACTGTAATTTCAATTAAAGTACCTATCACTTAGTACTATAACCTACTTATGAACACAAGAAGTCAAGGCAATCTCAGTATGAATCCAGTAAACTGGATGACTGTCTATTTCGATTAATTATTATCTATCTGCTCTTCTGCAGTGTAACATAATTACTCCAGGTAACTGAATTGCTGTAATACTCATGAGGTTTTATCTCCTCCTCCCAATCCCTTAAAAGAAAAACAGAACAGAAAATCAGGAACAGCTGAGAAACCTCAAAGAAGTGTTAAAAAGCAAGAACTGCAACACCACTGAGAAGAGCTAAAATAAATCTGTGACACATTTTATTCAGATAACATAATTAGGATGCCCGATCATGTGCTCATAAATGCCATTGACACAGCTTCAACATACATGCAAAAACTAGCCAGTTAAGACAACCCCTGAATATGCATGCCCTTTCACAGTGCCCTAGCTGAAGCCTTACAGCAACAGATGAGAATCATTTCTCTCATTTTTTAGCCTGAACTCTCTCTCACCAAAGATTCCCACAACACTTCCCAATAATAAGTATCAGTTACTGTGACTTCAGAGGACACTGAGCAGCAACTGCTGGTAAATACTGCCTTGCCACTGCCAATCCTTTAAACCACCTAATCTATTTAAGCTTTATTTACTATATCTGTGCATGAACACAGAGCACTTGAGCATTTCAAACCTGTAATTACTTTCAGAAACATACTAAAGCCCCCACAAATACACACAGTATCTACAGGAAACATATATAGAAGTGCAAGAATATGACAAGGATCATTTAACAACACTGGAATTATGCCACTTTCAGAAAGCAGCATGTTATCAGCTTCAGCATCTTTCTAATTTTAGTCAGACTTATGACATCCCAGAATGGACTTCCAGATTTGAACATACAGTAGCAGTGGAAATGTTCTCCTCCACAGGATAACCTTAAAAGCCTCTAGGCAGCAGAGGCTGGTTTTGGCTGGGATACGGTTTTGGGTAGTACGGGTTTTGGCTGGGATAGAGTTAGATTTCTTCATAGTAGCTTGTATGGTGCTATCAAACAGATTCTTGTTATCTAGCCACAATTTTCATGCTGGAAACCAACATATACCATAAAGCTGTATATTTTGTTTTGCAAAAGACTAATAACCTTAACCTTTTTGAGCAACAGATCCTGGCTACAAAGCAAAGCATAGGTAACAAGAACCTGAATATGTTCAGATAATCTCTAATGTAGAGCACTGAAAGCAGGTCTCACTAGACAAGTGCTTCTAAAAGCACCAGATTCCACAAGGCAAACTGTTTCATTTCAATAACAGTCTCAGACCAAGCTTTTTAAAGCTGTGGTCCCTCTCCATGAGGCAATCCCTTCCTCTTCTACAGGTTTCCTGCCATGGTCTCATGCAGCAGAGCCCTGAAGGAGGAGGAACTGTCTGTGTCCTCTTGCAGCAAGGCTGGAGTGACTCGTCTTCTCACTGTATTCTGCAGTGCCTTTTCATAAAGAAATTGTAGAAGCTGTTTCTGTTTCTACATATATCCAACACAAACCAATAACCTGGTCTAATGGGAGGTGTCCCTGCCCATGGTAGGGGGGATGAAACTACATATTATTCAAGGTCCCTTCCAACTCAAACCATTCTATGATTCTATGATATTCGCTGTTCACTATGAGCTTCTCAGCCTGCCCCGCTCCCTCCTGGATCTATTTTCTAGGCATTTCCCTACAATTAAATCTTGCTACTGTGAGTTTAGGTATTAGCTTGTACTAATCCAAGGTACACCTTATTTTGTTTTTTTCACCTTTTTTCCCCTTCCTTAAGCTTCACATCCCTTTAAAGTTATTTCTTCTGCTAATAATGACTCTCTATATAGCAACATTTCCTATTTCATTAGCAACCTGCATACACCTGCAACATGGTTAAGGAGGGTATTTTAAATAAGATGCTGTTCAACATAAACCCCCTTGATATTTCTGTTGAACAATACCCCAAGCCCAATATATTTCTATATTTAACATCTTGATTTTGCCTGTGAACCTAAAAAAAACAGCTTAAGTGTTTATGTTCAAGCCTATTACTTGTAGAAAACACGTTTGTGAAGTTAGAGTGATAGATCTCCTTTGTTATGTTATTGTAAATATTGTAACTATTGAATTATGTGATTTTCACCTTTGTATCCTTACTGACTGCTTTTACAGTACAGAGTTTTCCAGGATATCCCCAAGCTTTGTCTGCCCGTTACCTAAGCATCTGGCAGAGACTTTGAGGTACGACTTCACCACAGTTAATTAAATGGGTAATTTCCATGGAGCTTCAGAAAAAACAACTTTACATTTGTACATTGACCTGTACTGAACACTTTCTGCTCTCTTCTCTCAACCAGCTTTCCTCCCAGAAAAGTACAAAAGGATGTGCAAGAATCCATACTTTTGCCTTTGCTGCTGCTTTTTCTTGCAGGAACAGTTCAAAAGATACAGCTATGACCCTTCTATGTGTTCAGATAACCTTCACCATTCCACACCAAACACCACAGCTGCCAATACATTTTATCCTTTGAAAGCATACACAATGTGATATCTTGACTCCAAGTCAATCCATCCAACTCATCCAGGACACTGAACTTGCATTACAATCCCCAACCTGAGGCTAAACAACTTTTGTTTTCTCTTCTATCTTCTTCCAGGGTCCCCCAAATCACTGAAACTATTGTTTTGATCATATATTGTTTTCAACATTCTCGGTCCCTCAGTTTGTGACTGGGACTTCAGGGCGCACAAAATAAACCCAATTCTAGTTGTCTTTCCTCGAACAGAGGCAGTGACTAAAAACCCTGTTCTTGGGGAACATAGTGTACAAGCTCCGTTAATATGCCACTTCCTTCCCTGGAAACAATTTCATTTAACTAACTGAGGGAGACAGGAGTTCCTTTTTACAGATTTCTAAACAAACCCTTTATTTTTTACTTCAATGCTTTGAACTAAGACAGGTCATTCATTTCATGTTGTCTGTTACCAAGAGGCACAAAAAAGGATCTTTTCCACCACACTTCTAAATGAGAATACTACACAAGAAAAATGGCAGAGCCAGTTACAGTCCAGCACCCATCAAAATGCTGGGAAGGGTTATGACTGGGACTATTTTACCAAATTAAATTCATCCAGGATATTTTGGGTATAATCCTTCTAGATAGTTTTGCACCTATGAACACATGTGGATATGGAGTTACCAACAATTCCTTGTACCTCCCAACACGCATCATCTTTCTTTGACTGTGATCGTTCTTACCTTCAGAGAAGCTCTTGCTTTGTTTAATTGTCTCTGGATGTTACAAACATTGACATATTTTGAGTATGTGACACATGTTCAAGTTGACATTCTCCATAAAAGGGGCTCCTTTATCCTTTTACTCCCAGCAGCAGTTAACTGGCTTCATCAAAAGACAAAGACAGATAGACCAACTGTGCTTGCACTTTCATTCCCCATTCCTTCTCACCACCTTGTGAGCACAAATTCGGAAGAACATGATTCAAAATTTAGTCTTCTGCCTCTGAGGGGGGTTTGGAAAAGGACTACAGAGAAAGCATAGTCTGTTCATCCTTCCCTAGATCTCCTGAGGCCCATGCTGAGAAAAGTAACATTACAAGAAAGCAGCATGATTTTTTGGAAGTTACAGAAAAAAAAAAAAAAGCTATGGTGTCTTAGCCTCAAGAGTGTCACATAAGATAACAGCTCTGTAATACTGTTTCTTCCATCTTGTTGTCAGACTGTGGCTACACAACAGGAGGACAACAGAAAAAAAAGAATCAAAGCCATTAAAGCTTTGACTCCCTGCTTTGACTAACTGCAACAAGCAGTTTTCAAAGCAGCAGAGTTACTTCATCCAGATTTTGTACCGGTGTGTGGCCTATATGCCCTGGGCATCTTCACCTGTTCCCAAGGCTCTTCTCCAGTGATGTCTTCCAGCTTCTCGCCCACCAGGATAACCAGTCAGCCTCCCACATTTCTGAGCAGGAGCAAGCAAGTGCTGATGTGTATCCAGGCTGATGGGTCAGGAAAAGGGCCAACGGAAGAGGCCAATATCAACCTCTGTGTTGCCTGTCCTTCACTGGCAGCACTAATTTGGGTCTGTCCTCCCCTCCACAAGCTACCAGTTTTCATAAAATATGGAAAAACTTGACATCCTCAAGACTCACAGAATCACAGAATGGTCAGGGTTGGAAGGGACCTCTGGAGATGATCTAGTCCAACCCCCCCGCGAGAGCAGGGTCACCTACAACAGGTTGCACAGGACAGCGTCCAGGCTGGTTTTGAATGTCTCCAGAGTGGGAGACTCCACAACCTCTCTGGGCAGCCTGTTCCAGTGCTCCACCAGACTCCTGTGCCTTTTATCAAGTTTGGCTGAAACTGGCTGGTTTTCACAGGGATATGTAAAAATGAGAAAAAACCTTGGAAAGCCTTAAGGAAAAAGCAGTAAGGCATACCTCTTTCTTTGAGTCAGCTATGCTGGTTAAGATTCACTTACGCATTGTTTATAGTATCCCCTAAATTGTAATTCGTCTGTTCCCACTGAATGTGATCCCCTGCTTGTCTGGTCTTTGCTTAAAATAAAAATTCCTTTAACAAAGCATTTGTATTCTGATCATCTTGTGAATTATGCTGTTTTTTCCTTCACATTCTAAAAAATACGATTTTCCCACAAGAGCCCCTAATACGTACCATGTGTATCATGATGAAATTCCCAGAGGCTAGCAGATTGTTCAACTTGTGAGAGTTTCCTTGGCACCTACACATTTTTCCTTGGTCAAGTCAGCTGTTGCAGTAAATTAAGTATTAAGAATATTTTTAACCCCTTCGACCTCGAAGTTAGGCCACAGCTAGAAAAATGCCTCTATAGAAAGTCATGTGGGCACTGATTATTTTTGTTACTCAAATGTACTCCAAGTGAAAATTTCTGTCACTGGCTAATGTACTACTACTTCATATGAGCAGCTGCAGAAACAAAACTCATATTAAGACATATTACATGAAAGAATTCGTGTACCTTATTCAGGGTATGGTCCGAGACCAGTCATTCTGATCTTTTAAAAAGTTTATTCGTTCATCCTCTCATCAGTAACATGACTAACAATACAAAGAAAGCTTCTTTCCAACTCAAGCTAATAGAAGCTTGAAATAGGAAGCTATTATTTAGAAGAGATTGAAAACTCCTTTTAAGAAACTTTATGGAACTGTTTCCCCTCCTGGTGAAAATATGCTGCTCTACTGAATTCCATGTGTTTTGTTTTCCCTAACACAGTATCTTAAGTCTACAGTACCCGAGACACTTCAGAATAATACAGTACCTCAAATAATGATTTTTGTGGTTTTGGATCATGAGCAAATTATGAGTAGCTCTCTGTGCAGCTTGAGGACTTTCCACGACAGTATTTGCTGCTCTCTATATTACCCTTCTTTTATACAGTACACACATCATCATAATTTCTCCTTATCTGCAGGTACCCCATTGAGTTCAGTCATCACTGTCCTATTTTATAGGATCCCAAGTACCACGTAGCCCCCTCTCTCCCCGTAAGTTTCTTGATATATACAGAACTTGCATCTGTGGCTTATTCAAACTAAGTTCTTTATACTAAGGATCCTCACTCTGAAATACTGTAGCTGCAGATATCTATCGTAGGCATCTCTGAAATAAAATGAAGAGAGGCAGGTAATCTTGTTTATCTGAACTATTTGCTGAAGAAACGTAATTCTCTCCCTACTTCATACTAGTCAAGCCACCAAAAATTAACACACGATTTAAACAGCACAATTCTCCCTTTATGTTTACATAACACTGCCTATGAAAAACAGCTCTACAATACAATTTAAAGCTGGTGCATGTACTGAGCATCTTAATATTGGGGAGAAAAGTATGGAAAGATGGTGGAGAATCAACTGAATAATGACAAACAACTCTATAAAACTTCATATTGTTGTTGAACGTGTGGTCTAAAAGACACCAGAAAGTGCTTTAAAAGAAAAAAAAAAAACACAAAAAAAAAACGAAGCCCACAACAAAAAACAAAAGCAAACCCCCCCAAACCCCAAGCAAGACCTAGCACGTAAAAAAAGTTTTGCAGTCACATGAAATTCCACCCTTACAAGTGAACTAAAACTGAGGAAAACCCAAGAGCTTCAAAGAAATATTAGATTTCACTTAATGAACAGGTCACTGGCATCTTTTAGTGCCCTTAGGCAAGCATAGTCCAGCCTTGCCATTTTCTTTTACATGAATTATCAAATTTTAATTTAATTAATTACTGTTTGATAATTAGTCTAGATCTTGTAAAATCTCTTTTGTTTATTGCATGCTGGGCACATGTTAGAACCTACAGTCCTTCAACCTGCCCAGGAAAAAAAGAAAAAACAAACAACCAAAAACCAAAGTGGCTTGCAGATCACTGGAGAGGGACTGCGTTTGTTTTTAAAAAATTTTAAAAAAGTAGTATACTTTTTTAAAAAAAATTGGTCCACGAGCAGTGTTTCACCATAAGGATGACATTAATGTGGAATCTCATCACATTTGTATTCAGCTGAACAGGAAATCAAAGCCAATTTTAAACCACTTCAAGACAAATATAGTAATAACTTCATTTACCTCAAAGTGTTTCACCACGGAAACTAGTATTATTGGCACCAACTTAAAGACCATTCAGGGGCGCGAAACACCTTGTTCTAAGTCATGCACCAAATCAGTGGCAGAGGCAAGAACACATGCAAGGGCTGCTGACTACCATTAAGAGATGGCTCTATCCATAAAAAGCTTCCATTTTGTGAGACCTTACAAAGTTGAACCTGAACCTGGCATGACATTCCATGTTCCCAAAAGGCACAAAGAAAATCAACAAAAACAAACAGATCTTTCACGTACATCTGCCCCTAAGCTGCTTCAAATGTAACATGCCTGCTAGGCAGCAATTTCCTGACATTTTCTACCACTGCTTTCAAAGCGAGCTTTAAATTCTGAGCTAACACTTGGGGATGTATCACACAACCACATTCATATATTTTGTCAGTCTTAGCATTATTAAGCATCAGTGACAAAATATAATTTTCAACACAGCAGATTTATGAGACAATTTTCTCAACTAAAAGATAATAAACCTATTCTCTCAGTAAGATAAGGGCTAGAGTTTTTTTAAATCCAAAAAATTGAGGGGGGAGGACTTTAAAAATAATCACAAAGTGTTTAGCGTATGAGTTCTCTGAACAGCACACAATTTGTCTCATTACTAAAACAAAAAATTAAAGACTGAAGCATTAACTTTAAGAGGTAGACCACTGCAAATCTAACATGTGCTTAAATCACAGCACAAGACCTGCAATTATCACCAGACAATTAGCAGCAACAGAATGAGGTCATAGAGTTATTACAGTTAGGTATGTTTATACACACTTTACACAGGGTTAAATAGTAGGGAGCACTTGGCTTCCTCCAAAACACAACAGCACTAGAGATTACTAACAGATTGCCTACCAGGTTTGTTTGAGCAATGTACCAAATAGTGAAAATTTTGTTTCTAAATAAAAGTTACTTGCAAGTTTTCCTAAAAAGCTATTTCATCAAATATTATTATGTGGTAAATTATGTTTCCTAAAAGTAAAAGAACTTTCAAGCTTTTGATATGAGTCTTAAAGGGGAAGCCAGAATCCTAAGCAATAGCAATAGACATTTCAGTTATGCCCTTTCCTATGAAACACTTAATTAAAAAACTGGAACCCAGCTTAGTGCAGAAGTAAAAGCTTGCTGCAATTGTTTCAACTCCGCTAAGTTTCAAGAAGCTAAAGTACTGCTTGGCTGCCATTGATGGGAGCTTGGGGTTTTCAAAGGAGAAACAGGATTTTATTTAGTTCTCTTTGCTGGGGTGAATTGCATTTGCACAGGATAAGTCAGCCTGACTCAACTTTACTCTACATTGGTTCTTACTAACAGATGGTGAAGAGATGTGGAAGGAAAAAATTATTGGGAAGCAGTCTGTAACCAGGATCTTCAAGTAGAAAGCTAGTATGATTATATGAAAGTTGAAATATCAGTTCATAATTTTCTGTTAGTCTTCCTTATTTTATAAAGAGAGTAATCACTCATACTCCAGAAGCCTTTTCTTTCTGTTCATAGCAGTTGTTCTGTGCAATTTGCAGAACTATTATTTTCAGTGTTTTATAGTTTGAGGGTATTAATGCATATCAACAAAGCAATCATCTGTCACAAGGACAGATGAGACAAGTGAGAAGTTCTACATTTTGCCATAAATATCCACATATTGCACCCAACGTAAAAGACAGTAAGTGGGTCTGTGTAACTGCTTTTAATAGCCTGTATTACAAGATGCTGAAAATAGCACAACTAAGCAAGGATCCTAGAAGCAAAGCACAGTCACAAACTGAAAAACAACTCCTTTAGAAAAGGACCACACACTTTGTCTCATCTAACAGCTAGGACTACTGCTGCATTCATAGTTTAGCTGATTATAACCTACTTTCAGAAATTACCCATTTTTTAATTAAGACATTAGCATTGCTATAGGGATCGAACAACCTGCAGCAAAACACAGTAAGGTCAAGGTATACAATGTTTTCTTCCCCTCAGTTGCAGCCTGCAGCAAAAGGTTGGTAAAAAGAGGAAATAGTTACCACCCTGCTTTCCATCCTACAGCTTTGCCTACGTAATTCTGATTCTTTAGCTTTTCTGTTGGAAAATGGCTAGTCTTTATGAGCAATAAATATTACTGCTGCAAATTCACTGCTGGCTTACTTGTGAAAATGGGATTCCGTTACAGTATCCCCGACCCTTCTTTCCCTCGCTCACCTTCATAAATACCCCAAACTTTCACTGTCATCTCAAGCTTCAAAGTAAAACCCACGTTCAAATGTTTTTTGCAATATTTTCTCATTTTTTGCAATCATACCTGCGTGTACTACTGTCTGCACAGAGAAGGAAGGTGTCTGCACCTTCATGGCTGTGGAAGTATAGGTTCTCTCTGCCATGCATCTTAAAGGCCTGCCATGTGAATAGCATACTGATGCTGCAGTAGCAAGTGGATACAAAGTTTGGTATTATTTCATGATTGTGCTGTCTAACTTTTATGTCTAAAAGCAAGGAGAAGGGAAAAATTCGCTGACAGCTTGGGGGTATCTCAACAATGCCAGATTTGCTTTTGCCTGCCCAAAAGCATTCAGCTATGGCTTTCCAGTTTTTCTTCCACCTTCTAAAGGTTATACTTGCCATAAAATGTAATCCTTGTCTCCTACATAGAAGTGCTAATGACAACCATCCTTATACACATCAAAAGCAACCCATATTCATTTCTAGGGAAGATCGCAAAAGGCAGACTCCCAGGGCCTTGCTCACCCTTCATGCGGAATTTAGCTCACACTGTACCTTTCTAGAAGACACCAGTGCTCAGTGAAGCACTGTTCCTTTACCGTGTGTTTGGTCCAACCTACCTTTACTGGCCCTACAGTTTCTATTCACAAGGTCTCCAAATAAAGAAAAACCTTATCTTTCAGAGATACAAGAGAACTCCACAATTAACTAGAAGAACACCACAGGAGGTTATCCCCTGCAAGCTCTGTAACTAGCTCAGTTCAAACAAGTTTGTTTCTCTAACATGAAAACAGATCAGAAACAGGAATGTCTATGTTAATAGCACTTCCAATTTGCACATTTATACAATTCACAGAGTGCATGTGCAGGCAGGAAGAAGACATGTTAATCTGTCAGTCTTGTATCTGTGTGACATTTTCTACTGTTTTTTTCTAGTTAACATTTTACTATTTGTTGTGTAACCTATTTTATGTCAGAAAAGATGTGCATGGTTGAGTTAATTATTCTCTTGGTTCTCAGTCACAACCACAAGAAGCTGGCAAACATAATTGCACAGTCTTAGCGCTGCATTAGTAATTTCTCACTGCTACTGTAAAACAGAATTAAATGACAGCACTACAAGAGTTCAGCACAGACCTGCTGGTGTTTTTTTTACACCGTGGACAAGACAGTGCACACACACGCACTCATCCCTCCCACACCCACTGCAATCAGTGGGTCAATCTCTAGTAGAGCCAGACAGCTGCAGGTCAGATATCTGGCAGGCAGTCACAGCAGAATACTATATGAATGTATGCACTCAGAGCACTATGATAACTGGTGAGAATGATTTAAATGGTCTCCCCCTTGTTTTTGCAACTTGAATTCATTCCAAGCTCTCTCAATTGTTTCTACATCTTTCTGGCAAGATGCTTAATTTTCAAATTCTCCTTATTGACAAGATTTTTTAAGCAACTTCACAATACATTCTAGATCACAGCATTCTGCAATCCGTATTACTTTATTAAGCAGAAATCAGAAGTTAACTAAGAAACAAGGTGAAACCCATCCTTTTTAGAACGGGCTATTTTTATGCGCTTTTACACTTGTAACTACCTACCTTACCCTCATGTGCAATAAATTAAATATTCTAATGATACAGCTTTTCTGGCAAAAGGTATCAGCACTCCCTAGTTGAAGATCAAAAAGTAAACCAGGAACACTGGGCTTTCCATAATCTGCCTTTGTCTTTGACAGAAGACAAATAGAAACTGTATTCATATTCTAATACAAACATTGCTCAATCTACAGCATCTAGCAAAAGTTGATTAAACATTTACACCTGATCCTTAGTTCTGAAAAAAGGCAAATTTTCCAATAGTTTTCTCCAAGTCATTGATGTGATTATGTCACAAGACATGGCAAAACTTGAATTTGGGAACATTATAGACAGTCTAGCCCTATTGAGCAGAAGTTGCTGGGAAACACATAACACAACCAAATCCTCTTACAAATGTATTAAGGTTTGCCTTAAATAGCCTGTTTCTTTTCTCCTCACTGTCCATAGCAGAACACAGATCCTCCCTCACTCCTTTCATGACTAGGTGTTTTCTACTAACTGTCCACAGCTGATTCTAGCAATGAGGTGAACATGAGCTACCAACAGTTCTTGGGACGGTGAGCAAGCAGAGGAGCTCTCAGCATCCTTAAACACCAACTCTCTTTGGCTGAGAAGTTGGAGATGCAACCCAAGCACTCAAACACCAATGAACTGCAAAGGAAAAGAGATTCACAACCAAGACTGAGACCCTGGCCTGTAGGAAAGCTCCATCTCCAGCTGGGACTGGTCAAAAATCCAAATGGAAGAGAGGGAACAAGTGGAAAGGAAGGATAGAGTTTGCTCTACCAGCAGCTTTCCTAAAACTACATTGAAGCATTGAAGATATATACAAATACAGAATGCCAAAAGACTATGAAAAAAACACAGCTGACTCACAGTCGTGTGATGAATAAGCAACAGAGACAAGATCTGAAGACCCCTATTCCCTGTTCAGCTGAGCACGTACCCTACACACTGGGTGCTGAAATGCCTAAGCGCATGGTTCTGGACTGCTATTTTCTTCCAGGTTTTAATAATGCTGTCTACATAAAGTGGTAAACAAATCCAGTGAAAAATACCCTTCCTCACTACTCAGTACATACCCAGTCTTCTCCTGCCTCTTGCATTTCCTTTATGGGGTATACAGTTTATTATGAAAAGCTTACTAGCACAGCCATATAAATTATTCTGGCTTAAACCAAACTAACAAAAAAGAAAAACCTCTGTAAGGATGCCAATGGAGAGGCAGAACATGGTAAGTGTCCGGCTGTTCTCTGACTTCCACTCGTATTTTCAGATGCTTAAAAGCACATTTGTCACTGAAGAGGAGAACAACTTTGGCAAACAAATGACAATCACAATTTCTTTAGTAAAAGTGCAGAGAACTTTAAAACAAGAGCTAAAGTTCTGTTTTTCATTCCAGCCATCAAATGTAACTGTATACTTTACTACACATGCTTTTTATTTCTCTGATCTGCAAACCATTCCTGTCAAATCCCCAACACAAGTGTTCAGTCCCAAGGTCACTACAAACACATACTTTTCTCTTCTCCTCTCTCTGTAAGTCAGTTTTGGTACATTTTGGGGGGATTTTCAGTCCTCTTACAGCAACAATAAGGCTTCTCACAATGTCAAATTGTTAAGTCCCTTACTGGGCTTTATTATGGCTTTGCAGGCCTTTGCTATTGCAGGACAATTGCTATCTTCCAAAACTGCTACTTGAAAAAGCTTGTTCACAGCCACTTAGAAAGACTAAGCAGGAAAAAGTGCTAGCATTGTATTTTGAATGGCACAAAGCATGAGAACATGCCTCTAACCAGACCTGCGCAAGAAGTGAGCAGCTAGTTATGGTCTGACAACTCACGTCTCTGTTCCATCTGATTCAAAGGAGAAAAAGGAGAAAAACCACAACATACAACCAAATCACTACAGAATCTTATGCCCTGACTCCTCCTTTCCATGCACTAGATTTCATATTGCAAGCCATTCGGCCTTTGAGTTGGCTACTCATGAGCCTCTCACACCCTCTTCTCCCAATCCAATACCAGCCAAGTCATGATGCTTTACAGTCGTAGTTCCTTTCCTTGACTTCGGATTACCTCCACTTCTTAATGAACCTCATTTCTACTCCTGTTCTTATTACTTCCTTCACCTATTTAACAAAGATTTTGTTCTCCAGTTACTCAACATGCTTCCCCAATTTTTCTTTCCATGGCACTTCCATGTCACCTGCCTCAAAGATGACATGTTCTCTGCATTGCCCACACATAAAGGAACCGAAAGAGAACAGAAAATACATTTAAAATGTGAATTAAAAAAACACCACAAGAAATACTCACCTCTGGCAAGGAGCAAAAGCGTCTATTCTGTCACTGTTAACACATATTAGCAGGTAGACCTCTCATATAAACATGCTCCAATGAAAGATGGTGGGAACGTCTACCTGCTATGTGAAGTCCCTTACCTCCATGTGAAATTGTAAATCCTCTTCTTTTTAGCTAAAGTATTAGTACTACTGAATTTTCAGCTTAGTACACCATCCCCTCTTGTTTACTTTTCTGGAGTGATCTAACACAGAAATGCCAGGATTTATTGTTTCAAAGAGTCTGCTCTGTCTGATGTTCATCAGATATCTAAAGATTTTCATTTCATTTCAATTTACCAGGGTTTAACCAATTTGATTTATGCTTGCCCTACAACATACTTCCTATCTTTGCTGCTGCTGGGAGATGAAACTTATTTCTCATGACATTTTTTAATCAACAGAGAGACTACTGTCTAGCAAGTCTTCACAGAGCTCAGCAAAGTGGCCAATCAACTCTTTTCTTTAAGCTATTATTTTTTAAGCAGTGACATTCCAGTAGCTTTTTGTTTTACATTCTCCACCTATTAATTATATTTATTATACATCTGATCTGGTTAACAAGAAATTGATTGGTCAATCAAGCAAAAGACACAGCTGGAAAGAACCTTCCAAAACCTGTGTATAAGTGTTACCTATAGGCAAAAAAGAGCTCACCACTTAAACGTTTTGCATCTCCGTACTAACAAAGACCTGTTGTGCTATCATCATTGATCCTCTTTTCAGATTATACTATACATCACTATTTTGCATTTCTAATAAACCATTTCTAATAAAACCAGAGAAGCTTAACTAGGATACCACTTTCCTAACCAACATTGCAATTAGTAGCAATTATAGAGGTAAATTTTGAAGGTTTGGATTAATTCTAATGAAAACCCCCATATTTTATAAGTCAAGATAATTCACACTGCCACATCTCAAAGTCATTTCTTCTATTTTTGTAGGGGCTGTGTTAATCTGTGAGAAACCCTCACATGACAATCTAAATGTTAAGACTGATCTGCCTACACCTTCTCCCCAGGAAAAGATCTTACAACATTTTCTATTAGAATAATTGGATCAAATGGCAGAAATACAATTCGTTCAAACATCACTCTACCCTTGCCCTGTCATGTGCTTGTGGGTATGCCTATGCTTCCAGTCCTGTCCTGCTGGCTCTCACAAAAGGAGGACTGAGCAGTTCTTTCTCTCCTCTGTGAGGGAGAGGACCTATGAATCTGCCAAGGACTATGTGTGTATTGGAAGCACCTGTCCCTTACCCCATGAACTTCATCCACCTCTAAAGTATTCTATGTAGCTGAAAAAGAGCTAGCCATAGAATGAAAGATCATCCGCAAGAACTCTGACAGGAAAAATGCAGGATCTAGGGGGAAGAGTGAATGTCTGTAAGGCTGTTTTGTGATCTTTAAAGTGTGTCTTTGGAAGCTATTCTGTTAAGAATTAGACTTGGTTTGATTTTTGCAGATCCAAATACAGCTTCTGAAGTAGAAGTAGCAGCTAAGAGCCTTCCAAGTGTAGCTTATACAAAGAACTCATATAGTATGTGTGCTTGTTATACATTTGATGCCATATCTGCTTAATATAGTTTATGTACTGTCTGGTATGAAGTACTGCCTAGCACTTTCTCTAAGATAAGCATAAGAAAAAACTACTTCTGAAAAAGGTGTATCTACAGCTTCAGAAGTTCAAACTTCATGATTGTGACCTCATAGCTGTCAAATGTTTGCTATTTCTCAAGTAATACTTGAAAACATATTCTAAGCATACAACTAAAAAAGAAAGGGAGCAACACATAAACAAAGACTAGTTAAACTGTCAACAGTACAAGAAAAGTTAGTCAGTCTACTGCTTAACACACCCTACTGCAAATCTGTCACTTTAAAGGGCAGAATTCTGAGAGGCACTAACATCTGTTCTTCTGATTCAAGAAGTACAACATACACCTAACTTAATTCGTGGTATTGGCTCTATTTTCTTTGGCCTCCTTACACACCTGCCATATCTCACTGCTTTTTTAAATCGCTATCTTGCATGGAAATAGGTTTCAAGGCAAAAGGCTAATGGAATATGAAAACTAGAAAACCACAGACATTTAGGCTACCATTACGTTCCAGTGAACTTCCTAAAGGACTAGAAGCATCACATTTATTTAAGAGAAGCAGTGTCCATTTACAAGACAAAAGGAAAAGGGTTCTGCACAAAGCTTCATTTAAACAACCTTACTACAGATGTGTAGCAAGTTGGAGCTATGATGGACAAAGCACAAAAGGTTTACAGCAAGAGTTGGCTGACAGATGCAGAAAATGGGCAAGTTTAGAACACTGCCTATCCTTTTAAGTCACATCAGTAGAAGAGGGTGTACCTGAAGCTCATTCATTTCCCCCCCCAACTCTAATAGCAGATGCCAAGCAGCATGTTTTCACTCAAGGCGAAGGGGGAGCAAACTGACAAGGAATGTCTCAGTCTCCAGATTTTGAAGGTATCCTGGCACCTGATATAACCATTCTCTGAAGACTCCAGAACGCAAAAGACATCGAGAAAGCCTAAATCACGAGATTAAAGAAATACCATATTAACGCATTAGGGCTTTAGAAAAACTGATCTTTCCCCAGGACACCAGCCCTTCCCTAACCCAAAAAATNCCTTCACCTCTCTACCAAAGACTTTGTTATTACAGCCAGCATCTATCTCAACTAACCTTTCACTGATTAAAAAAAGGCAAACAAAACCAGAAACAGCCCTCCCCCAACGCACACCAGCACACTAAATTTCTCAGAAAGTACGTTTTAATCTATAACACAAGCTCATCTGCAAGTCAATTCACAATGATATGATACACACACACACTCTGATTTTGGTAAGCAGATTTTAAAAACAAGTCAGCAGTTTCAGTGCAAAACACAACTTCTTGTGAACAGACTACAAAATGAGAAGTCACTTTCTTTAAGAGCTAAAAAGTCTGTGAGGAAGAGACACGCTTACCACTTCATTCCACTTCTCATCAGGTGGCAAGCCTGTTTGCTATTCCCCTTTCCACCCCTATGCTCAGGGGCAAAGCAGACTGGTTTGGGAAAGGCAACAGGTCCCACCACAGCAGCGGCAAGTACACCATATTCCTCCACAAATTCACTGCTGCTGAAAGGGAACCCAGAGGTTCATTTGACACTGAAGGTGGTTCCTGAAACACACAACACACTTGCAGAACTATCAAATTCCACCTTCTTCACTGAGAATGACACGCTAGAAGAAAGAACCAACCCAACTATGCTAACATAGAGAGCAATATTTCATGATGTTGTTAACAGCACTTCTGCCTAGTATCTTCACCTTTTGCAATGCTTCTATTATATTCAAATATGAAAAAGCTGAGCCATATCAGCAAAGTAACATTCAGAAATGTCAATTAGGTAAAACAATCACTAAGCTTTTGTTCTGAATGGGCATAGATCTTACTTGCACACCATTATTTTAAACCCAAAGCAAAAGAGAGAAAGGAAAGAGTTTAACTAGAAATTACAATTGGTTTGTAAGCAGTTTAAGACCAAGTGAAGATTACTACAAGTTGTCTTCATTAATCTAACAACTTAATGCTTATAGGCATTTGTTTTGAGAATTAAACATGTTAAAAATTTAAAAAGGATTAGTTCAAAACTTTTTGGTGGGAGGTGTTGGGCAGGGAGGCAGAAATCAAAACCATTTTCTGAAACTATGGTGCTTGAATTCTATGTCCGTTGGAAAAGTTTCATTTTCCCTACCACGGTCATTAATAATCACTAGAGCTCGTGGACACATGAGTAAGTACTAAAGGAAATGTAGCAAAACAAAAAAAGTCCCCACACACCCCTGCAATCCAAAATGTGGCTTTTATAACAGTCACTCTTTTGATCTTACATTTTTGAATTAAACAAAGAGACCAGTAATACACTAGGAAATGAAGTATACACTATTTCCAAAGCAACACCCGAAGAGTGGTACAGTGATACCAGGGAGCAGTGAAGCCAAACTGCCACACAGTTATCTGGCCCAACAATGCTGTCACTGGAACTTAGTTGTCCAGCAGAATTATTTAATAAACACAAAATTCTCCAGGTTTCTATTAAAGACAAAATTATTCAACCCATTTACACAAGGGAATACTCGAACCACCCCACATTCTCTGAGATGTTGCAATTAATCCCTGCCTCCTAAGAAATCTCCTGTCCCCTCTGCTTAAGTCCAAGTACCAGCTGCTTGAAATTTCACATTCACATTATTTAATTGGCACCGTGCAAGGGACATCACAGCTGCTGAGCAACATTCCTTACAGGCCCCTCATTATAGGGGCATTAATGAATGCAATCAGACCAACCCCACTTCCTTGCCCAATTTCCTGTTCAGTACAGCTTTCGGCTCGCCTTGGAGAGCTGCCTTAGCTAGGACTGCACAGCAAGCTCCTGTTCCCTGTGGCAAACAGGGAGCTTCTCATGGCTGGTGCATGGTCAGCCTCCCAGTTGTAACCAGTTATGTCACTCACCGTCTTCCTGAAGATCCCTGGCTGAAACAGAGCTGCAGAAATGCTCGAGTTGTTGTTCAGACTTGCATCAATCAGCCCAGCAGTGAGCTCAGTAACAACTTTAAATGGAAGCACTCACAGAAAAATAAAAATAAAATAAAAATTAAAAAAAAAAACCAAACCCACCACCGACAGCAAAAAAACACCCCAGAAAAACCACTAGAGCATCTCAAACAAAATCCCTTCACTGGAAGGCCTGCCACCAAAAAAATGAAACCCAAAACCTGATAAAATAAAAACCTATTGGTTCTGATCAGCTAAACTTTTGCCAGAGTTGGAACACAGGCAAAAAAAGCAACCAAGCAATAAACTCTAAACTAAATACAGATGCATAACGTGAAGAAAATACTAATATTCGGCACTGTTCACAAACAGGATGGGAATCCTGGCATACATGTCATATACGAAAGGAAATTAATGACAAAAGCAAGGTTTTTGATGTTCAATGTATTAACAGAAAATTATTCTTTTTTTAATCTTCTTTATTTTACTTCACAAACTACTTCTATGCCAGTGTCTGCAAAGGTACTCCATCTTAAGAAAATGTCACCACTCCCAAAAATATTTTAGCTGCAATTATTTAAGGCAAAATTTTGGCAATTGAAAGAAACAAGAGAGAACAGGAAGGATAAATGTTACTTGTTGCAACTTGCTGGCATTTGGCTTCTTGAGCAGCCTTGTAGCTTCTTAAACATGGCCGCAGAAGAATTCTTACAACAGGTACCTTTTTAGTGATGCAAATTGCTTGAGTCAAGCTCCCATCTTTCTCTAGTACAAGGAAAGCATCCCATCACTGACTCCACTTCTCTGAAGCTGTATATTAACATTACAGCTGAGAAAACCACGTGGTCTGGGCAGCCAGCGAGCAGCTGACTGCCTGTAAACTAAAAAGAATTAATCTTTTCTCATTTCTTTCAGTCAGTCTAGGATTGCCACCAAGATACCGTGCCCAAGCCCTCTACGCATACATGCACATCAAGAAAGGTTCCCAAGCAGCATGAAATGCAAAGTCTGCCTCTCCGTCCCATAGTGTGCAAGGCAATAACAAATATGGACCAAGGCCCTTTCTCCACTTCAGTCACGTGCTGCTGTAGGGTAATAAAACTAGTGTGGTTGTGGTTGTAAATTTTTCAAGGGGAGAGCCTGAACTACATATAACAATGCTGAAATGGTAAAGACTATTCACAGTATATAACATTAACAATTGTTTCTTCTAAGGACTAGAAATGTGGTGCAGGCTTCTAATTATGGTTTAGGAAGGGAATATATAGCAGGAGAACAACATGCCTTTAGAACTTGCGTTTCAGTTGTTCCAAAATATAAACCAAATTGCCTGATGGTCAGCAACTGTAACTTTAGCCCTGCAGCTTTAATACATTCTTAGTACCCACTGAAATCATTGAAATCAATTCCTTGGATAGGAAGTCTACAATTAATCCCTAAGCATTTAATAGTCAGGTCACAAATACCTTCTGCATAATTAAGATTTATTATAGAACAATGATTTCGGTCAGGTTATCATAAAAGAAGGCATTCTGAAAAGACACAGTAGCTGTTGGTCATCAGCAACTTGCTATGTTTCTATAAAAACAAGAAAGAAATCTACATTAGAGGAGTAACTTCCTGCAGCCGTTTAGAATTACCCAACCAGAGCTAAGGAAAGTGCCTGATCTGGTACAGTCAAGTCTGATAAGCAATCACTGTTCAAAGAACAACTAAGAGCACTTGAAAAATCTCACTGCCTACTACTTGCACTGTGTGAAAAGTGATCCAAACTGGTGACCACCAGGTGATCACTGATCACCACCAAGGTGATCAGAAAATTGAGACAATCCAAGAAGCTATTTGCATGTAAGAAGGATACTATTAGCATCACCCTACTAACCTCAGCTGGGCAAGTGACCTCAGTACATCCTTGGGACAGAAAAACAGTACTCAGACCAACCAGAGAGTACACTGTAAACTCACATGTCAGTCTGTAGCACAGGCATAATAAATGACAGATTGCCAATTTTTTATGGGACTGGAAACTGAGAGGGAATTATTGTAGTCACTGAACCTGCCCTACAGTGAGACACTGTAGTCTTCAGTGTCCTAAGAAAATAGTACATTTTGCTGAGATCCAACTGTGAAGAGCACTGTTAGGAATGGGAGGAATGAAGAAGGAGAAAAAGAGAAACGGATGTCATCCGAGGGGCTAAAAACTTGACTGGGATACCATATAAATTAGATGAGGCACAAATGAGGACTGTGTGCACGCTTTTAGCCCTTGGTAAGCAAGGTAGAACATGCCAGTCTCATTGCACAAACATCAGTGCTGATCTCAGATGACACAGCAGCCCACTGAGCCTGCTGGTGTGCCAAGAATATTACCATAGAATGGTGTAGGTTGGAAGGGACCTTAAAGATCATCTAGTTCCAACCCCCCTGCCATGGGCTGGGACACCTCCAACTAGACCAGGTTGCTCAAAGCCTGGCCTTGAACATTTCCAGGCAGGGGTCACCCACAACTTCTGGGGGCAACGTGTTCCAGTGTCTCACCACCCTCACAGTAAAGAATTTCTTCCTTATATCTAATCTAAATCTACCCTCTTCTAGTTTAAAACTGTTACCCCTCGTCCTATCACAACATGCCCTTGTAAAAAGTCCCTCTCCAGCTTTCTTGTAGGCCCCCTCTTCAGGTACTGGAAGGCCTCTGTAAGGTCTCCCTGGAGCCTTCTCTTCTCCAGGCTGAACAACCCCAACTCTCTCAGCCTGTCCTCATAGGAGAAATGCTCCAGCCCTCTGATCTCTATGGTTCTCCTCTGGACCCATTCCAACAGGTCCATGTCTTTCCTCTGTTGGGGGCTCCAGAGCTGGATGCAGTACTCCAGGTGGTGTCTCACCAGAGCGGAGCACAGGGGAAGAATCACCTCCTGCTGGCCACGCTTCTTTTGATGCAGCCCAAGATACAGTTGGCCACCTGGACTGCAATGGCACATTGCTGGCTCATGTTGAGCCTCTCATCCACCAACACCCTCAAGTCCTTCTCCTCAGGGAGACCTTGACTCCTCAATCCATTCTCCACCCAGCCTGTATTTGTGCTTGGGATTGCCTCAACCCACATGTAGGACCTTGCACTTGGCCTTGTTGAACTTCATGAGGATGGCATGGGACCACCTCTCCAGCTTGTCCAGGTCCCTCTGGATGGCATCCCTTCTCTCCAGTGTGTCTACCTTGCTACACAGCTTGGTATCATCAGCAAACTTGCTGAGGGTGCACTCAATCCCACTGTCCATGTCACCCACCAAGATAGTAAGCAGCACTGGTCCCAGTACCGACCCCTGAGGTGTGCCACTCGTCATTGGTTTCCACTTGGACATTGAGCCATTGACCACTACTCTTTGAATGTGAACATCCAGCCAATTCCTTATCCACCAAGTGGCCCATCCATCAAATCTATGCCTCCAATTTAGAGAACAAGATGTCATGTGGAACAGTGTCAAACAATTTGCCTAAGTCCAGGTAGATGACACCTGTTGCTTTCCCCCTTATCCACCAGTGCTGCACCACCATCATAGAAGGCCAGCAAATCTGTCAGGCATGACTCGCTCTTGATGAAGCCACGTTGGCTGTTAGCAATCACCTCCATTTTCTACATGCCTTCACGGAGTTTCCAGGAGGATCTGCTCCATGATATTGCCAGGCACAGAGGTGAGACTGACTGGCCTGTAGTTCCTTGAGTCTTCCTTTTTGAAAACGGGGGTTACGTTTCCCCTTTTCCCATCAGTGGGAACTTCACCAGACTGCCACAACTTTTCAAATATAATGGAAAGTGGCTTAGCAACTTCATCCACCGGTTCCCTCAGGACCCACAGACGCATCTCATCAGGTCTCATGGACTTGTGTACCTTCAGGTTC
>VZSZ01007400.1:41589-55947 GCA_013398815.1 Ibidorhyncha struthersii
GTTGTCACTGACATCACACACAGATGCTAACAGTTTTGACCTTTTCCAAAGCACATAAAAAAACCAAAATAAGTATGATGCTTTTCAGCAAGAGAACAACAAAACAAAACCATTAAAAACCTGAAATTACAACACCTATCTAGAACAAAGCAGATGAAAGATGAATCTGCTTGAATTACTCACATCTAAAAATGACAAAATACATCTTGTTCAAAAATTTTTTTTTTTTTGCGAGAGGATTTCCTCATGACACTTATCTCAAATCCAATTAAGAAAAGTGAATTTGCACCACTTGATTTTGCTGTGGAATGGTTTTCCCACCTTGGTCCTAGGAACAGATTCTCTCATTGTTATTTCAGGTATTTTTACAGCAGGTAAAGGTATGGGGTAAGTAACAACAAGTTGGATATGATCAAGGAAGTCTCCATTCCAGTTTTTCACTCACTGTCTTTTACAAGCTCTTCCTCTTCAAGGTTTCAAATTTCTAAAATTTTGCAGAAATTTCTTTCTCCCCAACAAGCTGTGATGTTACAAGAGAGCCAAGTTCACAACCACAGCAACACTTGTAGACAGCCACAGTAGTTTCTGCTTCTCACAGGAACATTAATACAGAGCTGCACCTGCAGACATGCGAGTCAAAGGATAATCAATTAATTGTTTAAGGACTGGTGGGTAAGGCTGCTTCACTTAACACCGACCAAGAAAAAAAGCTAATCCTAAAGCTCCTGGTCTCCCTGCTCTACTGACAAGTCTGTGCTCACCACTTTTCCCACACATGCTTCCCCTGACATTTGGCTCTTGAGAAATGCCTACAGTACACCTTCCCTCCAGAGAATGAAGGGGGACATACAGAAGGCCCAAGCATTTACTATACATGCTTTCATAAAAATGCCCATCACTTCCCTCATTTTATCTAAGCCAATTCTAAAAGCCAAGCAAATGTCTGCAAAAACCATTTAAAATTTGAAAACTGGAAGATTAACCACTGCAGCCTCTCCATGTTTTGGACAACCAAGACCCTCTCTACCTTTTTTTTGTTTGGGTTCTTGTTGATTCCAAGGCCATGACTTCTCATGTTAGCCTGTTGAGAGCTTGATATAGGGGTTTGGTTTTACTAACACTCCACATATTTCATTTCTGAACAGTCCAATCAATCTGTTTCCAACTATATGCTATGTTAAAAAGGAGTAACTAGAATTCCACCAGAGAAGGTGTCGTGGTTTAGACCAAATCAGCCACTGGGGACATGGGGGACCCCAGATGGGTCCGACAGATTCTCCCCTCTACCCCTCTTCAAAAAGAGAGACAGGAGGGAAAAAGAGACTTAAGAGTTTAGAAGGAACTAAACTACTTTAATGAGGTATTAATAATAACATACAAGGAAATAATGAAATATATACAAAACCGTATCAAGCTCCCAAGATGACAGTCACGACACCGGCTGGCACTGGGGCAGTCCCAGGCTGGACTCAGTGGCAGACAGGAACTGGATTCCAGGTCTGCCTTCAGGATCAGGACCAAAGGCAGACGACTGAAGTAACGAGAGCAAGAGCGCGAAGAGATCTGACCCTCAGCTTTTATACTGAGCATGATGCAGATGGGATGGAATACCCTGTGGGTCAGTTTGGGGTAACCTGGCCTGTCCACTCCTCCCTGCAGGTGGGACCCCATTGCGCTTTTCCGCTTCCGACCCTCCAACATGGCAAACAAAGTTGGTTGGCCTTGGCTCTTACCGCGATAAGTATAACAAGAGCCTCTCCCGCATACCATGCCTGGGCATTAACTATAAACATTGGTCTTATCACTCAGAGAGTGAACATTGCCTGCACAATATGCTGTTAATTTTCAGGGGTTAAAAGAGGCCCAGCTAAGAAGCGAAGTTACTGAATAAAATTGGTCCAGTTTTACCTCAAACCAGGACAGAAGGTCAGACACAGTTTTAAGCTTTTTGGTAAAATGCCTTATGGACAGGTGGATTCTAAGGACCCGTTTGATGGGAGCTGAAAACTTCAAATTACTTTGCTGTAACCTGAGAGGGACTGCATGCAGCACAATACCATTGAGTTCAATTGTTCTCTGAATAAAACCACTCTAAATAGGCCTTTTGAAAAAATTGTCAGAAAACTTTTACATCTGCCCCCATTCATATCACTATGGATGCAAGATAAGCAAATAGACCATTCTGACAGAGAAACTTTAAGATGTGTGATTTAAAGCTTTCTCCTCCCTCGCCTTGCTTAAGTGAAACACCTCTGCATTCCATGTTTGCACATTAACCCTATCCTGATGTCACCAGAAATCTTCATTGCTCAGCTCTGTCCTGATGTCACATATTATTGTCTTCTGAACACTGATAACCTGGGAGCTAGCAAAAGGAGAAGGCAGCAGACTATTCTACCTGTTCAAATACTTAGTAAAGGTAACAGCTACCCTTACTAAACAGGAAGCAGTCCCAGTACTTGTGCCTACTCTCAGCAACAGAAGTTAAGATTTTTCTTCTGTTGCGTTTTGTTGCCTCAGTAGCAATCTAAAAGATCACAGCAACTAAGGGAAGGCCACATCTTTTCTCAAAAAATATTATCTTATATGAGCATCAAGTAATGCATTCTGAGGCAGACAGAAACATGGGAGAGGCCTCTGGACTGGCAGATGCAGAAGCAAATGTAAGAACCAGTTGCTGCTCTGCAATTTGGCAAAAGTATTTAGTTTTTGCCAAGCAATTGGCAAGATTCTTCAGGTTTATGTGAAACAATACTGTTTGCAGTACTGTATCCCATCCAAGTCCTACCATGGCCAGCAACCTGAAAAACACATCATGATTCCTAACAATGCTGCTCCTTGGCTACAATGCTCTGTCAGGGTCATGAGGGGGTCTTTGATGTGGTGCCAGGAGCAGCACTGGTAGCACTACACCTTCGTGTCCTCCAGATTTGACACCAAGAATTTGTTTTACTTTCTTGGATCTGGAAGATACTCTTCTGTAGTAGAAGGAAGCAAGCAATTATTTATTTTTTTTTTTTAAAGACTTGACAGCAACTAAGAACCTCTCAGCTTCAGGTTTCCACTAAATTCAGGCTGATTGTATGAGTTAAAAAGTGGCAAGTTATCAATAAAAATACTCACTATTAGAAATAAAAGTTTGCTCTGCTTTTATGCAGTCAGGACTGTTTCCAAGCTCTGAATTTCTATATGAAAAATTAACAGTTGGTTCAGCTTCAGTATGGATCAGTTCCTCTGTAGAGAGCATTAAAGTAGTAGCTTTGGTATACAACTGTCAAAACCACGTGAAGCAGCCTGAGTCAGTGCTGGCCTAAACTGTTTATCCTTAGAGACCAACATTTAAAGAAAAATTTAACAGTTTGCAAACAGTTAAATCTACCACAGACAATACTAAATCAATAGTGCTGTCACATTTGAATTACACAGCCACCTTGAAACAAAACGTGGTAAAAGCCTACTGAGTTATGAGCCTGTAGGACAGAGAATTCTTGGAGTCAGGCAGGCAGAGCTCAGCTCCTGCACCACTGACGTACCGCAGTGTACTCTGTCACTAGTAAGCCATTCCATTGATGGACACTGTTATTACTGTGCCACTGTGCCCAGTGGAAGCTCTTAAAACAGTGCATCAATGTAAGTAGCCTATCTTCAAGTATCACTGCAGTAATCATCTCCGCCAAAAAGTTTTGTCTCTGGAAACAGGAGAAAAAAAACACTTGCTCATTGTGGTCAAATACTGTAGAAGAAAAGACATTGTCAGGTCACTTTCCCTCTTCCCCTGCAAATACCAAACCCAAGTAGTAGCCCAACTAATTTATTTGGGAGTTTAAGATTACTAGTCAAGAAACCAATTAGACCATTTAAATGCTCTCATACAAAAACAAACCAACAAAAGCAAAAATCTGAGGATGTACTTAGAACAGAAAAAGCAGGAACAGACTTGCAGGGATATCAATCACAAATATACAAGGGAGTAAGCTTAGCTTTGGCATGACCACTGTAGACCGTTTCTCTTTAAACCTCTCGCTTAGCTGGGCAGTGAAGTTCCCTGGAGTACTACAGCATGCCTTGCATACTGGTAACCTTGAGAGTATGCAAAAAAAGGACTTCACTGCTCTTCAGAATTGTACAAACCCTAGAAATACAACAAAGTCATCTCCCTTTACTGGCCTTGCTTATCCACTGAGTAAACAGAATATCATAAGCCACTTCAAGGAAAACAAGATGTATCATTGGGAAAAAATGAAGAAAAAAAGCTTTAATATTACACTTTTCAAGTGAAAAGCAAAGCATCCCATTATCCTTTTCTTTTAACAGATCCGTATCATTCCTAGTTGGTAGATAACATTTTGTCAGACAGAACGCAAACTTTTCCCCCATTCTGCAATTTCCTTTGGATCTTAAAAATCATACTGCAGTGTCCTGTACCTCCCAAATATGCTGCAAGGTCTGCAGCACTTAGAAATAAGTGAAATTTACTAAGACTGAGTAGAGTTCTACAGAGAGTTAAAGACTCTTGTACAAAGGCAGAAGTGTCAGATTCAAGGCCACAATACACCAATAGCAGTGTCAAAGCAATACTTACATAGACAAGAACTCTAAGGATGTGTTGTGTTTTGGTTTGTTTTAACACTGTATCTCACCTTATGTGACTGCAAGCTGGCACTGAAAGAGAAAGTCTTACTTTTTCTTCCACTCCTAGCCATGCATTCCCACCTCTCCTGCTTGCACTGGATGACACTGTAGCTCTACAGTGAGTCAGTTCAGCCCAGGTATCCAACAGAAAACGAAGTTCTCAGAGTTCAGAGTCAGAAGTGGTGGGAGAGGCTTGGAAGTTGTTTTCTGTTGAATCAGGGTGCTGGCCCAGCTCACACCAATGTCACATGGAAAACTGCAGCAGCACAGACAGGAGGAGAGATGAGCCGTCCATTTTGGCAGCAGGCTGCAGCCAGATCTATTAAGGCATACCACATAACTGCAGTTATTTGTTGTCTGTATGAATCTAATTGTATTCACCAGAGCTCTGAGAATAAAAATAGTCATCTAGCAACTGGGACAGCAGTCTTTGAGAAAGAGGAAGAGTAGAACAAACTATTTAAGTGAGGTTCTGAGCAACTCCAGAAGAGATTACCTTCAGCCTTAATTAAGTCACAGTAAGATTAGCCATAAGGGAGTTCAGCTTGGCAGATAAACTCACAAGCTGCAAATCCACTTTCTGCAGCTAGAGATCTTGCTTTATATATGTTTAAAAGGTATAATGTTCGTTTTTGCTATAAGCTTTACATAGGAAATAATGACATAGCAGCAGCATGTTAAAAGGAGTGGTATAAACAAGACTTCTTCTAAGGATCCACTACCATTTAAAGCTTCTCAAGCACTCAGAGGTCACAATAAGAACAGATGTTCTTCAGATTCTTCCCCAAGAACTACACTGTGTGTGCAGGTGCAGGATAACACATACTAGCAAATGGAAAATAAACTCCTCTGGGTGCCTCAACTAGTGCACAGAGAACAAGATAAACAAAACTACCACATTATTGCTGGTTTAGAAGCTGAGAATCAGGACAGTACAGAATAAAAAATTCACAAAGGCACTTCACCTGCTGTGTGCTGTGTACAGTTCCTTGGCCACTCTTTGCACAAAGATGAAAGGGGAAAACTGCAACCATGTGAGACCACATGAGCACACAGAGTAGAAGACACCAGCAGATGCACCTCCTCTTCTCCAGCAGACTTGCTATGAGTCAGAGATGCCCACAAATCACAATGAACTACAACATCCTTTAACTGAATTCTATTTCAGGATGTGACCTCAAACATATTTATTACTAGGAACTTGTTGAAAATCAAATGGCTATAGCCAAGCTGTTAAAACAGACAGCTGGAGAGTCCCCCTTCATATGTCAGTTGACTTTAGTGTGCCACAACTTTGAAAGCTTCTTTAGATACATCTAAAGTCTCCACTCTTTCATTGTTCCACAACTGAAAGACTTGTTATCAATTTAGAATGTGAGATCAGAAGCAAAAACAACTTAAGCTACACAGTGCTCAAACAGTTAACTGCATTGCCAAATTGCACCCAAATTACTCGAAGTGCTAACCCTCTGAAGACACAGTTTGAATGGCAATCACATTACAATTCAAGCTCTACAGTAGGTTTTGCAATTGCTTACATTTCATTGCATAGAAGTCACCAGCTATTTGGCCTTCATCTTAGAAGAACTGGTTTCCATTTCTGGCAAAGTTTTCAGCAAGGAAATGGGATAAGCATTCAATGCCATCCAAAGTTGACAAAATCCAAATCCTCACCAGCTACTTTTGAATAACCCCATTCCAGCAAAGTCACTGTTATCTTAACAAGAAGCCCAAGAATTAAAACCCGAGCACTGCTTTGTAAAAGGGAAAATATTTACCAGACAGGCCAAATCACAGATGTTAGCAAGACAACTCAAGTCACGAGGCAACATTCAAACAAACACCATAAACTTAGAGAAAATAGCTATGTCTTCAAAGTTAATTCTTAGGTATTGGAAAAACCCACAGTCTATACTACAAGTTCAACTACAAATCTTGAAGTGTTTCTCCCATCTTTAACAGATTAATGTGAAAGTGGAAACCAACTATGGGCATAACCAGACAACCTAAGAGCCACTGAGAGCAAACAACTTTAAATCAATAGATCCAGAAGAAATGAATGTAAGAGAAATCCCACAGCTTATTGTTCAGTCATCTCTAGATACCAAAAGACAAAGATAGCTGAGATGTTAATAAAGAAACCAGTCTTTTTAGTGACAGGAGTGCCACTGGTAGCAGGAAGGATGGCATTAATTCCTGAGATAAAACTCTCTTTCCTCTCAGAGTAAGAGTTAACAGGAATACTGAGATTTGCACAGGGCACACCAGTATTAGAGGTGCCAGACCTTTTCCATACATTAAAAGAAGTCCAACAGCAAACAGAAGTTTCATTACTTGTTAGACGATATCAATGTTCCAACAGACATCAGCACTTTCAAAACCTGAAAGAGATCAGGGACAAAAAGATCAGGTGTGCCTAATCTACTAATATAGCCTCGATGTCAGCAGGTTCACCTACATCAACAAAAGGAATAGTGCTGGAGCAGAATTGCAAGCCTCTGCTATGCTCAGCATGGTGTCCTGGGTGACTCAATTTTCTGGGCCTCAATTTTTTTTTTATTTTTTTTTTTTAAGTTGGAGCGCTGCTTCTTTTCACCACCTTGAACATGCTCTGCTTTATTTACAGAGTAGAGAGTACTGCCAGCTAAACGCTAACCACCTCAACGGTCCTCACCTTGAGAAATACTAATATCTTGATGCTCCTGTAGTTGTAAAGTACTGGAATTTACATCAGTGGGAAAGTAACACCACCAGTTGCTCAACTGACCTGCAGTTCCACATCTCTTTAGACACGCAAGGAGACCTGCTGACAGGTTCTCCTACCTGAAATTTGTGCCAATGCCAAGTCATAGTTCTTTAAATGCTGCTTTTATCTAAGAAAAGATGGTCTTCCAGCACTTGCTATACTACCACAAGCATCTGAACAGTGTCTCAGAGAACACTGCTCCCCCTACATCACTCCCTCACGCAGGGCACTGGGATAACCCCACAAACATACTCACATGTTCAGAGTGCTCCCTACAGCCAAGTGAAAAGCAAGACAAATGCAAGCAAGTTACTGTCACCAGATAGTTATCAACATACTGGAAAGCAGCAGAACACCCAAAAGCTCCCTTGTGGGGATACAGTACTTCCTAACCCCTGGTGTGCAAATAAGATTGCCAGCACATTTCCAAGATGGCTTCTCCAAGCAACTGAGAAAGTATCCTACTAGAGCTTCAGGTCTGTACACTTTACTATCCAGTCATGAACGATACGTGGACAAGTAATTTGCAGTATGACTTCCAGAAGACAGCAAGGGCACAACGCTTTTACGCACAACAGAAAAAATAACTATTTCCAATTATCCAGAACTGAGGTCACTTGGACTACTTACTTATATTGCTGCACAAGTTACATGAATTTTCCTTCTGACTTATTAGTAATTAAGTCCTTTTAAATCTGTACATTTTGGATGATGTGATCTTTTAGTAAAGGAACAAACAAATGTGCAAGTACAGTATTAAATATGCTTCAAGTAGATAAGGTCCTTGTTAACTTTACTTCAATAAAAAGCTTCCTAAACCCTGTTTCCTTTTTGTTCCTTTAAGAAATGGAGAAGCAATTTACATTTACAGCTTAGTTCCTGCTTCCAAAATACCCCTTTAACTTTTTTTATTATCATTTTTATGGTGGATATAAATGGCACCAAATTGTCAAATCACAGCTATTTTCCATGCTACTTATACAAATAGGTCTGATTTCTGGCAAGCCATAAAACAATTATGGCTGAATTCCTATAGCCCTTTGATATCCCAGCTTGCCTGTAGGGCTTCAAAGGCATCTTAGGGCAATGCTAAAAATCTAATTTCCAGAAGACACAGAGGGAAAGTAAAACATTTCAATTCCCACACGTTCAAACATCTTCACACTAGGATGATTATGTCTGAAAGTAAAGTGCCTTAGAACAAACACAAACAGCTAAAATACAGCAACAGTTTAAATCAAACGTGGCCTCACAGAAGGCAGTGATACAGACAGTTTGAGAAAGCAGGCAGGGACCATAATGCACCTGCCTCTGACTCCCCAATACTTACTGCAAGTTGGGAAGCGTATTTTCCTGCTTAAGCATTCAGATCTCACCCCTTCTTGCGTGGATGGCAAAGAAAGGGGCAGGTAATAATCATAAATAGTAAAGGAAAATGGTGAAACTGCTTAAGCATGCAAAGGTATTATCTTTCTCTTTGAGGCACTGATATTGCCAGTAATAAACTACAAATACATTGAAAGTCAGCTATCACAGGTACCTGAGGATTTATACAGCTATATTTTATCTTTGTGTTATTATTTGTGTTATGAAATGGTCTTCCCCTCATGTAAGCTGGAGGAGATAGAAACTACATTGGTACAGCAAGAACTAATACCCATGAAACACCTCTGTGAGAAGGGGACAACACTATAACCCCTTTAAATACTGCCAGCAAGTGATCTTGCCAGCCTCTGAAGCAATCTGGAATTTGAGAGATTAAACTGAATAAACCGAAGACTGATAACTGTGTTTCTTTCCATGAGAAAAACTTCCATGTTGGCTAATGAAAACATTATTAGAGTAATATCATTTGCATTGGTTGAAAGATACACAACAAAATCCAAAACACCATTAAACTCTTTGCTTATTTTAAGTGCCTGCTGTTTTCTGGTGGAAGGCTAAAAAGAAAAAAATTTTGCCAGTAATTCCTACCATGGGCAGGCACACACAAATATACATATGCACAGAGTCAGTATTAAATTAGAATTACAGACTCTCTATTCTAGAGTTACAATTCATATGGATGAAGTGCATGCCCACATGTCATTTTTCTCCTCACAGACTGAATTCACAGGCTCTAGAGGTGCTGCATGAAATTAGCATCATCCTAAAAAAAAAAAAACAAACCCATAATTTCATTTTAAATCCTTCCTTTCAAAAACGGGCATCAACCTGGATATCTCTAGCAAGGAAAAGAATCAGTCAATACAGTAAAAGTCAAAAAAGGAAGAGTAACCTTTAATTCATGCCTTTTCCTCACGCTCACCCCCACCCCCCCTTCTTTTGTGGCACTTTTGAAGAAATACGCTTCTCATTATCACATCAAATTTTCCATAGTTTTTATGAAGTCCACTATTCTTAACTTTGGCAATAAAAAGTTGCAAAAACCCTTCTAATCCAAAGCTTCCTATGGTTGGAAGGCATTTTGTACTTACTGTATCCCTAATTTGTAGTTAAACCTTGGGTTGCACACTGGCTTTGTGAAAACTATTATAAAAATGGTTTAGAGACCAGTTATAAAAGATTAACAGAGTACAATAGGCTGCATAAAATCTATGAAAGAAAACAACCCTCTAGGGAGGGAAGGGGGAAGACGAGGAAGAAGCCTTATCTTCACTAACTGATTGCACACCAGTCTTAACCACCCTTAATTTGTTTCAGTGCCTTTCACACAAAGATAAAGATGCCAGTTTTCTTTTATTGAATAGTTTTATTTTCACATAAAGAATGTTACAGAAATTTTCTGCATTTAGATTATTAAGTGACTGATGCCTCAAGGCAAACACACTGATCACTGCATTAGATTCCAAAATAAAAAAAAATTCTTACACCTCTAAAACTACAATACATATAAACAATACTAGCTATATAGCTTAACCTAGTATTTACACATCAAATGCATCATTAAAAATGCATTCAAAAACCAGATGTTAGTTTATATTTTAATCAAGAGGTTACTACTATCTAGATTTCAGGACAGACCACAAAGGAAGAAACTAAAAGGTAAAATTTTCCATTGTTTAGACACACAAACTGACAACTTCCCAGATTTAAGATACTCAAACACAAAAACACCCACCCAAACCCATTTAAATATTCCACCTGAAACACAGATAAATAATTTTGGCTGTACACTTAAAAAGTCAATGTACAAGTAGTTTATTAGTACTTCAACTCCTACAAAGTTGCAGTTCAGGCACTAAGACAAATGTAACGAAATATCCTTACAGACTAAGATTAGTAGAATAATACAACTAAACTTTTGTTACAAAACCTGCAAGATCTGCAGTAGTTGTTTAACTTTGCCTTTACTATATAAAAATTCAAGTAAGTAACCTAATGTAGATCTGCTGCATAGAAACCAGTTTTTCTATTTAGTTTCCAGGCAATAGAAAGGATAATGAAAACAAAAATCATTCACGGTTTGACAACCTTATTCTTATCAAATACTAACTTTTATTCTCATGTACACTCAATGGAGACATTTTGTTTGTTTGGAAATAATTTTATAGCTGAAAAATAAACTTTCTGGTGTGGGATCACTCAACATTTAACAATAAAGCCTGAAGCAAATATTAAAATGGTAGTCATCAATTATTGTAAGAATAGCCTGTGATGAAGTGCAACATCAAACAGATACTTCCAGTTTTCTAAAGCACAGGCATTTAAATACAGTAGGTGCAACATATCATCTCAACTTAAAATGATGGACAGCTACAGAATCCACACAGAAAGGTTGTTCCACGTCTATGAAAGAGTAAATATTTGTAAAAAGTGTGTGCGTGCACACAGGCACGCACATGGTTTTGACAGCAGTGGGTTTCTGAAGTTTACCCTCCCATTACAATCATTTGGCCATTGCTCCTATTAGGTTTGAGCTACCGAGGTGCTGTAACTGGATTCACACAGAATAACCCGCCTGCCCGGGTCCAGCTTGAAGGCCACAGGTCACTGCTGCTTTCCTGGAGCAATCTCCGACTCACCTCAGCAGTGAAGCAGGTTCTACTTCAGGGCTTCACTGTATAAGAGCGCCTTTTTCATTGCCATCTCTAGTGAGTTATCAACAAGACAGGGCAACTCGCAGTCTGTCCAGTCACCCACTGGAAGAGCGGTGCTAGGACAGCACAGCAGTGCCTGCAGAAGCAAACTAAAGTGTTTTACTGTTGCTGGGCTACCTTATTTGATTTAGGTTCAAAGGCTGGTCTTGGTGTATTCGCACAAGACTCCCGAAGGCACCTAAAGAACCTGGATGGTGTTGCTTCACAGTAATTTACACATGGATACCTTACAGCATTTGTAACAGTCAGCTGTAAGTAGTCTCCTTTATTAAAAAAAACAAAACAACAAAACAATGAAAAAAAAAAAAAAAACAAAACACACCAGTATCTAGGAAAGCATTATAGAGATGACAGCACTAAATAATAAAAGCCAATATCCTTACAAGAAAGGATGCTTAGGTAGATACAGAGACTGGCTGAAAGGCTGCTACTTCCCCATACTTACACAGAGGAGACAGAAGAGGGTAAGACCACAAGATAGAGAACACATTTATGTGTTCTAGTTGCCTTTTTATTAAGCAAGGGAGTGCACTGGTTCTTACGTTAAGATCAATCACAAAAAAAGTGTCATTTATAGTCTGAGAAGACAAACTTCCTAACGCATACTTTTTCAGCTAATAAGGATGTGCAATTGTATTACTATATTGCTGTTTCTATTAACCTGACTGTGACGAATTACTGAGTAGGCTGTATGTTATGGGTAAAATACTTTTTGCTGAGAAGACATCACAGCAATATTCTACAGAACTGGGCTAAAACTTGGCTCAACCAAAAGGGGCAAAAGAAGCCTCATCAAATTTAAGAAGTTGGACTTTCTGTTCTGGAATATTTGCTAGATACAAATGGGAGTGTTTACAATACTCAGACTCACTGAAACCACACACTTACTTAAAAGACACTTTAGACAAGCTAGTGAAAGCTAGGCAAAGAAATAATAACTTGAGTGTAAAAAAGCTTTAAAGTCTAACAGTACAGGAATTATATCACAGATGTGAACAGACTTTTGCAGCTCTGAGCGGCATAACCTTAACAGTAGAAGCATCAAAACAAGTAAGGAACCTTCACATATTACAGAAGAATTCGTGAGAGTAATATTTTCTGACTCCAGTGTAGCATACAAAGAAATTTATTTTAAGATTGTATTTTAAATGAAAGGCTAAGCAAAACAGTATAGTTACAAAACAGACCTTTGGGTTTGGGGCTTTTTTTTCCTCGCAACGCATATGTATATGTCTTTCTAGTTATTACTCTCATCATTAGATTCTGTCTTTATGCCTTGCCATGGCTCATTATTTTTGAGGTAACTGAAATTTACCTGTTGGAGTGGGGTTTTTTTGTTTTGTGCAAGGCTGGTTAACTATAGTAGTACAACTGTACTTCCATCCTCAGGCCAGCTACTGAACCTAGCAAACAGCTTGCCTAAATACTTTTGGTGTTTAGTCTTCAAACACACCAAAACCCTTCCACAGATTTCCTCCCCATTTCCTAAAAACTCCAACCCAGATCTCACACATCCACTGGCAGGAGATATCCACCTCCGCCTCCTCGCTGGGCCGCCCGTCAGAGAGCGGGTCGCTCGCTGGACGCTCCCTCACACGCTGCCCACAGTGCAGAGGAGCCAGGCTCCTAAGTGCGGCAAGTCCTCCGCTGGTGGTCACCAAAACAAAACCTTGAGTCCTGGGAGAGTGCAGGCTGTGGCAAGTGAGTGCACACCACATGCAGGTCCTGGACCCTGAGTAGTACCTCCAGTTTCTAAGTGGTCCCTTAATGAAAGACAGCAACTGGATATTGGATCGAAAAGGCTAGGCATTGGATGTGGCTAAAAAGAGCAAATCTGTGCTTATTAATGTCTACTTATTTGCTTAAGTAGAGGTTTACCTTCTCACAGAGGCAGAACATCGTAACACTGGCTCAAAAAAAATCCCACAAGAGCATGCTGTTCTTTTAAAAGTGAAAGCTCTTCAGCTTTATATGTTTAGTAGTATTTAAAAAAATACTTAGCAATAGTTCTAACAAAATTATTTTCATTCAGATCTTTTTATAGAAACCAACTTGAAACTGATTTCCGTATGACCATACACGTTTTTATACACTTTATTCTCTCACGCAGTTTTGTCTTTCCTTGCGGTAATATTAAATCGTTTTGATTTAACACCAAGCATGTCCAGAAAGATGGTGTGCCTCCAGGTTGGACAAGCAAAAGAAAACAAAAGAAAAAAAGAAACAAAAAACTCCCCCCAAAATCACCAGGCAGTATCCTAGTTAAAAAAAAAAAACCACCCTTGAATATTATGCCAGACCTGTACGTCTCCACATTCACACAGCACATAAGATTTCATGTTCAATCAACCTCTTGCCTGCTTTACAGTAAAGCATGATGTTAGTGCTGGGATGACTTACCAACAGCCCTTCTGTAAATGTTTTTACCAAATGCTTCAATAAAATATTCACTTTGAATTTACATTATGCAAGACGAAGTGTGAATTTTTTTTTTCCTGTTAATTATAGAGCCTGATACTGGATCACAAGAGGAATTCAAATGCTATTTACCCACTTAACACTTACCTATCAAAATTCCTCAAGAAAACTTCTGCCCTCCACTACCAGAAAGGCTGCTCTGAGTAACAGCAAACATTTCTGGACCTGCCCTTTTCCCCCACACACACAATGGAAAACACCACAGTTGTTGGCCTCCAGCCCACAATATCAAGTAGTTCTGTCTCAATTGAATCTCAGCATTATTCCTTTCTGAATAATTTGCCCTTTAAAGTCAGCACATAAAAGGTAAAATAATGTCTCCCTCTAACTGAGAAAGTCCTCGATTTGCTTTACAAGCCCCAAAACACAGAACACTTTGTCAACCCTTGTTCAAAGATATGT
>VZSZ01007401.1:0-16843 GCA_013398815.1 Ibidorhyncha struthersii
GACGATTCTGTGATTCTGTGTGATTCTGTGATTCTGTGACCTACATACCAACTCCACAAAGGACTGAGGGCCTCAGGATTGGGCAAGTAAGGACTAGGTTGGTCCACAGGCAGGGAACAAGAATGGCTCTGCGGAGAGTCTCATCTCTCCAGTGCAGGATGGCACTGGGCTGAGAGAATAGCTGCTCTGGAGGAGTCCGAGCAATGCCAGCCTAGCAACCAAGCTGTTCCTATAAGCACAATTCACCCCACCACTAGGTTTTCAGAGTACTCATAAGATCTGCACCAGCACAGTCCCAGTACCAGTGGTGTGGTATAGCCCCAGCATGGGAGTTGCACCTGGACAGCCACAAAGGTTCAAGATTTGCAGGCTGGGCATGTCTGTGCAGTGTCTATATTCAGAGAGAAGACAAATCTGTGGTTAAGTTCATAGCCTGGGACTCAAAAAAGCCAAATTTTCCCACATTTGAAGTCGAGCAATTCACTTCATCAGTGTGTCTTCTAGTTCCACAATACATTTATTTAATACATTTAACGGAGACTTTTTTTTTTTTCCTACCTGGATACCTTGTCTTTTCAGAGCAGGTTGTCTTTAGGATGTTCTTTGGAAGTTCTCACACTGCTGGTATGAGGTTCACTCATATACAAGAGAGTGATTGAGGCTTTCAGGCTCTACTGTATCACAAGGATGTAATAGTTTTTAAAACCTGAAAGATCACATTGAAAGCAGAACTAAGATGACACAAGTTGAAGGTCAAGAGCTTTTTCCAGAAAAGTAAATATTCCAGAAGATATATAACTTGCTTTTTGTTAAACTAAATGTTATCTCCTTCTAGTTTTTGAGAGGATTAAATGTAGATTCCAAAAATTCAAAATATTTACAGACTGCCTGAGAGAGAAGCGAACTGCATGTATACAGAAGTTCTTCAAACATTATCCTTTATTAGTACTAAGCATCTGGAAACATGCAGTCAAAATCGGGGCTTGGCGATACTGTGTACAAAGACCTTATAACAAGGACAATGCTTGTACAGCAAAAGGGAAGTATTTCTGTCTTTGTGCTGTTTATCAGGACCATTCAGAACTTGTGATAACTCCAACAGAACGTAACTCTTCTTATTCCCTGATTCAAAGAGTTTTTTTATTGCAGACTCAGCAGTATGGGACCAGGACTTACAGCTGAGCACTCTCCTTTTGTTCACCAGAGGACAATGGGGAAAGACACAAAATCATGTACAAGTGTTCTAGGCAGTCACTCTTAAAAATAGAAAAGAAATTCCCCCCACAAACCATGACTTTCATTGGGTGTAAATATTTCCACTGGTTGGCAAGTGTAACCGTGAAGCACAAAAAGGATCTTACACAGCATTTTAATGCCTTTCCAAATGAAAAAAGAATGTATTTCATCTCCTGCTTTTATTTATTTATTTATTTTTCCTTTACCACTCTGAAGCTCTTAGATAATTTCCTCTGAAAACTACTCTTCTCTGAATGCTAGTGTTCACATAAATATGAATAGTCAAGGTCTTTGTTACAGACCTCTTCAGTCTCCCAGTGGCTCACAGGAGCACCTAGATATTGCAGCAGAGCTGGATGTAGTGTCTCAAGCACCTGGAATTACATGTGACTTAAATTGTGCTTGTCTTTTTATTTAATTACTTGAGGTCATCCATAGTCATACAACAATTTAAATCAGACTACTCACTCTCAAATGCCTATGTCTGCTTTAATGCTGACAGAGAATTTTACGTGTTCTGCACACAAAGCTTGCAGCATTCCCCCGCCTACTTTATGGAAATTATATCGCTCTTCAAAGCCCTGGACCAAATCCCCTGGGTTTGCAAATTTAGCTACAACTCACTCAGTTGAGAATATTCTTGCTCAGAGGAAGAGTAAAGGGGAACTCCTTACTAAAAAGTCAACAGTCCTGGCTTTGATTTTGGACTCCTGCTCCTCTCCAGTTGGAAAGAAGTGAAGGGGAAAGAGAGAGCACTGCCAGTGTTGAGGAGAGGTGCAATTCCCTCAGTTCAAATCCATCCCACTTCTGTGTCGACAATATTGAACTAAGTCAATATTAGTGAATCACTTCAATAATGAGTCCAACATTGTCCAAGAAAGCTTGAGAGTCAGATATCTGACTTTTTTGTTTTTACTTTACAGAAGTGGTTAGTCTACATAAATCTGCATACTATCCTCTAAATAAGTCTGCATGCATAATGCAGAGGAAAGAATCTGTCTTACAGTAGCTGTACGACCTGTTTTTTTCACAGTCTTAATACATCTTAATAAAAGCAGGCACACCAAAGAACAAATAAGTCCTATTGGGCTCTTCAGGGCCTGGAAATGCTTCTTTTAAGGATTTATATGTTCAAGAAAACAGTACTCGCTGGTCCTTCAGAGTGGGCCTTGTCAGGAACAGGAGGTGGTAGGAAATCATAAGGCAAAGGATATGCATGGGTCATGGGTGATGATTTTGAACTATATTGTTAAAATACTTTTAACTATTTTGAAACCACTTTGGAGAGCTGAAGTACAACTGTGCAACAAGTACAAAAAGTCTATAGGTTGACCGATAGCTGCCTGATCCTTCCCCTCCACATTTAGGCACTCACAACAGTCTCCTCAGATCGTTGCTTAGTCTACCTTGTTTTATCTGTAGGCATCTTTGCTACCATTTTTCCTCTGTAGAACTTCCTATTACCATATCATTAATACAGGATCACTGACTGCCAAACCTCCCTAACAGTGCTGTGAATACCACTCTTTTATCTGTTTTAACTTGTTATGAAAAATAACAAATTGTCATCATTTTAATAAGCAGGTTTGTTGTTAAACTATTTTTCACAGCAATCATCAAATTTTTCATTGTCAATGCATTTTATAACACAATTCCTCTGTTCAGGAATAGTGTATAGGCATGTGTAATTTTGTCAAGGTACTGACTGAATAATGATACGAAGCAAATAATTATTCTACCAAGCAAATACCATCTATAGGATATCATGTGAAATTCACATTTCTGTTTACTATTGTTGTTTCTAACTAGCTGCCTCTGTCATGTGACACTTTTTACATCCCATTTGGTTGATGGGAACCCTCTCCCTCTCCATGCCAAGAGAGTTGGGGGTATTCAGCCTGGAGAAAAGAAGGCTCCAGGGAGACGTTATAGTGGCCTTCCAGTACCTAAAGGGGGGCCTACAGGAAAGATGAGGAGGGACTCTTTATCAGGGAGTGTAGTCACAGGGTGCGGGGGAACAGTTTTAAACTGAAAGAGGGTAGATTTAGATTAGATATTAGGAAGAAATTTAGTGTGAGGGTGGTGAGGCACTGGAACAGGTTGCCCAGAGAAGCTGTGGATGCTCCATCCCTGGAAGCGTTCAAGGCCAGGCTGGATGGGGCTTTGAGCAACCTGGTCTAGTGGAAGGTGTCCCTGCCCATGGCAGGGGGTTGGAACTACATGATCTTTAAGGTCCTTTGCAAACTAAACCATTCTATGATTCTATGATTCTATTGAGACTTTGCAAAGAAGAAAAAAGGTAGGTACAAAAGGTTACAAAGAACAGTGATTTCTCTAGATGTAGAACTCTTTATGTAACTGTGTCTTTTTGTAGATGTCTGCATGAATAGATCTATACTTACATGAATGTCTTAGACAGGAGCAAGAGGAGGTATGGGTGTGGTAGAGCTGATGGTTGCAATAGGCCTGAATGTTTGTGTAAAGCTTTCAGACACATTTGCCCGACTTTCCTTTGAAGTTGTACCTGTTTCACAAGTACAGAAGGATTCCATTTCTTAGTCAAGCTTCCAAAATATGCTTTCAGATGCATCCCTTTGGAGATAAACTGTTAAATCTCTTCTACTTGGTAAAGATCAGTGAGACTGAAAAAGTGTAGATTGGGAACTGTGCCATAATCTTTAGTGACAGTCATAACAAAAGAGTTGGAAAGGAACCAGCCTGGCTTTCGTAACTTCTTTTGTGGAATTAAAAGCTGCCATAACTTTACAGTGGTGAAGAACAGCCACAATTTTAAACTTCTGAACTTCATAAATACCGACCTGGAAGTAACAGGGATAAACAAACACTCCTAAGAGAGTACTTCCACAAGTATTTTGCAAAGTAGAACAAGACAGATTACCTTAATGTGAGTAATACTCACGGCAAGATCCTGAAATTCTCCTCCCTCAGGAATTTGTCCTGCACTGCAGCACAAGTGTAATCTGTGGCTGGGATCCCCTGCTCTTGTTGCTCTACAAATATGGCTATTTGCAGAAAAAGAAGCACTCAATACCTAAATGAACATAAAAGTATACATGAGCTGTTACAAAATAAGAAAATGTTTAATATGGATAACATGGTCCCAGTGGCCCAACTGTCCAATTACTTGAGCAATCTCTCTGTGTATACTTTTAGAATCATAGAATCATAGAATCGTTAAGGTTGGAAGGGACCTTTAAGATCATCGAGTCCAACCATTAACCTAACCGGACAAAACCACTTCTAAACCATATCCCCAAGTGCCATGTCTATCCTTTTTTTAAAAACCTCCAGGGAAGGTGAATCCACCACCTCCCTGGGAGAATATGCATGATATTTGTTGCTGCATCTAAATGTGAAGCGTGTCATCACTCCGTAGCCTGCTTTCCAAATGTGGCAGAAATCAGTTCAAAACTGTTCCACATCTTCCTTTCTGCCAGTCAGTCAGCTGCAAGGAGGGATCAATCTTCTGCAATAACCCTCAAACAGCATATTTTTGTTACCTTGGTAGAAACATCAGTGCAGTGGGTAATGTACTAAATGCCCCTGGGCAACATCTCTTGGTCAGGAGGGCGATGGTTGAAACACCACTAAATCCCATAACTCATTTTCCCTGAAGGAGGGAAAAAAAGGTTGAGGTACCACAGAATCACACCCCTTACAGAAAGCCTAGCCTGTATTTGAGGACTACCACAAGTCTGTCAGATATCAATTTAAATATCTGCCCTACAAGCCTGCAGAGGTGCCTGCCTTCATAGACGAGAAACTCCCTGTCCTCCTGTGCCTTCCTGGCTTGTGAAAGGGGCACAGTCTCTGCAGGACTTGGCCATTCCCACATCACAAGGTGAATAGACTCTCATACATGCATGTTTATACACTTCCAGTCCTTCAAAACTATTTACAGTTAATTTCAAAGTCTCTTTAAAAGTAATACTTTTATACTGGCTTTCATGAATGAAAATAGCAAACAAATAAGTGATTTCTATCACTATGTTTTTTTTAAATGTAATCGACAGCATGTGAGCAATGTGCCTGATTGCACTTTCAGGGATTTCTACCAACATACCTTTTACATTCTTCAAGTGAGATGCAAAAATCATGTGGAAGTTTTAAAAGCTCACAGTGAATTACTCGATTTATGTTCTTCCACATACATTAATTTTTAGTACCATGCAAATATTTGTATTGGCACAGTGTCCCCTGCTCTGGAGAATTTAACTAGATTCACAAATCTTTACAATATCCCTCTGTTAATTTAATCCTTTCACAGTATATATTAATGTATGACTACCTAGGAAGAAAAGATAAAGACAAATTTAGCCTGGAAATTAGATAACGGTCTATAATCATTACAGAATTGAAATTTTGAAAAAAACTCCTAATAGGGTTTTTAGTCTGACTACTCCTAATTGTAGACTTTGATCAGTTTTTATGGAGGGGGATTATCTGTATATATTGACATTGGCTGCAATAGCAGGGGTCTGGACCCAGTGACCCAGAGAGTTCTCTTCTACATCTATGTTCCAATAAAAATGATGTCAAATTAACAGTAACATCAAAAAATGCAAGGTTGCAAGTATATCTGACTTTTTTTACTGTATGTAGACACTCCTCCTCACAAATAACTGAACATGGTGAGACAAAGAATGTTGAGTTTTACATCTCTTGATTTCAGTCAAAATACAATTTAAGGCATTTTATGAATGACTAGCCTTTTTCTCCAAGCAAGGAATAAGTAGAAAGTGTTTGTTAAACCTTTTTTTATTAAATGTAGCAAACCGCACATTTTTGCCCCTCTGGTTTACTTTAGTTTTGGTTCTTTCTGACGAACAGGATGAGCTCAAAGCACTCAAGCATGTATAAAGGTTAAAACACCCTTGAAAGGCTATCCTGTTCTTGCTTATAATCTCCTCCTACAAAACACAAGCCCTTCCTATTAGCCTCTTTAATATTGGTTTTAGGTGTCCAGGATCTCTGTGTATTCCTTTTAAGTTTCTGAAGAGTGTACGGGCCAGAAAACGAAAGTGTCAGAGAGGAACCAGGCTAAGGAGAACCCTGCAAACAAACAAGTTTTTTTCCAAATATTTATTTTTCTCATCTCCAGGCCTCCAGGTATGTTTGATTTAAGGTACTGAAAGAGCAGTCTAGCTGGTAGAAACCTTTTCACTAAGCAAACAAGTGCAAGGATTAGAACCCTCAAAGTGTTCATGTTGCATCATACTTGGTGGTAGCTAAAATCTCCCCGCTAACTAGCTCAAATGAGTTGCCAAGTCAGCTGAGCAATCTCACAGACAGTTTTGTGACATTTTACTAGCAGCTCTGATAAATAAATGGATATCACTAGAAAGTGGGTGCTGATTTCTAGTGATAACTTTTGCTTGTATGAGAGACATTTGCAAATATTATCTATTGACTTGTTTTTATGCAAAACTTGCTCTACATATAAACATGCTTTGTGCAAATAAAAACTATTGAGACATATAAATTCAGATCTTGGTTGCAGAGTCGTGCAAGTGCCTTTTTAAAGCATAAATAACGGTCTTTGCATACAATGGGCACATGAAAAAGATAGAGGTACTTGTTCTACCATGGCAGTGAGTCCTGAAGGTCCGCATGGCATGTTTTAACAACACCATTCCAAGAAGAGGCAACAGTAGCTTACAGCCAAGGACCTTCACAGCATTTATCTCCACAGCTTATTGAGAAAAAAGAATGGAAAGCATGTGGAAAAATCCCATAAATGCTCCCTGTTAAGTGAAGGAAAGTATATTTGTTCCTGGAGCAAAAACGACACTGGTGCCCTCCAGTAGCACAGATGACACTGAAACACATGGCTCACAATAACAAAAAAATTTAGTATATTCTGGTTTTATTTTGTAAAGGAGAGACATGTCAGAGATGTGATACACCAAGAGCCTGGATAGACATAGGGGCAGCAGTCCTTCACTCTCCAGTGATGTTAAAACTAGCAAGATGAGCTTGTTAAAGCTCAGGCTTCCCAAAACAGTTGATCCTTCATCTCTTTGGTTGCCATCTTCATCTCACAGTCTTCCCCAATTAACTTCAACTCTTCAATGTTTCAGCGTCTACTGCAAGGGAAGTAGCAAATCTCTGCAGAATCCAACCTGCTCTAGCCAGCTCTTTCAAAATACACTGTTAAGGTCAGCTAAAGCTGCTCAAAACCTGCTGTAAAAATTGAAAGCCTTAAGCACTGACCTGGTACATTCCTACCAAACCAACAATCTGGACCACTTTTAGGGAAAAAATACCAACTCCTGGAGAACCTTTGCCCATCCAGGAGAATGTCAGACTGAATTGGAGTCAGGGCAGCTAGTAAAGAGGATGTCCTACGGAGATCATTTCCGGCTCAATAACCATGGCCCATTCTGTGGCTGGAGTGAAGGCAGGGTACAGAACAACTCAAATTGCTCAGACTCACGCCCAAAGCTGGAACAGTTCTCAGAACCTGAGACTCAGTGGCAAAGAGTGTGCTGAGCCACAGTTTATTCCCATCACCCTCCTCATGTGGTAATGTGCATTGAGAATGTGGCCAACATCTCCAGTCTGGACTCATCTCTAATTCCACTGAGATGCTGGCCACCTGATGAACGTTTCACAAAGAGACATTACTTCTGCACTGCAATATTATACATGTTGTTGTTGAAATTTCATCATTTTTGGACTTCTAGTACACCACTAATGGATAATGCTATGTTATGTGATAAAAACCTTGTTGTGGAGGTAATGGAGCAACCTAGTATACCGCAAGGTGTCCTTGTCCATGACAGGGGGGTTGGAAGTAGATTATATTTAAGTTTCCTTCCAACTGTAACCATTCTATGGTTCTATGAAAGGAGTACAGAGAGGTGGAGGTGTGAGGGGACAGGAAGGCTAATACCCTGCCAGGCCCATGGCAGGAGCCATCAGGCCACCTCACCAGAGCAGGCGCTAAAGGTGGGGAAAGGGAAAAATCTAGATGATTTGAGGAGGAATAAGTATAGGAAAATAGAAGGATAAGGGGATAGAAAAGGGCCAGTCACATTTAAACAGCTGATGGTCAATACGTCTGGCCATGCCCTGTGCCTGGTCAGCAGTCTCTCCTGTCTTATTAAATTCCTTACTAACTCTTTTCTTGGGTAATGGGTCTCTATTTGGCATGCATGTGTGTGTATGAGGGGTGAGTGCAGCAACCGGGGCCAAAACACTGGTCAGAGGGGCTGTACACACACACACACACACACGTATATGTATGTGTATGTGTATATGTATATGTATTCTCACTAGTGGACCTCCACCCTGGTCTGCAGGAAAGTGGAGCAGGATCAGGTCATGAGTGTTGTCTGTGTTTGTGTGAGTGCTCTGAGTGTCTTTCAAAATAGAAATTTACCACAGGAATCAATTACTTTATGCTTTTTACATTAAAAAAAAAAAAAAGGCAAAATCCAATATTGTACTATAAACAAACTATTTAGCTTTGGGTCAATGATAATCAATGATACCATGTAACACTATTTCCAGATCATTTGTACACTTGCTGTTTACTGCAGGACCAGATCATCAGTCAAAACACCTTTTCCCATAATGCATCCCAGTGTCTCCCTGGTTCTGTAAGGCCATGATGGCCTTTCAGCCAGTCTTCATTCAAAAGGGTGACCATGTGGTCAAATAAGAAGAGGCATTTGGTTACTTTTTTACTTGGATAATAGTGTGGCTCTTATCCATCCAAAGGTGACTAAGCAGTCACATATTATACTTCCAGTATCATTCCAATATATGAAGAGGTAACCTGGAGAAACGTGGTGGGTTGCCGCTTTTCTAAACTGAAACTATTAGTGACGGTAGTTTTAAGCGGCACAGTGTTTTCTAGGCAAAATATTGCTGTTCCTGCCCCACCCGAAAAATTTGGCTATATGCTTAACACTCCTAATAAATTCACTTGAATTCTTTGAAGAATGCCATCTTGCCCTTTTTTCCACACTAAGAAAACAAACCAAAAAGAGCTTGAAATGTACAAGCTGTAAAAGCAAGATATGTCTTAAGATCCTTAAAAGCAGGAAAAAGTCTTGTCCAACAGCATCAGGCTCCAACAACAGAAAACTTTTGCAATGCAATAACAGTTCTTTAAATTCCTATCCTCTTGTTTAGGGCAGGCTGAAATGATGCTTTATCTCAAGGTTTGGGTGGGTTTTCTTAAGTAACTGGAAATGATGACTAGAATTTTCATAGCAACAGTTGAAGGGTTGTAAGATGTGAAAAGCAGCAAAATACGGTTTCGATGTGGCAAAACCTTCACCAGGGAAACTAGATAGGGGCGTACTGAAAATTAAGCACAGATTGTTGGGTGATGAACAGCAACAATCCTGTACTTGCTAAATAATATTCTTGTTCATCTCAATAAAGTTTAACTTATAAAGAGCAGCAGTGATTTGCTTGCAGCAGATATGCAGCAGAAACAACATAGTTGGTGGTCCTAGCTTTTACAGACTGTTGCTTTAACACAGTCAAATAGAACAAATTCTGGTGATTTATTGTTGGACTAGGTTTCACTCTCTGGGCAACATGCCATGAAGTTGGGGTCAGGGCTCTCTGTAGGCTGCACTAAACATATCTTTTTCAAATCAACAGGCACATCTGACTGCTAATTTGTATGCACTATCCATTAGACTCTTACTGGCCCTACCCTACCCATTCTTAACTGTAAGTCTCTATGTATTAAGAAAGTAAAAACAATAATTGTCTACCAAAAATTCATACAGAGTTTGTTGACCTGTGGTCAAATGCACAGCTAGCACTGAAAGCCAGAACCGTGTGAGAGGGAGCAGAAAATACTCCATTACACTCATGGGTTTCAAATGATATGTCTAGTTAGTACTCCACATCACAAACACCAGTATCTTAAAATGTTGGTACATACTCCTGCAATTCAAATATTCTCCCCATGTAAAGGCAGGCCTGACACAATGAAAAAGTTGCCTGCGGAGTGCTGTGCGCTGCCTGCAGCCCTGCCAGCTCTCCTGAGGTGAGGCAAAAGGCAGCATGTTCCTTTGGAAGAGCAACTGCATCCCAGGGTGTCTCCACAAGGGTCAGAAAGACAGATCAGAGAAAGCTGTCACTTATCAGCTCGTACTGATTGGCTTCATGAATGTCATATAAGAAAACAAAAAAAAAAAAAAAAGAAAGGACAGAAATCTCTGTCAGTAAGGAATAAATTATTAGCCTTCAAGTCACCAAACTAGGTCTCATGGGATGGCAGATTAACTCAGCACTGCCCTCTGAATAATTTCGGTGCCAAGATGAGATGAAACATCTATCTGCATTGCAGACAGCTATGCATAAACTGTCCTCACTCACCACACTGAAACTATCCGGACTGCAACTCCAGAGTTTTGGCTGGAACTTTGCAGTAATTGCACTCACTAATTCTTTATATTAATAGAGAGTTTACAATAATAGCAGAAAGTAAGATGCCAACCAGATTTCCAGTTGCAATCCTTATTTCACAAGAAGTTAATATGATTAGATTCAAATTATTGGAAAGCTATGAAAGGAGTACTGGCAGCCTCCTGTAAAGCAGAACTGTAGTAAATTATGTGAATAAGAAGAGGATCAGGCTCCACACAGTAGCACTTTATCCAAATACTTGTGGTCAATTACCTGGACTCTGTAGTTATCCAGCTACTCTGCCACAGATACTCAATCTAAAGGCCATTATCTGCTCTGTCTCCCAAAATAGTTAGCACCATGAGTCACATCTTCTGAAAACATAAAAAGAGCAAAGCAACAGGGAATTTTATAAAGGAAAAAGCTATTACGTGTTAATCCAACTGTAGCATGGCCCGCAGGTTGAGGGAGGTGATTCTGCTCCTCTACTCTTCTCTCATGAGACCCCACCTGGAGTACTGTGTCCATCTCTGAGGCCCCCAACATAAGAAGGACATGGACCTGTCAGAGCAGGTCCTGAGGAGGGCCACAAAAATGATCAGAAGGCTGGAACACCTCTCCTATGAAGACAGGCTGAGAGAGTTGGGGTTGTTCAGCCTGGAGAAGAGAAGGGTCTGGCAAGATCTTATTGTTGCCTTTTAGTACTTAAGAGAGGCTTATAAGAAAGATGGGAACAAACTTTTTAAGAGGGCCTGTTGTGATAGGACAAGGGGTAATGGCTTTAAACTAAAAGAGGGTAGATTTAGACTAGATATACAGAAGAAATTTTTTACAGCGAGGGTGGTGAAACACTGGAACAGGCTGCCCAGAGAGGTGGTAGATTCTCCATCCCTGGAAATATTGAAGGTCAGGTTGGATGGAGCTCTCAGCAACCTGATCTAGTTGAAGATGTCCCTGCTCATTGCAGACGGATCGGACTAGATGATCTTTAAAGGTCCCTTCCAGCCCAAACTATTCTATGATTCTATTCTATTATTCTATTCTAGTCTAAATAATATCAATATGTTATAGTATATAATTCCAGTACATTATACATATAGTATCATTATTCCTTAATGTGTGTGAAAGAGCTATGGAAACTCAGAAGCACCCTTTCCCCTCTGGCTTTTCTTAGGAGGTGTCTTACTGAAATCCTCTCCCACACCACCCTGCCCATTAGGATGAGGAAGGCTGCAGCCAGAGGGAGTGTTGGGACTGATTCTCTAAGAAAAAGGCTTCCCACACTGGTATGGCTGCAGCTTAGCAAGTAAACAGTGTTAACACACATGTACTGCAAAGTGGCTTAATTCCAGTCTATTCCTGGTACTTTGTTGGTGTGTGGTGGCAGCTAAGGCTAAATATTTTTCATACCAGTGCTTTCATCAGAGAAGGTACGTTATAGTTTAGGAATTCTCTATGAATATATTAGTACCAAAAATACCAGAGATAGAAACATGAATTGTAAGTAGAAAGACCAATGAATTAACTGCTGGACATAGTCAAAAGATGATAAGATAAGGTGAACGTGGTCAGGCTGAATTCATACCCAGTAAAAGGCATTCCATTTTAATCTTGCACATTTTTCTTCAAAACTCAACATATTCACAACCGATTATTTACCTAAGAATTTAGCTGTTTTCTTCTCCTAGCTGGAAAAACTACCAGCAAGCTTCATTTCCTGAAAATTATCTGACAAACATTCTCAGATACACTTTGTATTTAAATATTAGACCTATGGAGCCATGAAAAATATTTAATTTTCATTCTCTAAACGTTATAGACTAATACAGTGAAACTAGTCAGAAGCACTCTGTGGCACTCTCTCTCCCCTCTCCAGGGGAGGTGCCCACCCCATTCTGACACAAGTGGTGCAATCCACTACATCCTGAAAATTGTTTTCTGTTAATAATCCTAACAACCTTTACTTTTTCAAAGCATCTCAAGCTGCAAGAGTTTAACAAAGAAGAACTTTGACATATTATCATGATACCAGAAATGATAAAATAAAGCACAATTAACTGAAAAGTCAGAGAAAAGAGTAGTGAGTTGTTTTATTTTTAATTTCTTTAATTTTCTTCTTTGTTTATGCAGTTTTCTGCTCAGCAGTATTTATTTCTGGCTTTTCCCCCTGTTAGGAAACATATTCCACCCTCACATGGGAAGTGCCTTTTTGGGTAAAGAAAAATTGTTATATGCAAGACAAACTTGAGATATGTAAAAAAACATTACCAAATCCTTAAATGAATTTAAGTAAAAAAGCTATTTTAGTTATCACTATTTAATGCCGTGAGTAAAAAAAATCGTAGTGCTACATTTGAGAATGAAGAAATATAGAAAGTAATAAGACAAGTAGGTGGCAAAAAATAACAGACAAGGAAAATGAGAAACATTTATGATTTTACATTATTCACTGCACAAAAAGATTTGAGCTTTATTAGAAATAAAACTACTGGAGTTATGATCAAAATACATAATACTTGCCTCAGTAAGGGAAGCTAAACAAGTATCTGGAGAGTGAAATAGTTTACAGGTTTGACCTCTAGATTTGTACAGCTGTTAGCATTTAAGAGTAAGGTTACTCATGTGCAATACAAATACTCTAATGAATTCAAATCTGCACTGAAGAAACTCCAAGTAACAACCTCTAGTTGTTTTAAAAAAGTCCTTTCTGTGGAAAGGATTTTAAGACACCAATCAAATCACTGTAGATGTTTTACAGCTTTTGGCTTCATTTGGTAAAATCAATTTTGCAAAAATATTCTTGGAAATATTTAAGGCAGCACAGACAACATTAGTAACAACCTGGAGGATGGCCATCTCAGTGGTCACTTTCTCCTCTTGGGTATTTTACACTGTGACAGGAGGAATATAACCGTGAGAGAAGAAACCTCCAGGGTGTGGAGCAGAGTGTGAAAGTTGTGAGTCTGCACAACCTTATAGCATTATAGACTCTGATCTTGATAAAAAGGAAAGAAGGATATATACTCAGCAGCAAAAAGATGTGACCACAGTTTTCAGGATGTAAAAGAGAGTATGTATTGGCCTATACATATAGAAAACTCAAAGATGAATATTTCAGACTTTTATTTTTCTCTCAGTTAGGCATTAAATGTCCACCTTGGGCTCTCGGAAAAGTCTCTGTAGACAAAGGAAATAACTCCTAAACAAAAACGTAGTCTCCTTCATGAGGAACTTGCAGCGTTCTCAAACAACGGTTTTGGTATTATACAGACAGAATTCATAGAACGTATTTTATATTTGACATTTAAACTGAGTGCATGAATTATGAGGGAACATAAAGATTGCATTATAACATTTTAGCTCTTTGATAGCTTAAGACACCTGTTCTGAATAGCAAATCCTCTTGAATCTGAAACTTGCTTTCCCTAAACTTTCATTAATTACTTTGTTTATGTTTTAAATTCGCTGTTTCCACAAACATTCATCCCAAACTTTCTACCTGCATACTCCTGCAAAACAATCATGAAAAAGATTAAAGTGGAGGTGGGGTTTTATTCAAGGAAATAACTGTAGGAAATCATGAGTTTCCATCTCCCAAAGGCTGAGTGGCTCAAAAGGATATATTAATTAGCCTTCAAAGGTGCATATTTCTATAAAGGGAGCCAAGGGTAACAAGCTTATACTTAACCTGTAAATATCTAAAGGCAAGTAAGAAATACTTCTCAAATGACAGAATTTAACCGTTTGTTGTAACTGCTTTCTAGTGTGGCATGCAGGATTTCATTAAGGACAATTCAAGTATAACATATCTCAGAAAGAACATCATTCCTCAGTCCTTTTGAAACATATATATAAAAAATTTAAACCTTCCCCAATCTTTTAAACAGGAACATAATAAAACACTGTAGTAAACTGCCCAGGAAAACTGTGAAGTCCTCCAAGACAACAAGTCAAGGAAACATCTCATGAGAACACCATAAATAGTGCTAATGATGCATTAAGTTTCACTAGATGACCTATTAGGCACCCTTCCAGCTTGCTCTGCATGCTTCCATGGAAGAAAAAAATACATATATCATTCATTTTGACAAACTTTCCAACACCTTCATATTCAATAGTTCCCCTGGATGTTCTATGTTCCAGCTACAGCACTGCAGCTCTCTATCTATATACAAATCTGTATCCGTGTAGAACTACTTCTACATTTCTGGTCCCATTGTGTGTTTTCCTGGAGGATTTACCTTTTGGTATTCAGAAGAGGTTTTCTCAGGGGAACAATCCCTGTTTCTGTCACACTTCCAGTTCCACATTAAACTAAAGCCGTAGGGACCAAACTCTCCATCTCCAATAGACATATGTGTTGGTATTGTAGAAAAAGAACACGCTTACCGTATTTGTTTTTCTACTTTGTGCTTTGTCAGAAAAAGGGGCAGCAAGAATGCAAATAAAATATTTATGTACAACACCAGCATGCAACTTTTTCTGTTCTACCATCTAGAAGGGAGTGACACTTTCTAAAACCCTGTTGGAGGTGTCTTAGGTTAAAACAAAAGCCAAAACTTTGGGTTTTTAGGTTTCTTAAAAAGATATATCCTGTACAGTGAATGAGTTTGATCATCTTTCGGTAACCAGCTTTCAGAAAAGACCTGTTGTGTTTTTGCACCTAAAAAAATACTGGAAAATGCTTGTTAAATTACCGATATGTTTATAGATATTAAGTAGAATCTTGATACATCTCATTTTCTGTTTCTAAGTTGGAACAAGTTTACAATGCAGGAGACCTAAGGGTTTGTAAGTCAAAGTATTCCTGCATAAAGTGTGGCATTTTTAAGCCAGATTTTCTAGAAAACTTCTGGACTTCAAAAGGCAGCAGGATTAAAGGGATGACAAGACAGACTATTCCCACTTTATGCAAGAGATGCACAACAGGTGTGAATCACTAAACTCTGTGAAGGTTCATCCATAGTCAAGCGTCACAACTGAGTAACTGCTCTGCATGTTTGAAATGATCCTTGCTGACAACCCATGCGCTTGTGATCAATTTGTGGCAGAAAACAGCAGCAAAACTGTCAGAGTACAAGTCTTTGGCTGGATGACCACACTCAAAGAGTTGTGGTCAGTGGCTCAATGTCAAACCGGCAACCAGTGACGACTGGTGTTTCTCAGGGGTCGGTACTGGGACTGGTACTATTTAACATTTTTGTGGGTGACATGGACAGTGGAATCGAGTGCACTCACAGCTAGCTTGCCGATGACACCAAGCTGTGTGGAGAGGTTGACACACTGGAGGTGAGGGATGCGATTCAGAGGGACTTTGACAGGTTTGAGAGGTGGGCCTGGGCAGACCTCATGAAGTTCAGCAAGGCCAAGTGCAAGGTCCTGTGCATGGGTCAGGGCAATCCCAAGCACAAATACAGGCTGGGTGGAGAATGGATTGGGAGCAGTCTTGAGGAGAGGGACCGGGGGGTGTTGGTTGATGAGAAACTCCACATCAGCCGGCGATGCACATTCACAGCTCAGAAAGCCAGCCGTGTCCTGGGCTGTATCAAAAGATGTGTGGCCAGCAGCTCAAGGGAAGTCATTCTGCCCCTCTACTCTGTTCTGGTGAGACCCCACCTGGAGTACTGCATCCAGCTCTGTGGCCCCCAACATAAGTCGTCCATGGATCTGTTGAAGCAAGTCCAGGGGAGGGCCACGAAGATTATCAGAAGGTTACAGCACCTCTCCTATGAAGACAGGCTGAGAGAATTGGGGCTGTTCAGCCTGGAGAACAGAAGGCTCCAGGGAGACCTTATAGCAGCTTTCCAGTATCTGAAGGGCACCTAGAAGAAAGCTGGAGAAGGACATTTCACAAGGGCATGTAGTGATAGGACGAGGAGTAATGGTTTCAAACTGGAAGCGGGTAGATTTAGAATAGATATGAGGAAGAAATTTTTCATTATGAGGGTGGTGAGGCACTGGAACAAACTGCCCAGGGAAGCTGTGGATGCCCCATCCCTGGAAGTGTTCAAGGCCAGGTTGGATGGGACTTTGAGTAACCTGGTCTAGTGGGAGGTGTCCCTGCCCATGGCATGGGGGTTGGAACTTGATCTTTAAGGTCCCTTCCAACTGTAACCATTCTATGATTCTATGTTTTAAAGAGGACCTTTGTCGTGGTTTAGGCCAAATCCCACTGGGGACGTGGGGGACCCCAGATGGGACCGACAGA
>VZSZ01007401.1:17026-121931 GCA_013398815.1 Ibidorhyncha struthersii
CTCCTCAGATGTCGGCCATTGAAGGAAGAAAAGAGAGAGCCAGAGCCAGTGCTCCCTGCTCCCCAGCTTCCTGCTCCCACTCCTTGCTTTTGCCCTTTGATCCCTCAGAGGGCTTTTATACTGAGCATGATGCGGATGGGATGGAATACCCTGTTGGTCAGTTTTGGGTCACCTGTCCTGTCTGCTCCTCCCTGCAGGTGGGACCCCACTGTGCTTTTCTGCTTCCAACCCTCCAGTGTGGCAAATAACAAAGTTGGTTGGCCTTGGGTGTTATAGCAATAAGTATAAGCAAGAGCCTCTCCGCATATCATGTCTGGACATCAGCCATAAACATTGGTCTTATCACTCTGAGAGAGTGAAGATTGTCTGCACAATATGCTGTTAATTTCAGCAGTTAGAAGAGGCCCAGCTAAGAAGCAAAGTTACTGAACAAAATTGGTCCTGTTTTACCTCAAACCAGGACAACCTTCAAATCCATCTTTTCATTAGTACTTCTAGTTTGTCACCTAGAAAAACATGCTCAAAATTTTTATCTGAACACCTCAGTATTTTGTTCTTTATTCTCATATGAGATTTTACAACACAAGCCTAAAATATTGCAGATCTAAATGTACTTTGAGAGAATAAAGAGGCTTCTGCTGATGTGGTTACTGGAGTACCTAAGATGTCCCATTCAGATGTGCATTTTGCTAGTGCAGAGATTTCTGGATAGCTGGTCCCTACACAGCACACCCTTTCCTGGGACTTCTGTGACTCATGTCTAGAGCATAATTATGATGCAGTTCAATCATCTGGATTCTAGGGCTCCAAGGGACTGCGGGATGGGTCAAAGAACAGAGGACAGACAGCGTATCCTTAGGCACTTTGATCTCTATAACTGTCTGCTTCCCACTCTCTCTCCAGCAGCCATCTTTGCAGAGACTCTGCTAGCTGTGATCACAAGTCACAGAACCACCTCAGTTATGAAAGAATCTCCGGAGAATGACTAAAGCACCAGAGTAATGCCTATACTAGGAGAACAGTTCATATACCTGTGAGTGGTGCTCCAGAGGAGCATCTGAAATGTTACAGTACGGGTGGAAGTCAGATGGCCCTGTCGTCTCCATGGGTTCTATGCTGGGTAACAAGCTGATGTGATGGGCAGCACAGAGGCAACCTGATGCCACAGAGACCATAGGAAAGCACAGTGCTGCAGAGCAAGGGACTGAGAAGGTCAGATATTACAGTGAAGATGATCTGTATGACAGCTGCCTTCATCACAGTTGCCTTCTCTTGGTGCTATAATATAGCACTGAATGTTCAGCTTTGATGGAGGGGGACGTAGGTGGGTTATTCCCCTTTGAGAGAAATTTTCCTTGGATTTCTACCTTGTTCAATGAGAATTTCTTTCTCTTCTTGGTCTGCACAGGTGTATAAGTCCCGAAGACTGAAAAGTCGTTTTACAGTTCTGTCTCCAACAGATGTGTTTAAGCACAGTCCAAGTTCTCAGGTCAGGCTTTGTCCCCATACACTTAGGCAGCAAAAATGAATCCTTGCCCTTTTTTTGGTTTGGGGCCTGATGAGATAAAGGCTATGGGGTTTTCCTAGCCCCAGCAGACACACTAAGTATCCACCTGTTTGTGGTGTGGCCTCTCTTCAAGTAGGGAATCATTCAAATGCAAGCCTTTCTGGAGACAGAACACTTAGAAGCAGTTTAACAGATTGCAAACAGAGAACAAACTAAGAGCTACTAAAAAACAAGCTAACACTGGGATTAAGGAAAAATAAACAAAGAACTCGGAGGGTAGATCAAAGGTTTTTCTGGCAGAGTTGAACTCAAACAGTAAGGAGCTCTCATCTGAATCACAGCAGCCATCCTGCATCTCTGCAGCGTAGGCTAGGTGAGTCAATACAAGGACTTGAAACCAAAAGCTGTGCCCATGGGGATGAACACCTGTACACATGTGGAACCAACATCAGGAGACTTAACTCAAGGAGAATCTTAGTTCGCAAAACTAAAAAGAAAAAGAAGAGAAGTAGGGAAGAAGAAATGGAAAGGGATTGGCATAGCCGGGTCTATACAGCCATCTTCTGACACCAAACCAAGTCTCCCTTCTCCTATGCAAATGCCCTGCTCCAGCAAATTGAAATTAAGAAAAAAAACAAACCACCTAGACACTAAAGAAGAAATTGTTCTTTATTCTGTGCTGTCTTCTGCCTACCGTGTTTGTGTGTCTGTCTTTAAAGCACGACCTACTGTAGCAGGTCCCTCAATACACAGGTGTGCCAAACAAGACCACTCTCCATTCGATCAGGAATCCCTCCAGTGCAGGAAGCAGATGTTGTGGGCTTTTTTTTCCTTGTTTCTCTTTCTTTTTTTTTTCCCTTTTCTCTAAATGAAGTCAAAACAGTCTGCAAAGGAAAAAAGGCAAAAGTATCAACAAGTACAAAACAAGTTTGCTTTCTTCTAAATGCCATTCTGGATCAGCCTACATCAGAACAATTTATCTTTTAATAACTAACTAACTTGAAACTTACTTTGAATTATAAGCAAATGAATAATAGGAACATATGACCTTTGCAGCTTACTCCTACATAGAAGTGGCAGGTGAGTTGGATCACATTTTCACTGGCCAAAATAAGGAGTGGCACAAATGCAAATGAAACCAGTATTGATGCAAGGTCAAAATTACTCCCCCAGAAATTCTGCTCCTTTTGCAGCTGTTTTGACCCTTGCTTAATCGTATGATTTTTTTTCTCATTCTCCTTAATGGTTTCTTCCTAAAACAGAATTGTCAGGGTTTGGGCTTTTTTGTGCTTTTCATAAATAAACAACTATGAATGACCATTTCAAGTGTTTCAGAGAAAGCTTGGAGTGAGCCAGCAGCTTCTCTGTCAAATGTGTTGTGGAGCTAACATGCAAGTGCTTCTGAATATCAAAGAGGAAGGATTTGATGAAGAGTCCAGCTGTCCTGTTCCTCATATCGAAAATGTCATTTCCTTTTCAGCTGCTACAAAACAGCCTCAGGATTCCAGTCTCCAACTCCAACTTCTGCACAAAGTACTTTTTACCAATAAATGTTTCTTTGCTCATGATCATCTTTAATGTCTTTTTTTTTTTTTCAGTGAAGAGGAGGAAGCAGGAAAAGACAAACTTCAAAACAAAGGCATCATTTATATATGACACATTATATGTTAGAAGAACTTGAAGAACTCTTTGGTTCAAAGCCAAGTACTCAGAGGTCGAGGAAGGCCAGAACGAAAATTGCCTGGGCAAACTTAATCGGGCAATACAGGCTTTCATTACATGAATGCACACAATCATTTTCTGTTGGACCCCTATCGTCACTTGGCTATTGTATTGTGCTCATTACTGCGTCTTATGTTTTTAACTCCTTACAAGGAATTTCCTTTTGGGGTTGTTTTGTTGGTGCTTCTCACTTCTTTCGCTTTTCCCTTTCTTTTCGGTCACACCAGGCAGATTCTGCCTCCACAATGTGTGGGCACCAGCAAGGTGGCTGTGAGCAGACATTAGTTTCATTTTCTGTCTCAGTAACCAAATTGGAACCAAACACTCATGCCCAGACCACGTGTGAGGTATCATTTTCAAGAGGAGCTTGACTTTAGTGCACCCGATGAAGGGAGTACGCCCAACCGTCCTGTAGAAAGCGCATGTGTAAAGTCCGGCTCTTCCTAGGAGCCAGGAAGGAACTGAGTGTGATAAGCAAGAACAGACTGCTGAGCTCTGGAAAGTCTCCCAACTGTGTGTAAATTACAATATCTCAGAGGTGAATTGGGACAAGTAATCATGAAGTGTACAGCAAAGACAATTTCAAGCTTCATTATCAAAGTATAGAACTGTAAAGCTTCCCAAAAGAGGAGAAACACCAAAATTATTACCTTACCCTCAGACAAGTCTGATTTTTTCCAAATATAAAATATAAAACATAACCTGAGGCAAAGTTACGGTATGGAAAATTTTAGTTCTAACTTGGCAAGATTAAAAGCAACTTTAAAAGCAAGGTTAAAAAGAATTTGGTGATGGGAAACATCAAGCAGGCTTAACCATAGGTAATACTACTGAGTACACTTGCCAAATGCAGAGAACTTCTTACAATACCTCTTGTGGCAGGTAGATACTTCTTTTTTAATAGGTTCCAATGTGTTTTTAAATAAAATAAAGCGTGAATCAAACAGACCTTTTAGTAAGACCAGTCCACTTCTACATGATTTTCTAACTCCTAATCAGCTCTGCATGCCCTATCCATGCCCCTGTCCAAAATCTGACAGATGTATTGGTTTAGCAGTGAGTAAACATGTCACAGGTTTTCACTTTTCGAACTCACAAATCATATAATACAGTCTATTTCTGCAGTGTTAGAAGGGTAAACAGCAGTAAAGCAGGCCTAATCTGTGCCCCAAAGACTGTGCAGTCTAGGTTGGACCCAAATATTTTTCCAGCAAATGAAATTCCTACCTGACAAACCCATCTCAGCACATCTTTCTAACAGAAAGGAGAAAGTTCATTGGTTCACCAATATACTTTGGTATATGTGTTTATATCAACCATATAGGTAACAGACAGTTTGAAAATCTGGCACTTCAGCTGGAAAACCAAAGCCAGCTGACATCATGAAGAGAATTTAAAATCACAAGAATTTCACTACCAACCTCTATTTCCATTTTTCTTTGGTTTAGTAGATTTTCTTGCTTTTTTCCCATTTAGCCTATAAAGTTTATTGGAATGTCAGGATGGGGGGTTGTTAGTCATAATCAAGTTGCATGTCAGCCAGAACAGAAAATCATATTTCTTGCTGGGTAATGGTGTGCTCTCTTCAGTATTCCTATAACCCACGCAGGTTTTCCCTTCTGACTACAGTTAGCTATAATACAAGCCAAGTAATCCTGCCTGTGGCCCTTTTTAGTAGTGAAGAGCAAATGTCACAGACATCCATTGCCATTTCTTCCTCTTTGCATAATTTTCAAAGGGAAAAGCAGATTGTCTTGGAGTTTCAGTGCACTAGATGCTACTGTTTCAAATGGTAGCACAGACATGGTGCTCTGTAAAAACCCCAGAGTGGCAGGACCAGTCATTTAACTGCTTGTGATGTAATGCTGTGAAAGATTCCCCTTTCAAAGTGCTCCCAAGATCTGAATTGGAAAGCCCTGACAGCATAAAACCTGCACACCTAAAGAGCTCCGGGTGGGCAAGAGAGCAATAAACAAGGGACACCTTAAGATAAAGCACAATGGTACTGAGCCAAACCTTAGTGACTGTGCTTTAAAAACACTCAAAGTAATGCTTGAATTCATTTGATATTGTTTCTGCACATCTGTCTTGAAATATAGTCTTCTGCAGGCACAAGTCTAAAATACTTCCATTTTCAACTTGCCATGCACCCTGCAACTCAGCTGGATATGAGGAAAATGTGTTTTATTGATGATGACTTACATTTTCTGAAGAAGAATTTTTAAAGAAAAAGATAGGGTAAGACAAATACTCTTTTTTTTTTTTTCTCACCTGTCCAAAAATTTTGGTAGTCTTCTTTTGCTTAGCCAGCTCAGCTTCTAAGAAAATAAGAACAAATGGGAAAAATTGTAAATGACTACTTTATCAGTGAAGCTAGCACCAGCAGTAGAGTCCGAGGCAGAAGCTCTCCAAAAGCATAGTATAACGCTTAGTCTTTTGCAGCAATAAGGGAGGCACTTCTCTAAGAGAATCTGCTTGAATCAGTTTATTGCCAATGTTTGTGAACCACAGCTACAGAGCTCAGCATGTAACCTCCGTTGTAAACCGAACCCATCAGGGGCAGTACAGACCCACCTAAATGGCAAGCAAAATTATTGCATTTTTTTAAAGCTATAAGCACTCTTGAGGAAGCAATCTCCTCAGCTTCAAATATTGTGCATTTTATATTCTGTAGCAATATATTCTGAAAAATGTCAATATTGAAAAAAGCTTTTCAACTATGTCACCCTAAATGTCCTCAGTATGTTACAGCAGCAAATAGTAGTGCAGGTTGTGTCCTAGGAGGGAAATTTTCTTTGGCCACTCTTTTGCCAAGAATAGATATAAAACAAATATTGCTTATTACAAATATTTCTTCTGAGACTGTTTCCCAGACTGCCAAAAGATTTATAGCATTTTCCCCATTGAGGTTGGCTCACGTACAAAAACATCTTTATGCAAACAAGTCAGATGAAAAGGTTTTTTCTACACCATATATACATTGCAAAAATGCCCCACATTAATAAAAATATATGTATTAATTTTCCAAGAGGAAGAGATGGTTGACACCTGACATTCAGCTGAACGGACAGTGCTAAAGGCATCAGGGTGCTTTGCAGAATACAAATTAAGCAACCTGGCACAATATTGGAGCAGTTAATAAGCTCACCTTAAAGGACCTATTACTTTTACCTGGCTCAGGATTAGTGCATTTTCTTTAAGATTCTCTCCAAATTTTGTTGCATTCTTCCTTTTTTTTATAGGTGGGCAAACCAAAATACAGAAGGTAGAAAGACACTCTGTAAGGTCAATCTAGCAGTGGCTAGACTGCATGGCAGATGCAGTCTTGGCGGGTGCAACAAACCCTGTGGTCCTGGTCTCTTCTGCAAAACTTGGTTGCATTCTGCCTCCATGGTGGCCATGACCTGCCCACACACCATCCCTTCGTCCAAAAGGTTTGCCTTTGGAAGAGTACACTGGTACAGGATCAGGAACTGCAGTGCATTCCAGTAAGCCCTTGCGCTCCCTGATCAAGAGAGAATACTGAGAGTACCTCCAGCGCAAATCTACCCCACAGCTCAGACATAGCCACTATCTATGTTAACAGCCCCATGCCCTCTTCAATTTATTGAAATAAAAGCTATTCTTGATTTCCACCAGGATGTGAAATACTTCAAAAATTTCCTTTACATTAAATGACTACAGTAATTTCAAGTAATATCAATCAGCCCTGCTAATCGGACTATTTTCCTCAAGAGGAATTTCATATCACTAACTTTATCCCTGTTTCTATTTTCTGGTTTTGTCCCTTAAGAAATCTATCCCTCCATCCCCCTATCTTGCCTGATTTTAGATTTCCTAACATTTCCCAGTAATCTGTGTTTCCACAATTCACTGGAATGTAACATTTTCCTCTGCATAACAACTCTTCACGAAATATGAATGCTACAGACCAGCAAACACTTCAGGCACATTGGGAGATACACTGTACGTGATATTTGGAATGAACCCAGTGAAATCAGAGCATCTTGCAAAACTGAGAATTTCTAATGTATTTATTCTTTGGCTACTATACATCATTTCATTGATTTGCTTCTACATGAAGAAACATGTAGAAACAATCTAGCGTATATATATATACACACACACATAATCCTTGCTAAACCTACCTTGGAGGAAAGAACCTCTTTAGGAAGATGTAGTAGTTTTACAAATAAAAGACCATACGCAGCCTCAAAGATGCCATACTTTGTCATTGGTATGTTTGTTTTTTTCCAACTATGAAATGTTTCTGTTATGAAAAACAGAGTGGAATGATATCATGACATATCCCCAGGGCATGAACCACACCACCAACTGTTCCTCCAACAACTGTTATATGACAGAGCAGAAAAAAAGATCCTTGGACCACATGGCAGCACCCACTTAACATGGATGTCTAGTATGATGTGAGAAGAAGTAAACAGAGGCTTTGTCCCCAGCATTTCCTCAGTGGAACCATAAATCTCTGCTTTTCCCAGGAGCTCTTTCACCCTACGCTCCCTGCAGCCTCCAGGTACTGCTGACCACCACAGCTCCATCTCTTCCAGACCTAAGTGCACCTGTCTGGAGAGACACATAGTGCATGTGCAATTTTTATCTTAGACTTAATACCAATTTACACTGGAAATTATACTTTCAAGTATTTTTATTTTCAAGAACAACACCAAGAACCTCTCAATAAACTCCATCTCTGCTTTATAAACAATCAAGGGAGGTGATTCTTCCCCTCTACTCTGCTCTGGTGAGACCCCACCTGGAGTACTGCATCCAGCTCTGGAGCCTCCAACATAGGAAAGATGTGGACCTGTTGGAGAGGGTCCAGAAGAGGGCCACAAAGATGATCAGAGGGCTGGAGAAACTCTCCTATAGAGACAAGCTGAGAGAGTTGGGGTTGTTCAGCCTGCAGAATAAGAGGCTCCAGGGAGACCTTCTTCTTCTCCAGGGAGACATCCCAGGCTGGATGGGGCTTTGAGCAACCTGGTCTAGTGGGAATTGTCCCTGCTCAAGGCAGGGGGGTTGAAACTAGACGATCTTCAAGGTCCCTTCCAACCTAAACCATTCTATGATTCTATGATTCTGTTATATTAATACAATTTAATTTGGTATAAAATTTCAACATCTCATGTCAAGATCCTGAAGTTGTAGAAATGTTCCTTAAAGGATTGCACTTGTCATCATTCTTAGACATAAGTGTGAGTAAAAATAAGAGACGTCACTTTATTCACCACAGAACCTTCATTTCAGATGCATGCATTTTTAAATGCACAGCTCTGACTTTTTCTGTTTCCCTTATAAGTTTGCCAGGGCATCCAAATAAGGTGACAGTGGCTCAACAATTCACAAATGTCTCTCTACCTCTGTGTCTACACTTGACTTGTATTCTACCTCTAGAACCAGGAGCAAAGGTTGAAATCTGAATCCTGCTTACACTTCTGCTGTTCAGTTCCCAAGCTTAAGCTTCTGCCGTTGACCTGTTTTGCAGAAGCCACCACAATGGCATTTCTTAAACCCAACTGCCTAACATATCTGCTTTTTGATTGTGGAACAAACGTGCCCAAACAACATAATGTTGGACTTCACACACATTTCTTGTTAAATTCCTCCCCTCTTTTTTTTTTTTCTATCTCAAGCAAGTGCTGTCATTTGCTTGGACTGCTGTGAATGCAAGATAATCACAGATGGAAGAGCAACCCGAGTACATGTTGTCTGTGATAGCTCTTTTTGATATGAAGTGCCTGACAGACCTACCACCTACAGTAAGCACATTTGCTTACCCCCTAACAACACCAGGATGGGTTTATGCTTTGATTAGAGTTTGAGTCAGCTCCTGATGCAGGTGAACTGGTTTAACAATCTCACCTGAAAATGCAGACATTGCAAGCACAAAACACATTGTGAAAAGATACGCTTATTTTGACAGGAGGGAAAGAAAAACTTAACTGAAATATTCCTATGCTTGTGGATGTCTGGAATATTTAATGCCAGGGCAAATCTATAAAGGCTAAATTTCTGCAAACTGGAGGGAAAAGTATTAGGGTTGTCCAGTTCTCTGTGCTCTGAAGCATTTGACATTTGTGAGATAAAATGATTGTGACACCCTGAGCACTTTTTTGGCAGGTGCTGACAGTTCCATAGTAACTGGAAACTTAGTAAGAAATCCAAAACTTATATAAACATAATCACACAAGTCGGATTGCTTCTTCCCTCGGTAGCTCTATGACTGGTACCATTCATTGAATCTGTATCGGTTTTGCTTTGAAAATAGCCAGATTATTTCAAGCTCCCTGTCACTGCCACAGGACAGAAAGATGGGATTGGATGGTGTGGAGGAATGGGGTATTCCACACCCACAGCTTAAAATTAGTTCTGGCTATTCTTGTGTTGTTTAATTGAATCATGAGGACAAAATCTTAAGGTGGTTTGTTTTCCCTGTGCTGTAAGGCAATATTCTTATAATTACTACTGCATGCTGGAAGCAGCCACTAAAAAAGTTCATGCCATTCTTTACATGACATCAGCTGTAAAAAAGCAGCAGTAAAGTATTTAGCCAAGCAAAGAAGGACCTCTGCAAATTATTAGATAGCCTCTGCAGTCTAAAAAACCTCAGTCCAGGGTGACTTTTATGTCCTTTACAGCTCTCTCTCCTACCCGCTTTGAAAAGATAGATGAAACTGGTAGACCAGATCATTCTGATTTTCTTTCAGATTCCCCTGTAAGCAAGATCGACACACAGTCCCAGCTTCCTTAAACAGTGACAAACCTGCATCTCTACCTGTTGTGTGAATGAAGACTCCATCCAACACCTCTCTTTTTGTATTAGGAACAATACTTTTTGGCTTTTGGGACACCAGCTTTCTCCTCCTGAAAAAGGGTTTCATTTTTGGCTGTCTCTCACCTTCTATTTTGCTCCTTCCAGTTGCTGCTGTGACCTACTCAGTCTGCAGACTCTTGCCTTGGGCAGTAATAACAGTGCTTTTGTCCTCCTTGGTCCTCATTTAAACAGGCAAGCCGAGAAAAGTACTTCTCACTCTGGTACTTGCTAGAAAATAATCTTGGCCCTATCATCCAATTTCAAAGTCACTTCAATAAGGCAACTAAAAAGTTACTTAAAGAGGCTGTTAATTCTCCCTTATTATTCTCCCACAGATTTCTCCAAGGCCATTATCCCAATGCTGGTATCTGCAGACCCAGTTATATATTTATTTATACACTGTCATGCACCTCTTCACAAAAAAGGAGGTATGACTCCCAGCAAACCCTTCTTAGAAACTGCCGTCTGCCTAATTTCTCATATCCTTAAGGAAAACATCCCAGTAATCTTCCTCAAGGCTTGACATTGCCTATCTGGCGAACACTGAAAACAGTGGCAACCCAATGGAGCTGGCTCTTTCCAAAAATTGAATGTTGCCTTACAAAGCATGATTTGTAAAGACGCTAGGTAGTGTTCATATGTTTCTGGTTCCTTCTGGAGTGAAACTGTTATCATTGTGATGCGATACACATCTTTAAGAAAAGGTGTCAACTAGCTATTTCAATAACACATGTAAGGTTGCTCATTCATTATTTGCTACAATGGAGCAGATATTTGAAAAATATTTTGTATCTGTTTACCAAAAGACATAAGGAAGGACATTAGTCCATACTGCTTTCAGCTGAAAGCAAGAATCTTAAGATTGGGAAAAGCATGAATAAAGACACAAAAAATTGTTCTCACACCAAGCATGTTAGTATAACGTCTAAATGACTTTTATGAGTACTTTAAAGTGTTTGCTCTCTTGTCCTTCACCCAGAATAAGGATTACACAGAATCAGGTGTCAGTTATGTTTGGGATCTGGGTTGGTTTTGTAACAGGCAGACCTGTTGCTAGGCATTTCTGTATGAGAGAGGGAAAGTTTAAAGAAACATGTCATGCACATGGAAAGGAAGTGGCAAGATTAATAATGTTGCTTAGATCCTGCAAAACCCATTAGGGGAATTCTGCTAAAGGGAAAAAAAATCCCACACCAACATTGGTGTGAGAAGTCACAGCAGCCACAAAAGTGAATATAACAAATGCCCTGTGGGTCAGATCAGTGGTACATTGGATCCAGCATTACGTCCAAAAGTAGCCGTAGGAGATGCCTTACAGAAAAGGCACTCAACCTTCACCATTATCTGTGATCCATTCCCTTCCTTCTCTCACGGTCATTGGATTAGGGATGTTTTTGTACAACACGTTCCCTGTAGTATCTGTTTATGGACTGGTTGTGCGAATAATTAGCCTTCACACACAAACAGAGGTTTCTCTGATAGCTTCTCAGCTGCCATCTCTACCAATTACTCCGAATGCCCTGAAGGCAAAATTATCCGTATCACAGCAGTTGCATTTCCCCATCCACCAGCCCGCAGGATGGTGTCAGTGGCTCTCACATGCCTGTCTCCAGTCCTCTGGGAAGTGCTGCCTTGACCTGTCCTGTGACTTTATTATCTGTGCTCACTAATGTGAGCTCAGCCTTATGCAGTGGCTGAAGAGGGGAGTCTTCAAAAAGACCGATCAAGTCTTCTGGCTTCCTTCGACTCTCTGTTTTATGAAAGACCTTCTATGAATGTGAACAACCTTGTGTGGTCAGGTTCCCATGCTTTTTCCCACTCAAGAGAAAAAGTCCCACATCAGTGTTTTGTGGAGGTGAAACAAAGTCTGGCTGCTAAGCAGCAAACTTTTGCCCATTGCTCAGTTCATTATCATTGCCCCATCCTTCAGTCTGTATACTTCAAATCAATCTTACAGTCCCACCAGCAGGGTCTGGGATTGAGTTCTATGCCAGTCAATTGCATAACCAGTGTAAACACACTTTCCCTTTACATTGATGGGTATGACAAAACAGCTCCTTCCCAGCCTGTGATGTTGCCCATTTGGAGTTCTGGATAAAGAGCTTATTTAGGTGAATAAGCACTGCAGACTTTCCTTCTCCTGATGTCCAGCAGCAGGGACCCAAGATCCATTCTCTATCATTCCAGACAGGAAAAGCATCTTAAAAGATTGTTTTCAAGCTCTTAGGCTTTCAAGCCTAAACCACGACATCATACAAGCAAAGGCTTGAAGTGCAAATCATCCTGAATACATTTTATGAACTGCATGTTTCAAAATCTCATCTAAACACAGGGAAGGCATTAAGAAAAGGATCTTACCAAAGCAGGAAGAGAGAATATTCAGAAGTCAAACACTTAAAGAAAAGGAGAAACTGGCAAAAAAATAGGTCAATGACCTGTACATGCACATAATGATACAATCTGCTTGTTAATAATTTGATACAATTCAATGCTTTACTTCAATTTTAGATTTTCTACTGTGATAAACAAGGTACTGGAATAAAAAAAAATGTCAGACATTTATTTGTCTAATGAGCTGTTATACTAACATGGGTATAGATCTAGGCTACTGAAGAACAGAGGACCCAAAGAGGCCTTGGGAGGTCTGAATCCTCCCATTTGTTTCTGCTACATCCTTTGACATCACAAGGGACAATCACAATTCTGTCACTTACAGAGCATCCTTTTCTCTGGCTTTGAGGAATTCAATAATGCTCGTATCCATCCAGGGTGGCATTCAAAATAACATTTTCTTCTCTTCACTTCCCCTCCCAACTTTTGCTGCATCAATGCAAGCTACTTCTCCTTACTTTATGAGCTCTTCAAAGTATATCAGTGTTGTATCTACCACTTCTTATTCAGTAACCCCTGAGATCATCTGCCTTACAAACCTAGTCCCCATTACCCATTTATTAAATTTTTAAGCAGGAAAGGCTCTGTTCACCTTTGGAGGATGCCTCAATAAACATCTGAATAGACATGCCAAATTTCTTCAAAGCTCTATCCCCCATATCTCCTTTAATGTGAGGTCTTCCGAAACATTGATAAGGGCACTTTGAAGGCTGCCTGTCATGACTGTCTCACCAATTCTATTCTTGGCACAAATGTGGTGTTTTAGTAAAGCATACAATCATATAAAACCTAATCTGTAATAGGAATTCCAAGTTAGTTGGCAATACAAGCAGTCAGAAGCTCAAGTCTAAAAATTAAATCAATTACCTTCTTCAGTGAAAAGCAGTGTCAGGTAAACTTGGAAGAATATGTCAGGTCATGGTATGACTTGGAAGAATATTTCCTAAAAGAGTGTAATAAATTATTTTTTGCCTAACTACTTTCTCCAGGCAGAAGTGTAGATATGATTGTAAGCACATTTTTGTAAGCATAACTCGAACTTAATTTATTCACTAATGCTCTAGACCATATCAGAAGGTGGATAGGAATAACCATGTCCATTTTTACAGATAAAGAAACTAGAGCAGAGGAGAAATCTTTCCACTCCAGTCACATGGCAGAGCAATGTGAGGGTCAGAACAGAAGCTCTGTCCCCTGAATAGCTGTTTTGTCCTCTGCTTGCTGTGTCATGCAGCTTCTCTGAGATATGTCGGTATCGCTGTTGTAAAGCATGTGTTCTAGATAGGACGGATGTCTTCTAGCTTCAGATATTGAATATTGAAATTTACCATAAATATCATATAGAAGGGTTTTTCAAAGCAAAAGGTATTACTTAAGAACTAGGAAAAACAATATTTTCTTTCTGAATAATGAAAACTTGATTTGAACCTGCTAGTTTTTTCTAAGAAGAAGAGAATGAGTATTTTCTTGGACATAGTTCTTATTTATTAGGTGTGTCAGGCTAAGGTAAAAAGCTCCCAGCAATATAATCTCAAATAACTGAGTGAAACTATTGAGAACTTTCAAGTAATCCTTTTTAAACACTAGTGGCTTACTTTCATGCCCAAGTTCATTGAAGTATTTACCTGGTAAGTTCATAGTACATTTTGGACTATGTATATTTTTTTTTTTCCTTCAAAAACACTGAACAATGAATGCCTTCACAATATCACAGACCATACAGGACAAAACTGTAGTATGGCTAGAGATACAGTCATGGAGGAACTTTGTTGTATTACTTGATTTATTGTCTCATATCTGAAAGATATATGCCATTCCCTGAATGACTGGTTTTAGAATTAGGTAAGTCTTCTTGGCTATAAAATAAGCAGTCACAAAAAAATTCAGGGGTTTGTGTAGATGAAGTGCTTGAACTGGCAACTTGTGTTGTTACTTCTGGAACAAACCTGAGCAGCAGGGAAGACTGGCTGTAATTAAAGGCATTACGTACTCTAATAAATCAGGCTGCATATATCATTACTAGTGATTGCCCTTGAAAGGGTGTATATAGTGGAGAAGGAAGGGTAGGTTACTGTGGAGCCAAGAGAGTTTAGCATTTGGCAGAGATTAAGGGCCTTGTCTTCTGAAGGGGGTAAGCTAAAGGATTTCTAATTTTTAACAGCTTTCTGAGTGTAAAATACATAATCTAATTAGATTATTTTTTTTTTTATTAACGCCAAAGGTTCAGGTTCAGTGATCATCAAGTTGGCGATCTCCCAGAACTGACCACACAAGCTCGGTTACTCACATTCCCAAGATGATTAACAAACAGCAAGGTTTTCCAGTTAAATATCGCAGTGCATGGTACTTGTATGCTGTAGTAAGCTACACTTCTCAACACGAAACCACAAATGGAACTTATTATTGAATGGAATCAGAATGGCACATTGGTAAAAGGCCGCAGGACTGGATGTGCCCTTCCATTACCACTTACAAAAGGGGAGAGAAACTACTCCAAATCATAGCCTTCCCCTTATGTCTGCAGCCCTTCTAGTTTCTCTAGTTGGCCAAAAGTGTCAGGGAGAGGCAAAGGTCCAAGCTCTGATCTCTTTCTAGCCTTAAGGCCCCACTCCCATCAAGTTAGTCTTGAGAAGTGTAAATATCCAATAATCCCAGCACTGGCAGAAGATCTCTGAGCTTCTGCTACCACAAGCTCCTAAAAATCTGTCTCATAAGATCTCTGCTGAATACATGTGAACATCTCCAACACACTGTGGACCCTCAGAAGGATTTTGCTAGCATAACAATCTTAATATTATAATAAAAAATCACTAGCTGCAGTAAGGTTCAGCTTATACAGTGTGATAGGTTTTTCCCTCTTTTAATATGTTAGCTAGATGAGTGTTAGTTTCTTTAGTACTAAACAGCCATGGGGATATTTAGATGTGCTCACACACATGAAGACAGAGAGAGGAGCTGTCTTGTGTTTGTCTCCAAGCAAAGCAATTCACATACCCTGCAGTACAAGAAATCTTCAATAACCTTCAGAAATGAACTTGCTCAATGTTTCATGTAGACACGAAGCCATCAACAGCAGCAGTCTGGAGCTGAATTTTTGCTGGCATTATTTTCTTATCCATGAAGTTCAAACAGATAGCTAAAGACACAGTAGTGGTTTTGTGCCAAAGTAGTAAATCAATTCAACAGAGTATTAAGAGACACTGGTATATTAGGTAGAGTCCACATCTTTCAGTGTTGCTCCCCTCATGAGAGAAGCAATCACATGTGGTTTTTTGGGCTAACTGAACCGTAATATTATATTATTTTCTAGCATAATACTTTAACATTTCCCTTCAGCTTCATTACTAAATGCTTGAACTCTTTAATAATCACTCAGTGGGAATGCAGGTTAAGAAATAAAACACAGTGAACTCAAACTCAAGGCTTATTTATCCAGTCAAGTTTTAGGCTATGAATAAAGTACATAACATAGCATAGTAAGTTTGCTATCTTAAGCATTAACTTGTTTTGGAACATTGTATTGAGTCACCATTTGAACTTAATCTGAACTTCTAAAAATCATTTTAATATAGATATAGTAAGTGATAGCTCTTCTTCACTTACAAAAGAAAAGCAAAGACCAACACTGAAGACCCTGAGATGAGTCTATTGCATTTACTTGAGCTGTGGAACCTACCCAGCTAATCCCCCTCCCCTTCACTTCAGTAACAGTAATCAATTAATTAACTTTTACAGCACTGGTTTTGTTGCATTTTACCCTATATGGTTTTGCTACAAAAATCACTCTAGCAATGACAGAAACTTCCTATGTATTTACACCAGTCCATGTTATGCTTATATGTGTTTGTAAACACAAACAGTGCCTGGGAGGTGAAATAGTGCCACAGTCAAGCCACAACCACAATCTCCTCACTCTTTCCTTCATGCGAGTTGGTTAAATCTAGAAAGTTCCTGCCAAATATTCCAAGGAATGTTACAAAACTTCTGGGAATGAAAAACTCTGACTGCAAATCACAAGAGACGTACATGAAGCAGACTAGTCTGCCATGTGCTAGAGAGGACTGGCATGTTTATAAAAAAGTAGACAAGATTTCCTAGCTTCTAATACCTTGAGCTTCCCACAGGATCTCTCCTAGAAAGTCGTTTAATTCAGCTTACAGAAAAGCATTTCTGGAAAGTCGTAGAACTATGTGGCTTTCCAAATGAGATCTTTTTGTTTGTTTGTTTTCTCTTCTCTGAGTTGTACATGGAAACTTACAGTCCTGCATGGATTTGGTGAAAAATTAAGAATTTAGTAGAAGACAGAGGAGTTTGAAATCACAATAGTTTGTCCTTACACACAATAATAACTCTAGATGAGTTGATGAGCAGAGCAGTGGATGATTTCAGATTCAGCTCTTCACTTGCTGGAAGTAATGTTTGGGTTCACAGTGCTAAACAGGTATAAATATTTGGAATTATAATTAAACAATTTAAAAAACATTATTTTATTTCATTTTTTAATTCATATTTATCCATGAGATGAGGCTGTCCTGACAATTGTGTCCTTATTGCGTGCCAAGATGAAATTTCCCTCCCCAAAATGACATCAGATTAGATTTTCATACACAGAAGACAGCTTTTATACACACTTCTACTGGATAAGCATAATGTTTACACTGTTTTTTCAGATAAAATACCAAGACTGTGTAACCATGTATCAATTTCAGATGGCATTCCCTAAGGACTGGGCAGCATTACCCCAATCCCCATTGCAAGACTGGGACATAAACATAATCACCAGTTGCTGTTCACACAACTGTTGCAATAAAAACTGCGCTCATATATGTCTTCAGTCAATTTACAAATCACTTATAGGCATCACTACATTAACTGTTAACCAATGTTCCACTTGAATTTCATGCAGTATAAAAGGGTGAGTTTTTCTTTCTTGTTTTGTTAATCTTCAGCCTCCTTTCTTTTATGGAATGATGCCAAAAATCTGTTTGTTTAGCTGTTTGTATGATTCTTTAAATTCCATTCAGTAAATATTACACTTGGAAAAAGTAACATTGAAGGCGATTGTAGTAACATCTCTGCTGTGTATCCAGCCTATCTCATCTGTTTCGTAGCTGTATTGCCATGTCTTGCACTTTCTGCTTAACTTGAAAATAAGGTATCTTAATCTACTAACACTGGTCCGTTACTCCCACCCTCCCAGTGCTTTATTCTTCAGCTTCCACTTTCAATATAGAAAATCAAAGAGAAATAATGGAATCCCTCCTCCCCTATACAAAAGGTTTCTTTTCTTGGATGTCCATTCCCATCCTCAGGTTTGCTGTCAGTATTCCAGATGGATAAGAAATTGAAGTTGCTCAACATAGTCTATTAAAATATCAGGATGCTCAACAGAACAAAGCACATACTGGGTCCATCCATGATGATCTAAACCTTCCTTCACCCCTTGTTCACTTTTGAAATAGAAAATTAAATAGCAACTATAATTTTAAAAGTTATTAAATACGTTTTCTTTCAATAGGGTCTGTTAGAGACATTCTGAGTTGGCAGTTTCATCTGGGATCTTTCAACAATACCAAAATTCATTTCTAATAGATGGGGGNGAACATGCAGAACTATTATTCCATCGTATTTCAAGGACCAGCTGTGACACGAAAGGAAAGGGTGGGGACAGGATCAGTAAACAGCCTTTCATTTCTCCTGCAAAGCAAAACAGAATTAAAACCAGAAAATAGAGCTGGTGAGAAAGGGGGAGGGGAGGCAAAGCAGAAACAGGAGTGGGTACTATTAATAATTTTTCTTATGTGTTACTTATAAAAAACTAAAACAAATATCTGAAAACAGGGTCTAGGTGGAACTAGGAAGGGGAAATGTTAACAGTAAACAAGAAACACACTCCCCAAGATGAATAAAGGCTGATAAACAGGTGCTTTATATCCCTTGCAGAAATGGTCTCCACAGGGATCATTTGTGTGAGGAGCAGCTGTTCCTGCCCAGGATGTCTCCTCTGGTTGATCTGCCCTAGACGGAGAAGAGGGCAGGAGTGCATGTAGACCTGGCTGCTCCATCTCCTTCCCCATGGCACCTCCTTGAATGTGGGGCTCAGCAGTTTCCCAGAGTGAAGGACTCAGATGCAGCAGGTCTCTGTGTCCAGGGCAAAGGTGGCCTGAACTGAACCTCTGTTGTGCAATACACAGCTATGGCATAGAAATAGGAGTATACTGAGCAACGAAAGAGCCCATCACTGGTCTATGTGGCCTGAACACACACCATGAGCACCCTCCTAGCCTGATAAGGAACAGCCCATTGGAGGACTGGCACCTTGTTCGCCCAAGAAACACTCCCACCTTTGCCTGGATGGAGGTCTTTGACAGAAGAGAGCAGTTCTTGTCAGTGAAGGTAAGACTCCAGCATGAGCTGGCTTCTTTTCTCAAATAAATCTTATAGACATCCCTAACATACAGGGACAACGTCTGGGATTGGCATGGATGAGGTGGAGCCAAGCTCTACTACATCTTATCCTGACAAGTCACTTCAGCAAGTGAAGTGGGCACCTTGTTATGCTTCCTTCCCCCGGACAAGGCTACCTGGGAGCAGAGATGTGAACTGGTCTCTTTTGGCTGCTGTTAGGCATCAAGGAAAGTCAGAGATGAAAAGAGTAGAGTTCAGCACACAGAACCATCTATGTTGCCAATGCCCAAAATCAAGGTATCCTGCTAATAAAAAAAACAGGGTAAGGAAGGAAATGCTACAAGTGGGGTTAATGCAGAGCATGCAAGGCAAAGGCAGCTTTGTATTCCCTGTACTTGTTATTTTAGTGTCACAAACATTTATATCCTTGATAGCTCCCAAGCTAGTTTTCTGAAGCATCTGCCCAGAGTGGGGACAAAGTTGGGATTTCAGTTCCTTGCTCTCTGTCACTTGGCCAGTGGTTCTTGTTTCTGGAAGAGGAGCTGTACAAAGTTTGGCCCAGGGGGCTTGACACATCAGTAGGAAAAGGACCTCCTAATACAAAGCAGTGGCCCTTTGAAGTGGTTCTTCATTTCTCCCACTGGAATCCTGGCCGGAGAGGAATTTGGGGGGTGACACCAGCTGACCCACCACGCTTCGAGTGCACGGAAATATACAGCAAATTGCTCTGAGCCTGAGAGCTGCACTTGGAGAAACAGCTCATTTCTCACTGAATGCTCTTCTGTCCAAAACCTTGTGGCTAGCATGTTTCCAGTACTCAGCAAGGCAGTTCACAAAGTAACGGAGGAATTCAAAACTGTGGTTGTGTGAGCAAGGTGAAGGTTGACACCAAGTAACTGGCATAAGGATGAAGAAGATCTACTTGCCGCTTATGTAGAAGGGACTAACGAGATGATGTATCTGCACAGAGAACCTACTAACGATGTCCTTTATGATTCAGAGTTTTAAGCTTACTGCCAAGAGCTCTGACTTTGAGAAAGAGAAGCCTCAGGGATCTGTGACCTGCTCTCACTGCCTGTATGCTGCAAGCCCACCTGTGCCAACCCGCTGTCCCCAAGCAGAGCCTAGTTACTTGTGCTTTGCTGAAGCACATCTCTCAGGAAGGCAGTTTGGCTTCATCTGAAGACACAAAGACATGGAATGCCTATAACTTCCCTTGTTAGCTGATCTTAGTTGTTCTTACCTCGCTTCTAAAGGCACATGCCTCATTTCCTGTTTGAGTTTGTCTGCCTTTGGTTTGAAAGCATCCTTGTTGTGTTTTTTTCTTCTAAAAAGCCTTTAATGCCTGTTGTTTTCCAAACGTGATTATGCACCTGTCAAGTTACCTCTAAATCTTTCTGTAATTAAAAAGAAAATGTACACTGTAGTATTTTCCAGTCCTGCTCCCATTTTTTTGACTCTTCTTTCAAATCCAGTGCCAAATCTGCAGACAGAATTCCAGCCTCTTTCTCATTGAGAGAAAGCACAACAGTAAAACCATTTCCTTACTTGTACCACTCTCCTTCTTTTTTTTTTTTTTTTTTTTTTTTCTGTCTGTTNGGACAAGTCACATCACTTTGTGATTTGTCTGTTCTCATCCCTGAGTCCACTACTGGCTGCCAAACCAGCTCCCTATTTGTCTGTATAGATTACCTAACATGGTCTTAAACAAACCATCTTCAAATATTTTTTTGTGCAAAGCCAGCTTAATCAATTTCCCAGGTTATTCTACCTGAAGTCTTAACAATTTTTCGCTCTGCCAGTCATTTTATGCTAACCACAGCAAAAATAGCAGATTATGACAAAAATGTTTTGTCGCTTAACAAAGACGGCTGCATAAGCCCTTAGTTGTATACCTTAAAAAAAAAACAAAAAACCACAGTTGAAAGCACAGCACTTGGACAGTAGTGAGAAAGTGAGTAGCTAATATTTCTTTTAATACAAAACCCAGATAACTTTAAATGCTATGAATCATGAGGAATAGAAACAGGCTCGGTAACATTAAGGTTTGCTGTTAACACACATACAAGTCTTTATACTAGACAGGATTAGAGCAATTTTTGAGATCTTCATTAAGTATGAGAGGCAGTTTAAGAACAGACATAAGCTTACTCACTTATTCTTTTCAAATTAAATGTCTTTGTCAGTTTTGTTATTAATTCCCTAATTCCTTTCAAGAAAAAGAAAAATAAAAAAGGTGAGGGAAATCATATATTAAGGAAAGAATACCTCATTTTGTGAGGAACAACTTGAAGTCCAACTACAGTATCTTCCTTTTCAGCCACAGTAAAAAGTTAAGCTGTTGTTCTTTTCTTTCAGGCAGTTCTAACTGTCAGTTTTAACTGACTTTTTGTAAACGTTGACCTCAATTAAAACTCTTGAATAAAGTACTCCCTTGGCTATATGGGCCGTTGGAATTTGTACTCGGACCTGTACTGCGGTGGCAATTAGCAAAAGCCTTGTAAACAAGTGTGAGACAAGGCTCTAAATTTAAATTTAGGAAATAGATGGGACAGAAGCACATAAAATGCAGAGCTAAGCACTCTTCATATGTGTCTCCTGAAACTTTTCTTTAACTGTCGAACGCTGTGTTCTTTGCAAATGCTTCTTCCACATTACATCTCGCAGACAGCTAAGTAACATTAGGCTGTAACTGAAAACGAATCAGGTTTGTTTAGTCTACAAAACAGAAGCCTGAAGGAAGACCTGATAACAGTCTTTAAGTACGGAAAGGGCTGCTGCAAAGAGCAAAGGAATAATCCGTCCTTCACGTCCTTGGAGAGAGGACAAAAAGAAATACACTCAAATTACAGCTAGAAAAATTCAGGTTGGATATCAGGAAAACCTTTTTATCTGTAAGAATCACTAGGCGTGGGAATAGATTGCCTTGGGTGATTGTGAAATATATCACTGGGTGCTTCTAAGGAGGAGTTAAACAAATGTTTGCCAGGGGTGGCAATGGCAGAGTTGAATTCTTCAGGCTGAATGTAGACTACATAACCTCCCCAAACCTCTGCCAACTCTGTTTTCTATGATCTTTTTCCTTTACTCTGTCCATTTATATAAGGGAGTTCTGCATATTTATAGAAACCCAAAAGTTCCATAAATCATTTGAAATGTATATTTATTCACAAAATTGCACAAAGAGAGAGAGAAGCAAAAGAAAAAAAGCTTGTAAAGGCATATAAAGAATAAAAGTTAATAGTATATTACAAAGGCGTGACATTACTGTTCCTAGCACCAGTCCCAGAAACTCATAATGCAACATTAAAATAAATATCCTTCATGAAAATATTTTACAATACTAAAACCTGTGGATTCATACCATATATGTACAGCTCTCACTTGAAAAGCATCATATTTCCTGTAGTCCACACTTTTTCTTGACAAAACTCAAAAGTTCATAATAAGGAGAGCAAAAAATGAGTTGTAAGCATCCAGACCAGATGACCAACTTGTAAATAAGCTCCTCTCCCCCCAGCCCAAGGAAAAATATCTATAGGGCTAAACCTAGTGGTTTTAAACATAAAGTAACTTTTTTTTTAAGCCACATACCTGATTTTGCAATCCACACTGAGATATTATTGCCTGAATAACTAATATGCCGTTCTCTGACGCAAAATTTCTGTGAGAGGATGGTAAAACCAGTCGTTTACTTGTTCATTTTGCAGTCATTTTAAGTAAACAATGAAAACATTTTTCTTTCTCCTCAAATAGCCCCCAGACTGTATTAGTGCCACATTTGTATCAGCAGTATCATAGTATTCAGGATTTTTTCTCAGAAACAGCATTTCACACTGACCAATGGCAACCAAGTAATTTTGTCTGCTCTTGTGTTTGTTTCCAAAACCTTTGCAGCCAAACAGAACTTCTATAAAGTCTATCCTAGAACCAAAGGCGATGCATGCATAGGCACACTAATACCTTTCATCTGAGGATCTGAATCTACTTTCTTTGATGACAAGTTGCTCTTGGCATTAATGAAGGCAAGTATGGTCCCAAATTGGTCATTCACAGCACCAGTCAATGGCAGTTTAGTAAGAACAAGGACTGCATTATAAGGACAAACATTTGGTATGATTCAAATCTTATGCAATATAGAAATAAGCTTAAGGCAAGATTGCTTTTGATGCCTTAGCCAGTCATCCCCATAGTGTGACTTGTCATAAATCTTCTTTGCAGAAAACTACAATGAAGAAGCAGAAGCAAAGGGAACATGCAAGTAAGGGCTACATATGACAGTGCTCACACCATGTGAAAAATCAAACGTAAAAAAATTTAGTAAATCATATACTAAAATATACACCTGCTACATGAAGATTTTTCATATTATCCTCAAGTTCTTTCCATTCAGAATTTTTTCTTTAACAAAATATATCTTCCTAAGAGGAATTTGGTTTAGTTTCCAAAATCAAAATAAAGTCTATCTTTAGGAAACATATTAGTTACCATACTAGTTAAGCACTGTGTTCCAGCACTGCCAGAAATCTGCCCAGCTTCCTTCCTCAGTGCTCTGAATGCAGCTGCATATGCCAGTTTCCTCACTTCTCTGTTAGCTCAGTGGAGCTGTAGACAAAAATGGCAGTACGCGATTTTTAAACTTGGTATTCATTAGCATTAAGATGCTTATACACATCATTGTGTACCTACTTGATATTGTTATAACCTTTGTCTTTCCTCCCCCTTCTTCCATCAACTTTTTTAAATTTTGACCCTTACCCATTGCTTTGACCCTTATCCTTATCTTGAATTCAAAATATGCCTTTATTTATACATGCAGGGGTGTAGCTCAGTTTTTGCATCTGAGGGCAAAAGTGATTAGCTCAAGGACTGCAGTGAAAATCAGTTCAGCCTGTGGGAAGCTACATAAAGTTTCGCTTGTCTTTTTTATGAGTCGACATATTCCCTAAGTATCTTGTTGGTTGGGTAACAGTCCTTCATGCATTTGGCTTCACTTTCATTTTTGGCCCTAACCTTTAGGGCCTTGATACTGTTCCCTGTACTTTTGCCAACGTTTTAAAACAATTAAAAAAACTAGAACATCCAAAAACTACATACAAAGCGTGTTACTGATGTTTGCAAACTGCGCCTGGCCTACGCCTTGTGCCATCTGAGTCTAGTAACTATGCAAGTTTGAATTTATAATCTAAAGCATATAACTCTGACACTAAACAAGGAAAAAAAGAAAAAGGTGCTCAAAGTTTTCAGTGAAGTGTGGATGGATTTGCGTATAGGAGCATTCCCTGAGGATAGTTACATAAATAGGCCTTAGAGTTGCTACAGAGGCACAGTCCTGGCTGATGTCAGCTGGAAAAGTATTGGAATAATCATTGCTAACTGTACAGGAGGTGATTCTATTGCCAGGAAGAATATTGCCAAGAAACTAAACTATATGGTCAATTAATATTTTTATACTATTATGATATGTTTCATTGATAAACATACAGTTGTTTTCACATGAATTCCATATACTTCTCTGTCCTGCAGCAATCATACAACCTATGGTAAACTACCACGTCCTCTGTCTTCAGGACAATAACATGGAAAGTTATTTATTGTGTGTTCTAAACCAGAATAAGAAGGTCTCCGGAAATTCAGAGAATAATGGGTGTGAAACTGACTTCCACAACCTGTAAGCAAAATGGACACATATGTAGTTGGAAGAGAGATAACCAAACCGAAATCATGGAAAATGATGGTGTTACAGTCAATACTTACCCATTTGCTAAAATTCTGTATGCCAGGTGAGCTATCAGTGGTCACTGACAGCATGCAAGAGAGCTGCTATGCTTGATAAAAATAGAATATTAATCCCTCTTGAAGGAGTTACTGTTCCTCACCCCTGTTGCAAAATGTGGGAGTATCAGCTACTGAGCAGCTGTCATGTTCCAGCCTCCCAACAACTGGCTCTGTTTCTCTGATGAGTGAAACAATCCCTAAATATGTACATGCATATGTACATAGATATGGAATTTGTATCTCTTTGGGAATTAGATCTTGAAATTTAATTGCAAGATGTTATTTTACTGCTATTAACACCCACCAGTTTTCCCCAAACTACTCAGTCTTGGAACTATGGCACATTGTTTTCAGGACAAAAATGCTTATTGAGCTTATTTTATGTTTCCTAAAACCAGTTACATGTGAACCTCAGCTGGATAGTGATGAGGAGGCAGTATGTGCTGGCTCGTTTATGAAAGAAGTTGGATTGTTGATGATGGAATATTATATGCCTCTGTCCCACCAAATACGTGAAAGAATCCATCAGGAGACTTTTATGGAAAATAACTTTTGGGGGATTAATTCTACAAAGCAGTGTCATTACATTTTTCTGACTGATGCTTTCTGATTTTCTTATTACTTGTTACAAGGCACCACTTGTGCCTTGAAGAGAAAAGATGTCTCCTCTTTCCATATACCAAAAAAGTCAAAGATCTTACCAACAGATAAAGATCTTTTCCACCTGACAAGATGGTCTTACAGGATCTCCCCCATGTTAATGGCTGAGAAACCTCAGCATTTACAGGCACCACAGAACAGCCATCATTGACCTCACCACGCTCCCCAGGATGTAATTGCTGCGGCTGTAAATTAAAAGCATCCCTCTCCTATGGGCTTTCCTTTATGTCAAGGATAGACCAACTATTCGTCATCATTTCCCAGTTCACAATGCCTAAAATAGTGTGAGGGTTGTGCTGCATGCAGTCTGGCACAGCTGTATTTTTCATAGCATGACACCAAGGATATGCGCTGCATTACCACATGGGATAATGTGGGAGGAATGTCCTAGATGGAAGGAGTCAGTCTTGGCATAAGCTGCATCCAGGAACAGACCCTGGAACAAATTATCATGTCAACTGTTTCTAGGTCTCCTTTTGGAAGGAAATAGCTAGCTCACTCCGGAGCGTAGCCTGGGAGTAAACCAAAAAACAGCTAATCACTAGCGTGGAAATAGATGCACCCAACTTCACCTTCAGTAGGACCAGACTTCAGGCCATATTTGAGCACCACCGAGGGTATAAAGACTCTTTTTCCTCACATTCCCCGGCTTTGAAATGGTTTTGTGATTTTATCTGTTTGATATTGCCAGCAGAGTAGCTCAGAGGAGCATAAACCGTACTTTGCTGTAAAAATAACGAGGCCTGCAGTAACTCTGGCTGTTTACAGATTAACACCCAAAAACGCAGACCAACTGAGGAGCAATCCCTGCCTTTCACACCAACAGATATCATTGCTGAGGGTAACATTTCCCTCATCAGCTGAAATATTAGCCATTGTGGAAGAAAAGTTGATGGCATAAGTAACTTGGGCTTTGATGCAGGGTACTGAAAACTTCAGTAAAGCTTTCTTTGACAGGGACCCATCTCCAGAGAGCGGGGTGTATGGGTGCTGTGTCTTCTCAGCAGCTTGTCTCGTTCATCTGCTCAATTACAAACCAGCTGAGCATTTTTCAGCTTAGTCATCTAATTCCCGCAGATAATAATCAAGCCCAGAGGTCACAAATGCATGGGGGGGTCTCTCCTCCTGGCACGCAAGACTGGCCAGCGACTGCTGACAGAGCTGTAAGTGCTGTATCGCATGCTGTGGTGAAGCAAAGCAAAGCAAAGTAAATCCAAACAGGTCAGCAGCACAGGCAGGAAAGCCTGAACTTTACACTAAAGTAATCATTCTCTCCTTCTTACCTGCCTTCACAGCACTCTGGGGCTCTGGAGGGATTAAGCAGATCTTTGCCAATGGGCTGTCCTCAGTGGTTACATTTACAGTCACATTTCTACTTTATCCCGCACTTCTCAGTTGAAGTTCTTTAGTCTTTGACCTTGAGGTGGGGAGACTGGTTGGAGAAGGCTCACTGGCACCCTCCCTCTCCACCGCACGGAGGGCTCTCACAATTCAGGATCTCAGAAACAGCTTGTGACAATCCTCTCCTGGTGGAAAAACTGCACCTAGAAGATCAAAGAACAATGTTTCCAGAGCATGGGACTCACACCATCCCACCAGCTCCGCTGTGGGATGCTCGCAGATTCAGCAGGTGACTGCTCCAAACACCTGAAACACCACCCTCCAAGCGCCTTGCTCCTGGAGCCAAACCTGACTCCTGCGCTCTTCCCTCTCATTAAACACACTTAACACCTCTGCGGGGCTTCGCTCTGTTTATATGCTCTTCTCCTAACACTCGGCTTCTGTGTCTGCCTTTGGCAAACTGCCCACTGCTCCGTACCCAAACCCCCTTGATCGCCAAGGCCTCAGCCGGCCTGATGCCCCAGGGTGTTTCATGCTCAGTAGGTGCCTGTTAGGATTTAATGACCACCTTGTCAGGCAGGTGTCATCAAGCCAGCCTGGGCTGACAGAGAGGTATTCATGACGCAGCAATTTTCATGGCAGTAACTCCATAATAACTTCATCGTCTGAGTTTACTGAGTTCATTAAACCAGCATGCTGGCCACATTGGAAGCAAGATGTTATGAATTATTTCGGCGTACAGACTGGATTTATATTCTCTGTCATTTGATTGTGGTGACATTTATTCTTTTGCATTTCTTGCTTCTTAAAACTATCGACTGATAATGTAAGATAGCTGCCTTAAAACACGTAAGAGCTCAGGACACAATAATTATTTTTATTTCAAGAGATAATGTATATAGCATACAGTTTCAAGTCACATCATCACCCTAGTTTTAGTCAGAATGATGTCCCACGTCTGGAAACTCCTTGAACACCCTTTTCATGGAAGCATGGAACTAAATCTCTGTCCCAGGAATACTTACCCTCCATTTGATTTTATCTTAAGGCTACAGGTGATTATCCGATATTAGAAGATATATGCTGTGCTATCTCTTTCAAATAAAGCTGTTTGTTCAACAAATAAAAGGGATCCTGCTTTACTTCAGATTATGCATTATCCCCATTAACTGCATGAAATTTTGTGGTTTGTTTATGAACTAGGACTTTCGGTTAAATACTACATATGTTCTAAAAAAAGGGATGGGAACTGATTTGTCTGTTGTGGAGAGAAGTGCGCCTTTGTCAAGCTTTCTACTCTGTGCAAAATGGTGACTTTGTCTTTGACCTGTTCTCTTTCAGGTACTAGATGTACATTATGGATTTCACATAACCTAGTTATGATAATTCTGGATGGGATGAAATAGATTATGACTTCTAGCTAATGTACTTCATACTAGAGATACTAGTTTTAATGGTGGAGATGGAGAATATTGACATAAAAAGATGCACCGTTAAAAGTTACTGTTCAGCATTTTTTAATTATTTTGGGGGGTTTATTATTATTTTATTCTTAGTAAGATTTGGAAAGCTACAAGGGCTGTGCAGTTTAGCTTTTACTTGGTTTTACCCTGAAAGATGTCCTATCAGCCTTGGTTAGCAGCCCATCTTAGTTTGGGAGCTAAGACTACAGCATCCCAAGTCAAACTCTGTACTTTGGATGTTGATGTTTCATCTTGGCAAACTATCTATTTATTTAGTTTCCAGGCAGGCACACAGGGTTGAGGTAATAAGACCAATGAACCAATTTTCCTCAGGAGATCTGAGCTATCATTTACAGATGTGCTCTGGGCTTTTTTGATCTCAAACATTCAAAATCCATACTTGTAAAAAGCAAAAAAAATAAGAGCATTTAGTAGGCTTCTGGTGTTGTTGCTTCTTTCTTCCTTTCTTTTTGACACATAAACCCAAGGAAAAAAACAAATGGCATGTTTTTGGATTCAGGATTAAAGCAACTGTGAGGCACCGTAGACAGGGTTTGTGCTTGTAATTTGTGGAATTTGTGGCTATATGGAAATTAAAATTTTTGCTTGGAAAGGCTGACAACAACTACAATATATTTAGTTGAAACACCAGATGTACCTACTTCTCAATTAAATGCTTAGACTGACATTTCTTAAAATGGAAAACACATGTTCGTTGTAATTCAAATATATCCACATTAGGGCCCCTTTCAATGTGTTCTAAAAAGTCATGTCCTGATGGAACAGCGAATAAAAGAAAATTTCACCACCAGTAAGAGAGGTCAGATTAACAGGAGTTCAGTTGTAACAGTGTTTTACATTGCTGTCTTTCATACATAAGAAACCACCTGCAACTGTTCAGAATCCCAGGCGGTGTTGCAACGTACTCCACAAATTTGTCAGCTTTGTGGTCCCTCTGAGGTCGTCATGTGGCTGTCGTGCTGGGGAAGAGGAGAATTAATCCAAATCAGAGTTTCCCAGAGCAGCACCCTGTGAAGATGCAGCTGACAACTCCTTTTCATCCACTCCTTGCAATCTTGGCTCTTTATAAACCAAAGAGCAGGATTGTTCACAAATTTCTAAATCTGCAGTAAAAAAATTAGAGAGAAAAAATACTTTACAAGTACAGCAAAATGTCCTTGTATAGGAACTACTTTCAGCTAAGACAAGACAAGATAAAACATTAGTGTCCTATGTGACCTCACTTCAGCCTGAAGCCTTGATCCATCTGATATACATGGCTTCAGTCGGTCCTCCAAATTTCACCTAATTCCTCTCAAAGTCAATATGGAAACTCTCTCTAATATCAGTGGTCCAGAACTGTGCCTTTGCTTACTCTAAGAACAGGAGGATGCAGGCAGCCATGGACTTGCGAAAACATGGGAATCCCCAACCCCTACAAAACCACGAAATATTAAATTAGGTATGGCAGGAATAGAGGAACAGGCATGCTGAGTTTGGAACAGTAGCACACCTACCTCACTTATAGTGGACAAATTTACTCATGGTACAAAAGTACACATTAACACACCCATTTTTTTCAAGACGAGTAACAAGAATGAGCTATAAATCAGAAAAAGTTCCAAATGATGATTTTCATCTTGAGCTTCTGCAACATGTCTAAGCTGAAAGTCATCAGTTTTGTCTTTATGTATGTGTAAGATCATACACTGCTCGAACGTGTTTGTCCAATTTTAATACAATGTGGAGCAGTGTAACCGAACTCATTCCCAGCACAGGTTTGATCTAAGCTATTTTTCATCAGTTGTGCCATTCTGAAAAAAAGCTGATGTGCCTTTTGACTGTGTTCATCAAGATATTTCTGAACTAACTGCAGCAATGTTTCTAAGCAAAGGGTTGTCTGCACTGGATGCGCTGATCACTATCAAAAGCCAAACACTGAACCTTCAATATGTCTTGGGGCTTCTCTTTGGGGCTGTGGTAAGTTAAAATTCTCACTAATGTTTGTTGTATATTCCTGGATGTGAGAAACTGAATCATTAGTTACCCAAAGGAAAACAAACTTAGAATTTCCTTGAGGAGCTTGGTTCACGTGACCTTGCACGTATTTTCTTAGGAATTTTTCCTGGAAAGCTCGGGCATCCTAACCCTCTGCAACTTCAGTTTTTCTGATGGATTTGCTCCCAGAATAAGCTGTAGTTTTCAGATGGCTGGATGGAAAATTTTCTGTGAACCTGCCCTCTTATTGCTGAAGCATCTGGCCCGTGAAGACTTTTCAACAGATCATCTGTTTGGGACTTCTCTGTTCACTCAGAGCTGAAAAGAACGGTTATTTCTGTTTTTCAGTTTAGCTGCCTTGCCTCCCAGTTCAAGCCCTGTTTCAGACTCTCACTGCAGACTTCACAGTGCCCTATACTGAATACAAACCAAGATAATTCTCAGAGAACGAATTCAATGCCTCACAAGTCAGTTTTATTACACAGGAAATATTTGCCTATCAATATAATTATTGTTTCATATTTCACAATATCCTAGTATAAATATTTTGTTTGGAAACCTTTTAATTCGTCTTGGAAACCATTCTAGTGATATCTCTTCAATTAGAAAGAAGTTACAGGACCAGATTTCCTGGTTCATCCTGTTGCAATGCAATTGCTAAACACAACGCTAAGTCTGCTGAATTAGCAGCACTATGAAAACAGTGCCTGTGATCACTATAGATCCACAGATTTAAATTCGGTCATGTACCTTCAAATGCTAATACAATTTATACACATCAAGTGAGACAGTGAAATTTTCATGGCATTGTCTCAAACCTTGTACCCGTAAAATAATTTTCTCTTAACTGGAGAAGGTTTTTTATTCATCTGCTCTATGTCCCCACACGTTTGGGGTTTTTTTTCAATACTTAATGCATTATTCAGAGTCAGGATTTTTATTGTTTCATTGTGAATAGTCAGATCTGAGAACTTGTGAATGTCCTTTGAAATATGAGGCTCAAATACCCTTGAAAACATGGATTTTAAAAATCATAGTGTGTGTTGCCATTTGAGAAAGATATTCTTCAGGCAGAGAACGGCCCAGCTTCCACTTGATCTGCAGAATCATTTTGCAGTGCAAACCCTGACAATAATTCATGCTAGCAAGTGCTTTCCTTTTAATCTGCCTTTGTCCTTGCTTCTAAGAATAGTGAAAATGTAACATACTCATAAAAGTTAGTCAGATAAATGGAAATTAGACCCTTCAGACTCCCACTGCAGTCAGTGTAATAAATTGGCAAGCAAAATTCATTTCACTGCATGACGCACAAATATCCTTTGATGGCCAAATGCAGGTGCCAAACAGTTACCATATCAAGCTACATGACACCTGAATATGCTCAATCTGTCCCACCAACACTCAGAAGATAACTCACACCACCATTGTTTTTTGTAACACTGGGAAGCCATAAGACAGAGAATGTCTAATCTTGAACACAATGCAAATCATAATCACATAATCATAAATGCTTTTTCTCCATATTTTATAATTTTCTGCAATTTGTTTTGTGTAGGAAACTTGTTTGGTAAGGGGACATTTCTTTTTTCTTTTTCCTTTTTTTTTTCTTTTTTTGGGGGGGGGGCGGGGGGGGGGGCTTTGGTACTGCATGATCATAAAAGAATAGGTATAACTTGACATATTATCTGCCATCTTATCCAACAGTTACACCACTTTCTACAGCTGATAGTCTGAATCATTGTTTGTCACCAAATATTTGCCTTTCATTGCTGTCTAAAATACTTCTAAATATACTTCAGTCATCTAATCAGAGGGTTGATTATTCCCTGCCCTATGAATCAGGTGAGTGATCATACATCACGAATAAATAATTGAGAATAGGGAGGACTCAAAATCAACAATCCACGAGCAACTGATAGGAGGAAAATTGTTGAACGTACTCTGTGACATGTTGTGATTAATGCATTTGTATGTATGATAAGCTTCCAATTGTTTGTGAGTATAAACAAGTATAAAGAACAGTAATTTGTAATATAAACTCATTCCAGGGGGTGTGCTATCTGCTGAAGTGCTAAATGTATGCAAGAACACATCTTGAAACGGTAGACCTTTTCTTTGAAGCAAGTATATAAATTATTTCTAATAGTGAAAACACTTCATTATTTCTTTTAATTAGTGATAATTATATATTTCTTCTGGAAGGTGTTACTTCTTAATTTACCAAAACACACCAGGGGTTTCCTGGATTGGCATCAAGACAGTTTAAGAACATCTCTGTGACTGGGTGTACACCAGCAGGGCAGGCAGTCTGCTCCCCCTCCGCCTGCCTTCGGTCACCACCTAAACCTTTTCTTCGTTCAAGTCTGCCAGCCCATGGTCTGCTCAGGACAAAGTCACCGAGTGACTCTGCCTTTTGCCTTCCCTCGTGTCAGAAAGGCACATGAGGGCAAAACCGTCCCTTTCTCTGAAGTGCTGATTCTAAGCTTTTGGACTTGAGGAGAAACATGATAAATTCCCCCTATTTACTTCCACTGATTTGCAGGGTAAATATAGCTGCACAGCCGAGACTATCATGTGTTAATTCATTGTATTTTTTTCCAGACACATCAGATTTCCCCATGCTTCCTAATTGTTCAGCGTCCATTCTGTAGAATTAGCTTGACACTGAGGACACATTAGAAAATTTATAAATCCTCTCAGTTCTGCAGAAAAATAAAACTACATTTATTGACCATATCCTATGTCTAGCACTATAATTTCACCATTTTGATGAAATCAGGGATGGAAGAGTCAACACAAGAGTCAATGCAAGAGTCACAAAAATAGGTGAGTCCCATCAGCTAGCAATGCTGAAGCAGTCAGAGACAAATAATGACACTCTATTTCATTCCTTTATCTTCCTTCTTCATTTCTTTCTTTTGTAAGTTTTGACCTCTTTTCTTTTCTTGTTTCTAATGGTCCTTCTGAGTTCCTTGTTTCCCTCTTGCAATCAGACATGGCTTATAACACGCAAGGACTCACAAAAATTTTTATAAGGGCAACCAATATTAGTCTAGGAGCAATTTAAATTACTTGAAGACTTAAAACGAGCGCTTTCAACACTTGCCTGCAAAGGGAAGAAGAGCTAACAGAAAAGTGACATAAATCATACAGTATTTTATTAGTCTGCATATTTTACTATGACTCAGTTTTAAATCAACTGGGGAGAATATTGAAATTATGGTCTAAAAGGAGTCTTAAATTTTCTTTTTACCATAGTGCAGGGCACTGTGAAAAAGGAAGGTAACATAATACCTTAAACTATCTCCCATATTTGGGTATGCAGAAGATGGATGAGAGAGGAAGGGAAAGAAAAGTGTATGAGGAATTTAGGAAACCCCATCCAAATTCTGCAGCTGACTTCCACAGGCTGAACTTAACATTCCTGATATGGGAAACACACACACACCTGAACCACCGCTTTAAACTCTAGGTGTTTCTACACTTGAAAGTATCGCTGTTTGCTTCTTTGCACAAGTATTTCTATCCAAGAACAGTGTGATCTTCTTAATCTGAACCCATGAACAGTTAGCTGATCAGGAGCAACTCCTTGTATATCTAACTAATTAAAATTTCAACTAGTTAGCAGCAGAAACATTTGGTCAAACACACGCACACAAAAATGTGTAGGGCTACCTACCAAGGAAACTCAGTGGATACTTTGAACTATTTGACAAAATATTTAATTGAATGTGATAGGGAGTTTAATGAGCACTGCACAATCGTGGGCCTTCCCTTTCTCCTCAATGAGGTGGCACAGAAGCACCAGTTGCACATATTCTCCAAGTGCCCAAACATTTGAAAGCCTGCTTCAGCACATTCAGAATCTGAAGCTGCAGAAAGCCTTCAAACCCAGCCAGCATAGCTCTTGGGAGTGTTTTTCAGCAGAAGATCTAACAACAACTTAGAATTACAACAGGCTCCAGGAATTTCTGAAAAACTGCTGGTTCTGCATTTCTTCTGTAGCAGTTTAAAACTGGTGGGCACAGCAAGTGGCCACAACAGAAGCCACTAGCTGTGGGAAATCTTATACAACGTCCTGGGCAAGCAGAATATGATGAAGGGTGGAAAGATTCTTTTTCCCAATATTTAGTTTGGTGGCAGTTTGGGGGATGAGCGTATTTTGCATGCATCAAAAAGTTTACCGAAGTACAAGAGTCTTGCCGAGATGTGATCTCATTTTAGCCTGCCCTGCTCTAAGTAAAGACATCTAAGTGAAAAAAATGGGTTCTTAATCACAACCTAATTAGAAAAAAGAGTGTAAATGTCAATAATTGTCTGAAAACATCTAATCTGGGGAAATTGCAATAACCTAGATTGCAAAAAGGACACTACCTGCAATGCCAATATGAGTCTCAGACTGCTTTAGAGAAGAAACCATGCAATGAAAAGGCTGCCTTCAGTCTACGATGTGTTTTGCAAAGTAAAACCCCTCTTCTGTAGTTTAGCAGGCCAAAAGGCAGTACTCTAACTGCATTTCAGCATATCAGGTGATTTTTTAAAGTGAACTCTAATTGAAGTGCTAACTTCCTTTCATAACTTAGAAGACAAAACATAGATATACTTTCTACCCCAGACCACCTTTTTGCTTTCAATGTGTTGGGTCTTCCTGGACCAATTTTTCCACAGTCTTGCATCCACACCTTTTTTTAATTTACTATGAATATACTTATATTTANTCCTGTACAGATTCTAAATAATTAATCAGAAAATTCACTCTTTGTCATTCTTTTGTCACATGTCCAAAAGGCAACCGGGACAACATTTTCAAAAATGTTCATGTGACTGAGGGATCTAAGGCTCATTGATTTAGGGTCCTTTGAAAGTGTCTCTCCTATTTAGAATGAATGCAGTTTCTAAAGCTGATGAACTCTTTCAGTTCTCAGTGATTCCAGATTGCTATATGAATCCTGTGTCCACTTAGAAGCTTGAGACACTTATATCAATACTTCAGAATAAATTTAGAAATCAGTTTTAAGCACCTCACTTGGAATTTTTTGGCTTATTTACCCAAATAATTATGCTATATCTGAAAAACAAAAGATGGAAAGATCAGTCCAAAGAACAACTAATCTCACACACCAACTCGCTGATACTGCTGAAGCCAAGACTGCTGAAAAATATCATTAAAAAGAATTGCAAAATTTATTGGGATTTAGTAGGTCACACAGAGCATCTGTCTGCAAATCACGGACTATTCGTTACTATCAGGTCATCATTGCTGTGAACTGTCTAGCTTTGACTGGCTCAGAAGATTTTAGTGTCACCCCTCTTAAAGAGGCCATTGACCTTCTAAGCCAATATGATATTTTAAATTATAATGTGTCAGATAAGTATATTGTACTACTTCAGGGGGAAAAAAAGATGCTGTTTTCCAATTATAGAGAGAATGAATATACTACACGTTGTACTTTCCACAATGATGTAATTAAAAATTGCAGTTTTGAAATTAAATTCTTTGGCACTGGGAAATACCTTCCTTTGACATAAACCTGTTTGTTTTCTCCTTATCTGTAGCTGACATTTATGTATAAATATGGCCCAGCATGGCAATTATTGCTGTTTTATAAGGGACTATAATTTCTAGTTACATGTGCCCCACTTGGACTGGTTTGTAATAAAGCTAGAAAATATTGAAAGGAAAAGAGGGTTTTTTTATTTAACTTTTTGGCAGCATCCTGTTTAAACATTGTGACTCAGAGCACCAAGGGATCAATAAAAACACATTTATCTCTCCAGTTCCTTAAAATGAACTCTTATCCTACTTTCTGCATTTCCTGTTTGCAAGAGGGTGGAAAGAGATTCCTAGGCAGCAGTGGAAAAAAAAGTCTCACAGTTTTTCAAAACTTATTCTTAATTATAAACTGAGAAAAATCAAGCTTTCGTGGCATTTTCAACAGCTGTACAAAGACAATTCTGTTTGAGTTGCTAGAGATATAGTTCTAGAGTGTGGATGAATTGCTCATAAATTACTATATATAAAGAAAATGCCTTTGCAGAAAAGAAAAAAAATATGAAACCAACGAACACATTGCTAAGAAAAAACAAACTAGCTGCTGGCTAATGTAATCTTCCTGAGTTTTCTGAGTGATAAAAATGAAGGCAGTTTCACTTGAACCTGGAAATTCCTTCAAAAGGAAAGACAACAGTGAAGATTAGGATTACCAGGCATTCTGGTATTACAGTGAAGTAGGGCAGTAAGAGGCATTCCTGTCCATAGAAATCTGCTGTGAAACAGAAACTGTACATTTTCACCTTTCCTCTAAAAATTCTGTCTCAAATAGTTTGTGAAGATATGATAACTCTTCTATAAAGAAAAAATATTTTCCAAATGAAAGGGAAGAGAGACTGTCCTTGAGCCAGAACTGCAACACAGGGGTATTGGGATACACCCTCAGGATCTGATCAACGACTGGCAATAGATCATAACTTAATTTGATGTGCGAGTTGAATCAAACCCGGCTATCCCTGTGTTCTGTCCCTGTGGGATAGCAAAGAGAATATCCTTTCTTATATAAGACTAATTTCCAAGTATGTAGAAGCAAGCATGGCAATTAAAAGCAATGGATTTGCCTCTGGCTGAATGCATGAACACATCATGATTCTATTATTAATTTTTACTTCAACAATGCTGCCCCAGATTGTTCCCCCAGCATCAGGAGGTTAGCCTGAACTTGCTAAGTGAAAACACAGTGGTCTTTGCCTTCCAAATGTCAGCTCCTTCCTACGTCTTCTCCATCCTCCATAACTTGAATTTACTCAGATGATTTACCTGGGTACCCAATGATTTCAGCATCTTAGCTTCTAACCTCCTTCACTCAGTAATTCATCAGTCTCCACAATGGGAGTTTTTGTGGATTAGCTGATACAGCCTTTAAAAGAAGGTTCAGAGCACTGAATTACAGAAATTCTTGTGTCTAAACAAAGCGGTAATAACTTTATCATGCGGGGGGAGAGCTGAACAAGTACATTGTAATGAACGATGGATTTGCTTCAGTTTTTCTGCCCATGGAATAGTCTTAAGAAGATTAGTCCATAAACTAATCTACTTCATTCTAGATATTTTAATATTATTATTTTATTTTTTTCGTGTGCAAATGCTTAGCTTTTAATTGGTAACAAGGAGTTACTTGGGTGTTCAATATTTGGCAGTCTAGTTCTTAAGATCAACCGAGATACTAGTAAGTCATGTACCATGTTTTCCTTCACCTGGCTGGATGAGTCTATAGCTTTTTCCAAAACAAATATTCACATACGCAAATGGAAAAACAAATCAGACGATTAAAGTCCATTTACTTAATGTGTCAAATGCTCATGGAGGCTAAAGACAAAGTGACATTTGATGGAAATGACCATAAAAATATTTGTTTGAATATTTTTTCTCCATTCATCCGGCATTTATTACAATGGCAGAAAGGTAAAAAAAGTGCTTCTGTTAAAATTTATTTGTGAATGTAAGAAATATTCATTATACAAACATAGCAAACTGAGATCTGTTAGACCGGATGGCTACTATATAAAATCAGCATGAAACATTGATCGCTGCAAAATTTCCAAAGAAACACACAAGACATGGCGAGAACAATGACCATTTCATCAGGGGTATTAAAAAAAAAAAAAAAAAAAGAAGTGAGTTAGTTGTAAGTCATTCTAACCAAGGAATGAAGAGATGTCAGATCCATAGGGAGGCATAAGCCAGTCTGAGATCCACACAACAAGGCTGGAGGAGCTGAGGACAGATCAGATCCTGAGTTTATGCTGCTGTAACTAGAAACAGAATCTAGCCCAGCACTTTGTGGAAGGATGCCAAGAAAATTCTTGGCATCTTGAGTTAAAGCTGTAGGTGGTTAACAGGAAGATAAGGTCAAATAAGGAGACCCTTAGTTGGCCTTGGTTCCATCAGATAAGACAGCCCACCAGGCAAATGGCAGTCGGATTTCAAGATTTAAAGGGCTACTCTTCACTGGAGTTCAAGATTCTGTCAAGTAGAATGTTACATTTCTAGAATAACACGAGTTTCTCCAAATACTGACATTTAATCATTCTTTATTAATGTGCCAAGCTATTGAATTAAAAGCAGTGTTCCCATCATAAATTGAGCTCTCTTTCCTTCCTGCTGTGCCAGGCACATATAATATATATCACATGGGTGAAGCTCTAAAGAGGAATGTTTATTTAAGTTATATCTTCCCCATAGTTTGAGTTTGTTTGCAATCTGCAGTTAAGCAATGGGATTGAGGTGCTGAGAATATGTTGGTGGGCTGGTCAAGAGCCACCTCAGAGGACATAAATCAGTAGCACAAATAAACGAGATTTTGTGAATCTTTTACCCAAGTCTTCCGCAACATATATTCTGGGTCCTCATTCTTTCATTATGAGAAGAAAAAAACAAGTGTCTAGTTCAAACAACTAACTGAAAATCTCACAAAAAAAGGCAAGAATCAGTATATTTCATAAATATCTGCAAGTCAAATTAAAGCCTAGGCTTTCCCATGGTCCTGTTAACCTGTGTAAAAACTTCAGACTTCACGGCTGAATCTACTTCAAATGGACAGTATGGCACTGTTAAGTTTCATAGCTATTTCATGAGTTAATTCTGCCCAAAAACATATCTGGGGAAAAAATGACACGGTATTAAATTACTGTCCTACATAGTGTACTCTGGCTGCCAGTCATCAAGACTTCAGAGAAGGAAATATACTATTATTATTTTCCTTTCACAGATGCCAGAGCCCAGATGACTGGCTTATATTCAGCTGCTTTTTTGTTACTCCTATTAAGCACCTTGCCCAAGAATGCTTTGGATTATTACCAGCCTTGGGATGACAAAAGCTTAGCCTCTGCTGACTGATTTCCTTTATCTATGTCTTGAAATCACTGAAGACAGAGTCCTTACAAATATTCATCTCATGGGTGAGGATTCCTGTGAGCAAAGTAATATGGACAGAGTCACCTACACACCATGCATATAAATACAGCATGCATGCCCTGCGTAAGGATGCAGCTACCCCACTTGATGTTTGAACCCATCTCACTTACGACCATAACCTCATCCAGAAGCAGACTTAGGTTAGTATACACCAAGTCCTGTCCTGCAGTACAAATTTAAAGCATCCTTCTTTTTGCTGTGTCAGACTAAGAGGCAGCTACTGATGCTAGTCATTGTCCTCGAGACGGCGGCACTGAAATTATACTGCTCCCTGAGCTCTGAGATGCTATAAAGCCAGCAATAATTTCCAGGTCTTCGCATGCTGCAGTGTGTCATCTGTCCACCCACTTCAACAATGCCTTTCCCAAGTATTTAAGAATCCCAACAATCGAACACGTCAAAAAGTCACACTCTCACTCTACCCATAATTTTAGGCAATTAAAGAGGAGCCTGCTCATCTGTGCAATGCCTTCAGGCTAACCGTTTTTCTCCTTGCTAACAAATCCTGCCTCCTAGATGAACCAGTGAGTAGAGGCACCGAAGCGGCTATGCAGTTCTGTATTAAAAGCCAGCTTGCATCTTCCCAGCTTGGAGCATGGCTACAGATAGCACATGACAGTCAGCACTGACTGAGCAGCATTCTCTGCGGATAAAACATTCTTTGTATTGCCACATATAGTTTTTCTGTAACATAATGAAGAGATCACTTCAAGAAGTTATAACACTGTCACATGTTAATGCTTCCTCTTTATAGAAGACAAAGCACAGAGCCGAACTGCTGCACGCTGCAATGAAGCCCAGATATTTATTTGCCAAGATAATAGCATTTTTATTATGAAATCACTTTATTCTGGAAACTGTTTTCTTATATCAGACTATGCAGGCAATAGATGTTGCCACTGTCTCTGACAGATGACCGTTTTGGGGAGGGGGTTTATTAAATCTGCTGATTCTACAGTTTTATTAACACTCACTCTGGCTGTCATGCCAGAAGGACTCTTTGTTTAATGTCACTGTAATTCAAAAGAAAGTTTATCTACAGACAGAATATTTTTGTTAAAATGTTAAACACTTTGAAAGGGGAATGAAATATTCACTGGGTAAATGCAAGATCATTAGCACAAAAAGATCACATAGAATGGGGAAATGTGGGGAAAAGAAAAAAATCAGTACTGACACATACGTATATTAAAATATACATATAAGGTTATTTACAAAAAAAATCTCTTCTTTCATGATAAATTTGAATAATATATAATATTTCAGTAGAAAGGTGCTTTTATTTTCACCTGAAGCATAGAACTGCACACAAGCAGACCTTCCAGAGCTAAATATTTGATCGCTTCTGTAAGAATTAATACTGTTTAAAATATTTCTAAATACAGAAGCAAAACATTAATTTATTCCAAGTAAGGAACATTTGTAAGATTTTTCTTCTACAAATCAGTCAAGAACTGTAGTCAGTTACCAAATATCATATTTGAAAACCTAGTAGAAAAAAATCCCAAAACTTAAGCTAAAAGAATTTTTGTTATCAGTCTGGTTATTCAAAAAAGACATAGTGAGCCATGTAGTTTCCACATGCTCTAGTCTTTGCCTTCTCATGGAAAGGAATCTTTTTTATAATATTCGAAAAATGTCTTTCTGTGACCATTAAGTTTTGCTCTAATCTAGCTAGGCAGCCAAAGTCCTCCAGGAAAGACTGGATACTGAGCCTGAATCAACTCTTAAACATTCGCCTTCTAAAGACAAACATACACTCCATAAACTTTTCATTGTTCTAAACATCTGTTTAGACTCATGAACAGCTTTTCAGCCAAGTCCAGCAATAAGGAGGTTGACTTAGTACGTGCATCAGTTTTTTACTTCTTGCAAGCCACAAAACGTTCTTTCTGTAGTCAGTATGATGTACCATGAAGAATAACAATAACTAATCTTGCACAGAAAAACTCACAATCCAAAAAATAATAAAAATAATATCTTGTATACTGTCCTGTTTTCCCACCCTTTATATATATATATATATAACTGAGTCCAAATACACAGAGTCTGAAAAAAGGTGGATAATCCCCTACATTTCTTCTGAATGAGTTCCTCAACCTATGTATTGTAGTCTTTGTTAGATTTCTGGCTCAGTGAACAAAAAAAAAAAAAGAAAAAAAAATCAGGCAAACCAAAACTGCAATAAAAATACCTAAGAAAAGTATCATTCCATGATATCTTTTAGGTGAGAATGTAGGCTATGTTTGGGGCCATATGTCAGAAGATTGTTTTCGTTACTGACCCAAAGGTGTTCACCTGCTAACCCCTGATTATCTATAGGCTACTTTTAAAGGCTCTGCAAATGGTGATCAAGAAACACAAGACTGTCATCATACACTCTTTGATTCCCTCTTCAGGAAGCATGCAGCTTGAAAACGACCACATTGTGTTGCAGAGGAAGGCAGCTCCTCCTTTTTCTTTCTACATTTTGTAAGAAAGGTACATGAATGAGCCCTTTCTTCAAGAGTCTGACACAATGCCTGGGTTGCTGATATGTGTAATTCACAGCAGACCCCATGTTACTGGATCATCAGTCATCTGTTTCAAAGCAATTGGAAGCTGGGCATTGCCCCAAAATGTATGTGCCAAGAGTCTGATACTTCTTGCTCAAACTTCCCCTTGGCGTTTCTAGGAAACTAGTTCAAACAGCTCATCATAGTGTTTTCTGTGGATCTTAATTTGAAAGCTTCAATCTTTCTACAAAGTTCAAAAGCATTGTTCAGATCTGTACTCAGAGCCACCAAGTCCTCTGCTCACTAGATTGCCCACAAGTTAGACAATGAGGCCCATGATGCTGAGACCTAAGGACTTGGGAAATCTAGTGATCAGTGATTTTCACAGCGCAGTTGTCCCCCTGTTAAAGAAGATGAGACAAGGCAGAACAGGTAATACAGATGTGAACATGACAAAGGAAAATGAAGCATAAGGAAAACAAATTGCACATGTTCGTCATTAAACAAGGTAATGAAAAGTGAAAACATTTTTTTGTTTGGTTGGTTAATAATGATTCATTGATTGATAGGGTTTACAAAGGCCTGATCAGATAACATGGCTTAACAACAGTTTTTATAACCGTGGGATGGAAAACAATGGGACAGTAGGAAACACGTTTGATCTAACCTCCATAAAGTTGTCAAGCAGGTCTGTCGGTTACAGAATTTCTCTTCTGAGCTTGGATGAAATCAGTATCTGACGGGGTTGGACATTATCTTTTCTTCAAAATTTGTAATAACTGAGCCCAGGGAAATGCTGAGTCTGTCTAAGAAGCAAAGAATTGAGAGCCATTTGAGGACCAAACGTGAGGCTTAGGCACCTTGCAGTCGCATGTTCCCAAGGAATGAATCGAAGTGTAAATTTAACCTAGTTAAAGATGTTATTGTTTCTGTACTGGATATAGTATGGAGCAAAAAAGAACCTCTGAGAGAACACGTACAATTTATTCAATGCTGTGCCCCACCCTTGGATTAACATTTTAGCTTTCTGTTATTGGCAATCTTTCAGCTGGAAATTTTGGTCCTGAGAAACGTAAAATGAAAGTTTAATTGCTGGAACAAAAGATATATTTTCTAGCCCCGAGACCACAAAGCAGAGCAAGGCCAAGATACAGAACACTGGGTGCCAAACTAGCGTGTAGCTGAGTGCAGTTCCTTCATGATTTTTTTTTTTTAAGCTCTGCTTTTCATTTGGGAATGCCTACTTCTGTCCCTCACACAAATGCCACCACTCAGGTGAAACCACTAGCAGCTCGAGGGCTGATCTTCCTGGATTTTCCATAAAGACTCTGGGACTGATGTAAAGTGTAGGATTTAATGAACTTTTCTGTGCACCTGAATATTATTTCAATACTTTTGGCTGGTATGTGAACTTTCCTCACTGTGTCATGCTGTAGGGCAAAGTTTATCAATTTTAAGCTCAATCATTCGAGGCCATCTGTAAGGAGCAGCCTTCCTTAGCATTCTTTAAAGTTAAAAAAGAATTTTTAAAAAGCAGCTAAGTGCATGATGCTTCTTCAGCGTGTTTTCTTTGGGGTTTACTTGTGGGTTGTTTTGGGGTTTGTTTGGGTTTTTTTTTGTAATACAAGACCATAGAGAAAAAATAATAAAAGCTGAGTAGCTCATAGGCTGTACAATTTAATGAGATGCCAGCTACTTTGAGTAAAGGAAGCAGAACTGGGTTGGATTTTTTTAGGGAAGACGTTTTGTTTTCCTTGTGTATTTGTAGCATTGCCCTTACAACAAACTTCCTCGCTGCATTTGTCTGTCACTGTATCACTTCCATTCAAATATAGGACTATCAAACATTCACCTGTTCAAAAAGTTAATACTCCTGGAATCTTTAAATTCCACATGGAAAGAAGGCAGATGTCTGTGTGCTGACTACAATATATAGGCAATTTTTTCTACTTTACAACTTCTTTTCCAGGATCTCCAGGGGAATGATTTAAAGAGCTCAACTTCATGTGCTCTGATACCACAATAATAGAAAATATTTCACCTTTTTATCTTACTGATTGTCTCAGAGAGCAAAGCTCACAATAGCATAACTGAAATATCCATTTAATGCTCAAAACAGAGCTCGGTGAACCATTTGTTACAAAATAGTTATTTTCCCTGAAAACAGTCATTCCATATAAATAGTTTTTTTCCCTAAAAAATACTCAAAAATTTCATACTCATACTCAAAAATTATTTTCTAAGTAATTTTTCTCTTGCTTCTGAAAATATCTGCTCTCTGAAATGTGACCTTTTTCCATTGGAAAAGGATGTCACATGGTACTGTATGAGTCACATACCTGAAGGAATAAGCTTGTGCCCTTTTCAACGTGAGCTCTCAACCATCAGAAATACAACTTTTGCTTTCTAAGCTTGCAATAGCCGTTTGACCTTTTTTAGATCTGTAAAAATTTTTGCCAGTAGATTTGTTTTTGGTAAATGCTCTAAAACATTAAGAGTGGCACAAACACTACCAAAGCGAATATGTTTCAAAACACAGAGATGTTCATATAATGTGCCCAGCAAGCATTTCTCTCTAATCACTGGATACAGAATCTATTTGTCCTGCCTTGCACATCTGTCTGTAAATCATTTGTGCATTGTGATACACACTCTTGCTTGGTACCATGCCATTGCATACAGCAACCACTGCCAGAGTACTGTTACGCTTCAGGAAAAGAATACTTCTTGTTCCCATACGCATCCTACGGTTCAAGCAGCGTGTGCTCTCCTACAGAGAGGTCACCTCTCTCTACACCTGTGAGTTGCAGCTGCAGATGGCAGAAGTATTTCAGCAGTTAGTTCCCAGGGTGGACCTGTCAAGGGCTGGAGGAAAGCATTTGAGGTGTGAAGCCTTCAGCTGTGGCTGTCTTTCTCACTGTAAAAGAGCTTTCAACTTAGAGCTCTCCCCTTCAGAGCACAGCACAGGACTCATCGTTGTTTGGGCTGTCTAGGCTCACCAAATATATCCTGGAGGGTCTTCTGTGCACGAGTAGGTGCTATGCACAGGTACAGTGTCCACACATCAAATTCCCCTTAGCCAGCCCCAGACATCACCTCCCCCCACTTTTTTTTTTCTTCCCCAAACAGTGAAAATGTGCTTTTTATACTTCTGTTTTGTGGAAAAGGAGAAAATAACCCAGAAACAGGGCCTTTTGTAGTCTCTAATATGAAACCTAATGTTATTTCTCTGCATAACAGCACCTGAAAAATCTTAATTTGTCATACTTTCCTATTTTCTCAAACTTTCAGAACTTCAGTGAGGGATTTCTAAACCCATGGGAATCTCTGTATTTTTGTTTATGTGATGTATGACAGACATGCTATGCAGCTGATATTAATGTATAATTATTACTAAAATTTTGCAATTAAATTAATGTTATCATTAGAAAGGTGAAAGATCACCTGGTACACTCAGTTAACTCAGGAGATACAGCTATGATAGCCTTATTACCAAATGGCCTTACATTTGTCAGTTGTAAAGTTCACTCCAAGTCTCACATTAACCATTTGCTTGAAATACAGCCAAGTGAAGATGTGTTTCATCGCTCTGGGCTCCAGAAAGCTATCAGCTGTTTCCTACAAACGGTTCTGCTGTGTCGCAGACTGAAGGTCCATATATTCAGCATCCTTTCTCCAAGAGCTGCTGGCAGCAGATGTTTACAGAACAGAATAAGAACAGAGCACACATAAAAGGGTTCTTCCTGTGTTGTAATCCCCTGTTTCTAGCTATCAGTGGGAGTGTCTGACACGAAGCTTGCATCTAAATGACTGCATGGAATAGCCACAATTGGACTTAATCTTCATTAATCTGTCCAGACCCTTTCCAGCTCTGTCTATACTTTTGGCCTCCAAAATGTCCCTCAAGGATTCCTACAATTTAATATGCACCATAAAAATTTCCTTTTGTTTGGTTTAAACCTGCTGCAGGACAGTTTCACTGAGGTCTCTTAGTTCTTCCACAGTGAAAAATGATGACTGATCACTCCCTGCTCACATTTTTCATATTGTTCATGATTTAACAGGCCTGCAACATACCCCTCCCCAGCTTTGCTTGCTGCAGTTTATGAAAGTCTAATGTCATTTGCTTTTATATGCTTGGTTTATGCCCGTCTATACAAGATTGTTCTTATATGCTAGCTGATTCCTACACTTTTTTTTTTTAATCAAGGGATGTTGCAGAAGAATTCAATTCAAATGAGGTGAAGAGAGCAATTTCAGTGTCAGAACGACTCTTGCAAAATCTCCAATATCATCCATTCCAAAACTACATCAAAGGTTATTCCAGCACCTCAGTACTCTAGGAACTGAAAACCACATGCTTTACAACAAGAGCTTGAGAGAGAAAGAATAGCTGTTTCATGGGGTATCCTAGAAGTTCTGCCTCATGCTAGCAGATGGAGAGAAGAATTTCCATGCCCAGGCTCTCTTCCTTCACTCCTGAGAAGTCTTAACTGTCCTGTAGCTAATTGTGTCTTCTGATTCAGGAGTAGCATTATGAGCCAGAGAGGAACAGCAATGCCCTGTATGGGACCTAGATATTCAGAAACAGAGTTATTAATAATAATGATAACTCTTCTGGCTTGTGGTATAAAAGATAAGTACAGGAACGCAGAATAACCAGACATACAGGCAGGGAATACATCATAGGTTTTCTTCTTAAAGCACATTTTCCACTGCGTGTCTGAATGAATGAAGGTTTGTACAGCTCACTTGACAAATCGTTTCAGCATTTTACATGGCAGAACAAATCAACACAAGTTTTTCTCCTAACGATTCACCTAAATCACCCTCTCTTAATCCCTGCCTGGTGCTCCTAGGTATGTTAAGGGCAAGGATATACCAACCCTGTTGACCTTTTCGGAATTCCAACATCTCAAACTTTATTTCCTGAGGCCAAATTTGCCGATCTTTACATATTTTGCTGTCTTCAAGCTTTTTTAAAAGCAGTCATCACTACACCCCCTTCACGCCGCTTACTTTTGTTGCTATTCGGTGATGCAGTTCCTTATCTCCAGACAGAAAAAGTTGAAGTGAGCACATCAGGCCCATCGTTTCCTGTTTGAGTAATGTGGTATTGGCAGGTCAATATCATCTTGGCTCATTAGGAGCTGGACTACACTGCAAAGTCACACCTAGAGTGTTAATTTCTACTGCTTCTTCATTTATTTTGGGAGTGTTGTTTTCTACATTTCCCCCTCACTCTAAATATGTATTTAAATTAATTATCCCCCAGGAGTGCCAGAATTAAACAAAACTGAATGTCTTATACTACTTGCCATTAGTATTTTCCCTTTCAAGATTAAATAAATCTAGTGTATGGTTTTCTCATTACTAATATAAAATAGTTAAGTATTACATTGAAGGAAGTATCTGAAGTTCTAAATTCTCTTTAAAAGAGGCATAAAAATCTTAGTTGCATTAATAAATCTAATTGGTGTTGCCCATATATGAGCCTCAGCAGGGTGAGAATAATATTAATAAATGGTCATGGAGAAGTTAAAATTGTGTCAGGGTCAAATGTGTCTAAAATCATGGTCTGTATCATACCCACTTTTCTAAAAATGTATTCCACTACTGCATTCCTTTCATTTTTATATCTGCTGCCCTCTAATTCCTGGGGGGAGGGGAAAAAACCCATCACCACCACAGTTAAACCTTAGACACTAAAAGAATATACAACAGTATACAGAAGAGAACAATAGAGGCATTCCCCATCCCTAGTAGACTGCCATCCAAGAGAGATATAGTCAAGTACACGTCCTAGAGCACAGTTTGTCTGTCCCCTTTTCCCCCTATGTACCTCCCTGGTGATATAAGTTACTGTTTAGGTCTACTACAGAATAGCAAGTCTTCAAGAAAGATTTCTGTAGCAAGACAGCAGTGACCTGTTGTGTCATGAAGGTGCCGGTTGTTTCATTGCCACAAGAGAGAGACAAGCACCAGACAGAGGTTTCTGATCCAAAGGACAGCAAGTGCTGCGAAGGAAGTGAAACAGCTATGGTAAGAAATGATGATTGAGAGAGTCAATGAAATATACACAAATCCATGAAAATGCTAAGAAGAAGCTGAAGCTTAGTAGAATAAACAAAAGGTATGTGGGGGGGGAACCAAACACAGGCATGGCGTTGTATGGCTGACTGCCCTAGTGTCCCTGCTTTGGACCACTGGAAGAAGAGTGGTGTCAAAGACGGAGGCTCCAAAAAGCATGTGGGACTTGACCACAGCACCAACAAGCATTTTAAAGAAAGGGACAAGTTGTTGTTTAGGTTTGGGTATGTGATTTTGGTTTTGCTCAAAGTGGAAGAAAGTGGGGGGTGGGAGAAAGTTTTAGCAGAAGGTGTAGGGTAAAAAAAGAGAATCGCTTGGTTTATGGTGACTTAATGTCTGCGCTTCTGAATAACCTGGTGTCTGCTCCTGATGGAGAAAAAGAAGTAGGACAGGTTACATAATTCCCCCTTTTAATATGGACAGCTAATTCACATGGGCAGCCTGTTGAATCTAACAGGAGATGTGGTTGCTGTCAGCAAAAGGTGGTATGTGAAGCTATGGAAGCACCATGAGAGGAGACTTCATAGAAAGAGGGAGAGAAATAGGAAAGGATGTCCAAAAGAACAATCAAAAAGTGAGATTTCAGAGAGCATCATAAGATTTTGTATCAAATATGTAGACTCACCAGTCTCGCAAAAACTTCCTAAGGTCAGGGAAATGTCACATCAGTCTTAACATGAGACTGGATTAGAAGTTATTTATGACTCTAAAAGACAGTATCTTCTGTCACAGATCTCCTAGGAAATGTTCATGTATAAATAAGACAGTCTTTTTATTAGCTCATTTAGTTTTTCACCCTGCTTACAAAACAGAATCATGAAAACCACAGGGAGACCCAGGATGTTTTTCCCTCTTTATCCTTACATATTTAATATAAATAATGAAGTGATGGATCGTGACTACCCCATCTCAGTATCAATAAACCAAGGAACTGGCAATGTTAGCATTCAAGTAGCAGGATGCACTACATTTATATGCAAACATATGTGAGGAAGGACATCATCTCAGAGGGAAAAGTTTACAAATACAGTCTTCTTACCACAGCTGAAAGAGTTTGGACTGAGATGAGAGTGAAAATAGTGAAAAAACAACAGTCATAAGGAACCATTATGCATCTCCAGGGCAGGATTAGAAGGCAGAACAGGAAGCATTTATGCATGAAAAAAGGAGACTTGTAAAAAAGCCCAGACATTGATCATGGGGATTTCAATTACGCTGACATTTACTGGAACACAAGTGACAAGTAAAAGCATGTTCTCAAAACACTCAAGGCTCCTGCCATATGGAGCTTTCGGCAAAGTCAACCAAATGGCAGTCTCTAAGCAAAGCTGAATTCTAGGCTCTATCTGCAAGGTGGCATTCGAAGGTGTTCGAGCCGGCTCCAGGTGAAGGAATTCAGTGACTGGAAGCACTACAGGCTGCTGCCTCACAGCAGTCCAACTCAGTTTATTATGCAGCAGCTTTAGCAACACCTATGTTTTCAGTAGTTTTCAGAGGTTTGCTTGCAATAGGTGCCCAAAGATTGGGCATTTCACAGCACTGTAAATGAGCAGAACCAGTAAAACAAGAAGAAAAGCAAGAAGGACAGTGCAAAATATTTTCAGTTAACTAGACAGGAACTTTAAAATCCATTGGATCAGTGACAGGGGCTGATTAGTTGAAAAAGAGTCACTGAAATTACATCATTCACTTATCCTTGCCAAATTCACTGTTGCTGAATATCCCCTACTTAGAGAAGATACAAAATGCCTTCTAAGAAAAAATAAAAAATAAAAAAACATAGTAAATCTTCCCAGAGAGTAACATTGAACGGGTTGTTCAAAGACAGTAATCATTGGCCTTGCTTTCTACCTAGCTTGGTCCTGACAACTTCAGGAGATAATTCTGCAGCTCTTTCACCAGTGATCTCTACTGCTTTATTCAGCGAGTGAATGTCTCTTTAAGATCAGAGTACCGGTTCACAAATGAGGTAGGATCAAAACAGACATACAGCTAAGCGTACCTAACACTCTATATTTTATTGCAATGAGGTTACTGACCCATCTAAGCACTCTACTAAGCAGGGTCAGGCCAAAAACTTTGAACAGGGGCAATAAGAGAAAACAGTGGGGTTTTTCATTTTTCAGGTTTATATCTACATATAAAAAGAAGGGAGAAGCCAAGAAACCTCTTTTTTGCAGATTCCAGCCCTCAATTTACAGCTAACTCTTTTCCATTTCTCCTTCTGTGTATTTTCCTTCACTATGGCAAGTGTTTGCGTAGGACTAACTTCTACCAACAATTATATTTAAATAATTAAAAATATTTATCGAGTGGAAAGTAAGCCCTACCTTGAAAAAACTTGATGGGAGCACCAAGGGGACAAAAAAAAAAAAAAATTACAAAAAAAAGAAGTGGTTTGTTTTTATGTAAGTCCCAAGGGTAGAACAGGTGTTAAGGCAAGAGGCTGGCAAGTGCCGCAGAGCAAGAAGAACAGCCAGGGCAGTGCATTTCTCTCATGCAATCTGGTTCCTAGGCAGAGGGAGGAAGGATAAGAGTGCAGGCAAGAGCGTCCCTTCTCCTGAACAACTCTGCTTACCTGGATGCTGAAAAAGACAAGAGGTTAATTTCATCACTTAGAAAAACTAACCGAAGTTTACAGTTTCTCCACAAACACAAAGAGGGTCACCGAGAGGTTCAAGTAGGAAACACTAAGTATAGGTGGTACTGAGATTCTGTGCTAATGGCAATAATATAAGTAATTTAACTTAGGCTGTGTATTTCATCCCATCAGAGAAACACCACTTGATCTTTTCTAAACTTTAGAGACTACTCTTTTCTACTCTCTTTTTTTAGAGACTACACTTTATCTCTGGCTAATCTGTTTCAGAAAGATGGAATTGACAGAAAAATACATATATATATATATACACACACACATATATGTACATGCACACCAAAATTTATGAATAACCAAAATTAAACTCAGACCTGAAGAAATTTGGACAAATACAGATCAACATGCTGAGAAAAGTCTATTGATCAAAGTAGGCTATTGCTACAAGGCTATTGATCAAAGTAGGCTATTGCTACAAGAATATTGATCAAAGTAGGCAAGAGGATAATTCACTCCCCAAGCTCAGGTTTGTAAGGGAAGAAAGTTAGTGCCATTACAAGATACGTATGGAAAAAAAAAAAGTGATCAGAAGTGTTTAAAGGGATGAGAGAGAGTGATCTGATCTAAAGATTCACCTTAGTGTGAAAACAAGGCAGGTGTTTCAGATCTCATTATAATCAATAAAAATAACCCACTTACTAGACTCGACTGAGGGTAAGCAAAGGAGAGCATCCACAAGTAAGATGTGTGTGCACACATGCAAACATTTTTGATGGGGCTACTTGCACAAAGCTAAGGATGTATTGACTAAATATTTTCAAGACCAGCTGGCCCAGATAACCTGAACCTAAGATTCATTAAAGTGTTGACAATTTCAGAGTTACTCATATTCGTATGCAGCAAGTCCTGGAACACAGGGAAAATTCCAGAAGAACAGAAAACGTCTTTTACAGAAAGGGTATCACAAGGCTCAAGGTCACCTGGCACCAATCCCAGATGTAGTGATGAACAGATGACATGGGATTGTATTAACAACAAACTAAAGCAAAACAACTAGCAGGTTTGAAAGATAATCAGTACCAATCACTATGCTTTTATGGAAAAATGGCCACACAACAACAACCTGATTTCAATTTTTGATGGAAAATTTCTTGCTTGATTGATAAAGGCAATTGTGCTTTTTTACATTTAGACTTTTGTAAAATATGAGCCATTTGCCTTAACAGTATTACTAAACAGAAACACCTCATCAGTGATATATATTAACAAATAACTAAATGATGTATCAGACAAAAGTCTTCATTGATTAGGGAAGGAAACATAGATGCATTTCTCCAGGAGGCCTAGCATTCAACATTATCAACAATTTGATAGTACAACCTACATACTGTTGATAAAGTTTATGGATGGGATAAGACTGATGAAATATCAAATGCTGTGAAGGTCTGAATGGTCATGTCAAATATTTGGTAGCTTGATCCAGAGAAACACAACTGTATATCACAGAATCATTGAACTCTGATTGGAGGACTTGTCTGGAGGTCATCTGCTCCAGGTTCCTGTCAAAAGCACAGCAATTTCTTACACGAGGTCAGGTCAGCTGCTGTTTTGTCTGGACAGTCTGTCCCCTCCAAGGAAAGAACATGTTCTAGTGCTGCACAGCCCACCAAATAAAAGACTCCTTCCTAATGTCATGGCCAGTAAGCCTGCCAAAATGCAGGTTTTGGCCTCTTTATACCATCTGCCATCAATGAAAAGAGGTTGGCTTCGTCATCTTTGTAACTGCCTGCAAGTATCTGTAGGTAGCTGTTAAACTGCACCTTAGCATTCTCCTACCAGGTTCAGTAATCTCACCTCTTTCAGCCTCTCCAGGTATGTCACATGCCTTAGACTCCCTGACCATCTTGACAGCCTTCTGCTAATGCCAGCCAGTCTCTTAACAGTCCTTTTGAATACAGAATACAAAAGTGGATGCAGTCTTCCAGTTTCACTAGTGCTGAGTAGAAGAGAGAAATTACTTGTCTCAATCTGTTAGCTTTATTTCTCCTACTTTTCAGGGCCAAGAGGGCATTTGCGAGCCCTGACTGCCCCTGCCCAGACTTAATGTGATGTGTGTCCTGGTTTGAGCACAACGATGTGCTATTATTTTGCCCTTGCAGTGGAAAAGTATGCTTTTTATTGAAACCCATGACATTCATATTAACCTAGTCCTTAAGATTGTCAACCCTCCAATTCAACTCTGTGTTTAAACTTTCTTTTAATGTTCTGTTTAAATGTTCTAAGGAAGCTTATCCTTGAGAGTGTCCTTGAGAGTGTTTATAAAGTTATTGAATAACAGGAGCTTCAGTATTTATACTTGATCCACAGTATTTACCCATTCATTACTAGACATCAAGTCATTATCTAAACCTGGAAGTCCAGACAGCTTCAACCCACCTAAAAGAGCCCATTCATCCTGTCCATGTGTCCCTCAGCTTCTAAATGATGATGTTGAGGGAGGCAGTATCAAAAGTCTTACTGAAGTCAAGACAGGTTTCGTCTATTGCTCCCTGCTCATCCACACTGAAAGCCATTTAACCATAGAAGGCAGCCATGTTGGTCAAGCATGCTTTTCCCTTGGTAAACTGGGCAGACTGTTTCCGACTGCCTTTTTGTGCTTCGTATGCTTGTAAATTAATTCAAAGGAGACACACGCTATGATATTTTCATGGACTGAGATAAGGTTCACCCACATATAGTTCCCAAGTTCACCTTAACTTTCTTAAAGACGGGCGTAACATTCATTTTTTTCCAGTCATCATGTACTTCCTCCAGTTGCCATAACTTTTTAGGGGTAATCCACCTTGCAATCACTGAATGAAGGTGTCACCACAAGAAAGAACTATGTCCTAGATCACAAAGGATTTAGCTATAGTCAGAGCTTTGGGGAAAAAAACCCAACAAAATATCAAGGCAAGAAGGATGTAGAAAAGAAAAGAAGAAAGGAAATATAACACTATCTGTAAATGGAACATTTTTAAAATACATGCTGGAATATACTATATGTTTCTGCTACACCTACTGTAAAGGGGATTTTTTTTTTTTTAATATTGGAGAGTGCAATAAAGATCTATAAAAATGACTGGGAAGGTGAGAAAATGCCTTGAAGTCAGAGTTGTAATGTTTAGTTTATTTCAAAGATGATGTAGAGAGTTCTGTAATTACAGTACACATGGACCTTCAGAAAGGGAAGACTAGGGGGATTAACTTCTCTACCTTTCCATGAAAGGTGTAACAAGAGCCACTGGATGAAAGCTTTTTTCGATAATGTTATTTAATCAAGTTCATGACACTTGGATCAATATATTAGTAACTGGTTTAAACATAAATAATTCACAGATCAGGAAAGATGACAGAATGGCTCCTTTTGCCCTTCCACTCTATGAATCTTAAATTTTATGGTGGTACCAAAACTATTCTGAGAATGTTAAATATAATATAGCCAGTAAATCTATATCAGAATATCAAGTGTAAAACTTCCGACACTTCTTTCAGAATATCTGACCTACAGAACAGAAAGCCAAATGAAGTGTAAAATAGAGGACCTTTCTCCCATAATAAATTAAAATCAAGTCATTTTTCATGTGGTAAGACACACTGTGACCAAAGTACTGAAGAATTTAATGTAACACACAACTTAAAATAAAAGACTTATGCCTTCAGGTCAATGTGCAGCTATAGACAAAACCAGAAATAACGCTTTGTTGCATTAGGGAAGAAAAAAAATCACTAAGTTGTTTATGTAATAAGGGGTAGGATTGGGTATCAATATATTCCAGTGGTCAAGTAGATACCCACCCACATTAAAGCCCAGAAAATTCCTAAAATTTTAATTAACCCCTGTTTGAACAACAGATCCCATACAGGGTTTTCAAAGGAAAAACAAAGAAGTCATTTTGTTAGCAATGGGATAACGAAGGAGGTTTCTGTAGAGCAATAACGCTTTATTACCTTTACACTTTGATAATGCTTGAGACATTTCCCAAGGCAACACGTATTAGCGATTGGTGAATCAGTCTTGGCAAGTATCTGTCTAAATCAGAATGACAAATATGCAGAGAAGTTTAATGTTTCAGGTTTTTCCTGCCCTTTTCAGGTGATCTCAGATTTTCAAGCTGCTAATGAGATCTCAAAGGAGAGTGATGCGAGCTCTCCAGAAATTGTCTGTTAAAGAAACACCCACAAAGGGGTAGATGTCCCAAACCATTTTCTTCCTTATACCAGACTGTTCTCAGCTGCCCAGCCAGTGCTTATGTAGTTTTTGGATAGCATGCCAAATAGGGGACAAAAGTAAGGGACACAGCAAAGTGGAGAGTATTGCTTGAATGCAATTCCTGGGGAGAGGGGTGGAGGGGGTATTAAAAAAGGACAAGAGAAGCAGGAACTGAAGACATTGAGGTTATAACACAATGTATAAAGGTGTAAGAAATGTGATTTCACTGACTTTACTTTTCAAAGAACTCCTTGTTTTTCTAAAGAGTGGTGGTGCCCACTGTCAGCCCAATGCCAGGTTTGCTTTTGAATCGTAAGTCTCAAATGGCCCTGTTCTTGCTTGGCATAGTTGCCAGGCAGGGATAAAGGGGGAAGACTTGAACAGAAGGACAGGCATGTCTCTGTCCCCTCACATACACAAAGAAACAGAGCGAGACTATAGCTAGATTAGAGAACAGTGGAAGGGGCCAGGTTCGGTCCTGTTAGCCAGCAGGACTGTGAGAATGATGCTGGGACACCCTTTTAGGACCTTTTAAGGCCCTCCACGCTTCTTTTAGACCAAAGATCTGATTTACATAAGCAGCACAGTCCCCATTCAAAGAGCGTGAGCAAAATTTGAGCCAAACTGCTTTGTTTTCCTGCTTGCCTTGTACCACTGAAATTTCCCTTGCAGTAAATTACCATAGATAAACAAGAAGTGTCTTAAAAATTAGCATCTGATTGCCCTTAAATTAAACCCATGCTTTTGCCTCAGAGACCTCAGACCACGAACAAGAAAATACTGTCACAGCTTTACTAGAATACTTTACTAGAAAGATGACACAAAATTTAGAATCAGTTCCCTAATGGCACAAGGATTGATAGATAATTGTCTAACGAAATTTTGTGAAAACAATCAGTAAGTGCATTTCTCAGTATTCATTTTCCCAGCATACTTTTTACCTTGCTTTAGCTAATATTAAACCCACAAATCCAGGTGCTGGAAACTGGCATCGCTCCACTGCAAAATGGTTCTTTGCTTCTTGTTACTTAAACACGAAATAAATTAGAAAGAAACAAAAATATTCAACAACATGTGTGGTACACAGAAGACACTGCTGTAAATGGCAATCCTTCCAGCAGATTTAACATAGTCATGACTGTACTAGAGCAAAGTTTGAGTAAGTGAAATGTGCCACTGGACTCCTATCAACAAAGCACAAGTGTCCAGTGCCTAAATGATCCCATGTGGCCTCCATCTGCCAATCAAGAAGTACCAGGTCTCCTGTAGGTTTCTCTCCCTTACCCGCCATCCCTATGCAGATATCTCAGGAACCTTTGGCATCCAGTGCACAATGAGATACCCAGCATGTAAGGAGCTGAAAGAAGACCGGTGGTAACAACTAGGGGACTCAAACAGCATTATTCCCCTATTCAATGGTATAGAAGCAACATTGAAAAAAATATAAAGACACTCATCCTGGAATCAAAAAAGTCAATAGTCTTGTGAAAAGAGACAAACTCCTATTAAAAAAAAAAAGAAAAAGAAGTAGAGGATGACCTGGATAAGGATGAGAAAGACACATGCTTATACACACAAGCATATACACAGTTCAAAAAGCCATTGCAGGACAATACTGTGTGTTGCCTGATCTTCTCTAATAGCCAAAGCAGTAAAGGAATTTCTGGATTGCATGTGAAAGTCATGCTATGACACAAAACAGAGAAATCATATATTTTTCTTCATTTAATAGGGACTCCTAAACTTCTAAGTATATTATCAGTGAAATGCTACACATTAATTTTAATATATTATTTGAATGTATTATCAAACGTACTTCCAAATTGGATGGGAAATCAAAAAACAACAGCAAATATTTTGAGAACAAAAAAGCTGTTAAAAAAATATATTTTAACATCTACAGACCAAATAATAGTGAACATAATAATAATTTTAAAAAAGGTTGGAAAGAAAAACTACGAATATATATAAATCTTTAGTAACTCGGAGAACCAGTGTCTGTAAATATCTTGAAATTACAATAAGAAAATTAATCACTGTACCAGATAACGGTGGCTGGCCTGGACATGAGGAGTACAGCACCAAGAACCAAATAGCCGAATGAATATCCTGCAGAAAACAGAACCTTCTTCCTTCATTAATACTCAGGTAACTGCAGAAATGACCTAAATTTTTCCATTAAGTGTAAAATAAAGATCTGAGTTTCCTATCCTGGTCTTCAACGAAATGTCGCTCGATTGTCCAAGAGTCCCTATATTCTATCTGAGCAAGATTTTCCTGTATTAAGATGTGCCTGTGTTTTTATATGTCATCTTTTGCCACCAGTATCTGGTTTCTGATTACTCCATAACTTATACTTTCCTTTACAGAACAATAATGGGGTGGAATTCCCCTTCACTACAGGAAACCATTACTATGTTCCATTGTGTCACTGTTTTACAGCTCACACCTTAGTTTGCATTGAGGAGAAGCTGCACCTAGAAGCAGCCTGTGATCCCCAGTGAGCTCTTCTCTCTCCCTTCCTGAAGTCCCTGCTCCCAGATAAGAAGGAGCCGTAGAGCTTGCTTAAACTGGTATATTTTGGCTTAAAACCCAGTCCTTGCGCCCAGGGACTGGGCAGTTACAAGATCCTATGTAAGAAATCTCCTTTCATGCCCTTGCCCCAGGAGGACTCTAACCTGCCTCTGATCCTTCACTCATGAAATTGGCTTGTGGCCTCTGCTCCGGTTATGCTTTTCAAGAAACTGTACAATGATTTCAAATGTGTTTCTAAAAAGACCTTTTCACAGTCAGACATTCATTATTTCAAATTTCAGGTGTCACAGATAACACCATGTCTACAGTGTTTCTATCCTCAGGGTCTGAGATCAGAGCTCAGTAAGGATTTTTTTCCCATACATTCTTCTAGGGCATTGTCATAATCTATTTCTTCACAAATATCCATAACACATTCATCATTCATAAATCATTTCAAATATATTGCTATGCCACTAACAACCGTGCATTTTGTTTTGTTTCTTTTTGCCTCTCAAATATTCTTATCTTGCTAAATTATTCCCCTTTGCACACAGAGCCTCAGTCTTTTCCCTCTTAACGGCTTGAGTGACTCAGATCTGTGATAAGACTGCAGTATATCCCACCCACACTATATTGAGTTCACACTTCGATTATTTTCATAAAGTCTATTTTTAGGCCAATGTTTGCTGAAGTTTGTAATGACAGAGAGATAGAGTACTCCATAACTGGGAGTACAAGCCTGTGTAATATTTAAAACTTTCTAATGTCAGATAGTTGCAGGTAACCTGAGTAAGTATTACAGCAGGTTTGCATAGATAATTGACAAATGCTGTCTGTGAAAATATACAGAGAAAAATAGCTAATTCAATATATATTTATATGCACACTTTGTGAACTCTACCTTGGTTCAGAATTGGGTGTAAAAAGAGATTTTTACCTTGGTATGCAACAACATCTTCTGCAAAATGCAAAATCCTATTTACCAAGCTGATTTTGCCCTTTCTTTCTTCAGCTCTTTCCTTCTACTTCTACAGTTACCTGTGAATTCTTTCTATGATTTATCTTTTCTGTCATCTCTTCTTGTTTGTTCGAATCAAACAAGGTGGCAAGGGGAAGCGGCTCTCTTTAGATAAAAAGGGATGAAGGTGAAGGGACCATTTTAGGAACTCTATTGGCTACAGACTAATTCAGAGTCTACAAAATTTCAAAGGACACTTCATTATTTTCTACACTAAGCATAGTCCCCTTGACATAAATGCCAAAACAACAAGAAAATAGCCCGTAGGTTTGGATATGCACCTTGAACAGGTAGACTGGGTTAGGACCCAGCACTTGCTCTTTTAGGCAAACTATTCCATATTTGCATATTTATGAAGTGAGGACAAATAAAAATAAAGAATAAAAGTTAAGTAGAACATGCAGAATATTTTCTGTATTTGCACAAACCAGCCTTCATTTTCTTTGCACAAAAGGAAAACAAAAAATATATATTTAATTCTTTTGAAAGGATTTTGTTCTTTCTTGGCCTAAGAGTAGATCTGTCTTTTGAGAAAGTCTTCTAAGTCTAAGAATTCACCATGGGTTTACATTTCCAGCTTGGTTTTACCAATATTTCTCAGACTTGCCACCAGCATTCTTTGATTTCTCCAAACTCTCAAGCAAGAGAAAGCACTGGTGCTTATTTAATTTCTAATTAAACATCTCTAGACTCGGTTAAAACTGTGTGCTTGGGGTTTGTTTTGCAGAATTTTAAATAGTTAAGAAACTGTCTGCTGGCAAAATGCAATATAAGCATTTCTGCTATCAGTGAATTATCTTGTATAAAATACCCAGCGACTTCACATGGGTAGGCTTTACTGCACATCTTTGCATGCAGCGTCAGAACCTCCCCACTCTTCCAGAAGAGTCTGACCTCATTAACCTACACAACGTAGTTAAAGAGATGACAAAATATACAACATTTTTAAAGAGTGGAATGAAAAAATAAAGGTCTCTGAAGAAATGTAATGTCAACAGTTGGCTGATTAAATGGACAAAATGTACTTTAAGAAAGTATGTTGGGCTTAAGAAAAATAAGCTATCAATTAATTTTGTTCAGTCTTCATACTTAAAGCCATCTATTCCACATGCTTTAAAAATAGTCCAGTTAAACAGGATGCAGAGCTATTTAAACACAAATACTATTAGTACTGGGATCCAAGACAAGAGGATCAGACTCAAAACTTGTTCAGTTATGGCATGTGCTGTGACCAAAAAAACTATTTCTGTTTCCATGTCTCAATGCAAAACTCTGGTACCCAGAATGAAAGGATTCTCGGTGTTTGGCCATCACGATCTCTGGATTTCAATTTCACAGAAATGCGCAAAGGGTTTTTTCTTTTTGATTGAGGGGGATTTTGTTGTGTTGCTTTTTAACAAACAGTTTCAGGGCTTTATTTTTAATGAGTTTTATTTACTATGTCTTTATTATCTTGGCATTCTTTATCACTCTATTTCTACTATTTCAGTACAGGAATAGGAATGTGTTTTTTCCAATTTTTTAACATGTTATTTTCTGTCTTTGATCCATTCATAAATTTAAAACGCTCCATAGAGGAGGGCTTCTTAAAATCTTTCAAGAAGTTGTTCTTATGGAACAATTTTCTGCAAATAAAGAATTTTATCACATTAACAAAACCATACAAAGAATTCATCCATTATCCATCTGTGGGCAACTGGCCCACAGGAAAAGCATTAGTACAGATTGTGGCCTGATTCCCAAGAAAGAATCAAGATGCCTCATGCCTGTATCCAATCTGGACAACCACCACAGAGGCAGCAGTGTCAGCCAAAGACAAGAATACACAATCTGTAAATGCTAGATCACATCATCACCTGAAGCAGTAATTGCTGTCCAGGTACCACAATAAATTCAATAGATTCGATTTTTCAAAGTTCCTTCTTATCTTACAGCTCACACAGAAGAACATGATGTGCAGCTGAGGACTTGGCATTCACCAAAGAAGAAAAGAGGATTTCCAGCTGGATCCATGAAATGCTTCCTTTCATCGAGGAGCACAGTGTGGTTAATGTCAAAAGAAGTGTTCAAACAGATTAGCAGAGATCTGACTTCCCCCTGTAACAAATACATGAAGGGCATCCAGTGTACAGCAATACCCAGCTACGCAGTAACATTTCTGGTTAACAAATATGAAGGTGAGGGAAAAGGAAAAGTGTCAAAACAGCCAATAGAAGAAATTACACTCCAAAGCCTCTACAGATGTTAGCACTAAATGACCAGTTAAACTATTTGTTTACCTGAAAATGAAGTTTTATTATGGGATCAAGCATATTCCAGCAAAATGCAGGTAAAATGCCCGATCTTCAGCTGCAAAAAGGTAATAAAACTTTTTGAAGACTAACCGTAATCTACATGGGAAGCTTTTGAAGAAGACAGACAGAGGCTTTGTAAGTAAAAATAACTGGTTAAGTGTCAAAGCCTCAATCAAACCCGATCATTTTAATGGTAAGAAAGCTTCAGAGGAGGGACAGCCAGCCAGCCTCTGCAAGTGGAGCGGGGATCAACACCTGCGTCAACATACGTGCTTCAGCTGAGTATCCATTGCAGTCTGAGAGCAGTACACACACTGAGAGGAAATGAAAGAGGTGGAGAGCAAACATATGCAAAACTGGTCACCCACCACATATTTGAAAGCCCTCTTAGGGCTGACTTATCACGTTGTATTGAGAAGACTGTGCTTGCCGGGGACATCAGTAGAGAGACTGTGCCGTAGAGACAGCTATAAAATCTTTTTTTCTCATAACAAAAGTCAAGATCGGGTAGGGGACAGGGAGATAAATGGTACGAATAACTATGAGAGCTGGCTCACATCCTCCTGAACTCTTGCCATAAACAATGTCTGGGAATGGCCAGAGGCTCCTCCAGGATAGGAACTGTGCTTGTTCCAATGGCAGAAAACTGGAATTTCCAGCACGAACTCTGTGTGAATTACAACAAGGTCAAGCCTTCCAAACCTGCACTTTTCTGAGGATCCAGAGAGAACAGAACTGAAATGCCCACATCTAATTTCATCATTATTATTGTCTCAAGTCTTCAGTGAACTTCAGAGGAAACGGACTCAGCAGATCTGACAGCTGGTCTCAGAATCAGCTGAGAAAAGGTACTGGGTGGCAGAGAGATAACATCATTTTTCAGATTTACCACACCAAGGCAACACATTTTTTTCTCCATTGTTCAATGTAGCTCACTGCATGTCCTGTCACCTTTCATAATCAATGGTAACACCGAAGTGACACATAAATTTCCTTTAAATACAGGATTTGAAAATAGCAGGAATACAAGAATAGATTAAAGCCTGTGTTTTCAAAATCTTCAGTGAATGTCCCCAGTAATTACCACTCAGATGTCGGAAGACTCGCTGTTATAAAAACATTCTGCATTCTCTTTGTTAAAATTACACCAAGGCGATATAAGTAATGTTGCCTTCTCTTTTTATGAAAATAAAGGATATGCTTAAAACTCCAGATACGCACCAGAAACACTGAGAACACTAATAGCATTTGGATTTTATAATGATGAATTAACAAGTAAACAGGAAACCATCATTTTGAAAATCTCATGAGGCAGATAAGGAATGAGAGAGTTCTGGCCCAACATATATCTCTTCACATATTTCTATGCATACCTAATAAATACACTTTACCTAAACACAAATGTCTGAGCACACACACACATGTGAAAAGCCTCAGAGAAACAATTTCCAGATTAGCTTAAATAACAAACAATTTTAATTGAATACAGTACTAGAGTAGCACAGTTAAGCTTTCAAAATTTAAAAAGTGTCCAAATAAGTTTGCACAGGAAACCTTACATTTTTCTTCTTTCTCCTACTTGCCAAGACAATGTTTCATTCAAGTATCATACAGTTATTTCCCCCCAGAGAATCTCTGTCTATTTAATGCACAGGATGGACTGTTCTCAATGAAAAAACACTTAATGAAAATAGATCAAAATACTTAAATGTTTAAATATGTAGTTTCATGGCTTATTTACGTGCTAATGTCAAAAATCTGTCCTGAAGACAGCATAAGTTTCATAATGCCTTATTTCCATGGAGTTCATTCACATAATATATATTTTACAATAAACAATTATTAGTCAAACAACAAAAAAAAAACAATGTAACAAAATGAATAATTAGCAAAATAGAAGTGTAGATTATGTCTCACAGCTGAGTTACAAAGGCCATCTTCTCTCCTTCAACATTCCCCCATCCCTCAACTTTGTGTGCCACAAAGAAGGAAGGGATTCTTCAGGGAGCAGCTGCCTTTGTGACACAGCCCCGATTCACCCTCTGAGCACTGGACACCCTTGGAAAAAATGAGAAAAAAAATGCTCCTGCAGTTCAGAGCTGCGTAACTGTGTGCACACGTGCACATACGTAGCTCCTCCAGAAGTTCAGCACTAGGCTTTCAGCTGTCTTGTTTCCAAGTTTCCTGGTCTCCTCCTTCCCTGATGCCTCCTTGCCCCCTCGTAATACCGACACCCACCTTGCCATTTGCACAAGGCTCCTTTCCACCCCAACAGCCTGGTGGTCTTCTCTTTTCTATTCATGTGTCCTTGAATCAAAGGTTTCAGGTCCCACGCCCAATGTCACGGCCGGCCATGGTGAGGACTGGTGGGTCCCACCCCACCTCCAGAAGGGATGTGTTCAGCCCAGCTTTGCTGATGGGACATGGATGTTGGCATGGGTAGGAGCACACACAGCGCACACAATATCATCATCAGAGAAATTAACCGCTTGCTGTCACAAGGCTGGCCATCTGCAAACAGGGTTTCAAAGGCACAACCATGGGTACATTTATAAATGAACAACCACAGGAACCACTTTCCATGACACAAACACCCTCTACTATCCTTGTTCCCATATGGGGCAGGTAAAAAATACGCATATTTTTATAAGAAAAAAATAGATAAAATCTTACAGAAGTTTCAGCGGGGTTTTTTTTTTGGTCTACGTATTTGTTTTTATTACCCACTATCATTCCTTCCTTCCTTCCACCTTCTTGTCACCCCCCAAAAAAGAAGTCAGATATTCAGTATGGAAAACTACAAACAAATTAAACTTTGGAGAAGTTATAAGCTGTTGAAAACAGTGTTTGATAATGGAAATTGCCAGGCAGCCTTAACTATAGCCATTTCTACTTAGGCCGCCTGGAATAACTAACTATGGTGAGTTAGAGTAACGAGGAGAAGGCATTCAGACTGCGGTGGCAGGAGTGGTTAGCATTCGCTGCACAGCATTTGGGAAATGCATTAGTTGAGAAGTTCCAATCTTGTGGTCTGTGGAGCACTTGCCTGCGGTCCATGAAGAACTGCTTGGTTACGTGATGCTGGATCTCATCACTTCCAAATGCTAAAATGCATGAAAAGGCAGATCAGGTTTCCTAATATTTGTCTCAATGTACACAGGCCACCACAGAAAGACATATTAGTGTAACTGTTTGGAACAAAGGAAAGTTGATGTCCTCACAGATAAAAGAGAAGCACATCTGCAAGATGAGCCCTCTCAGAGGGTGCAGTCTGTGCTGGGAAATGGTGGGAAGCTTTTCATTAGACCATGAAATCCACTGATATTTGTAGAATACTGATAGATGAGGAATCCTTCCCCACACCATCCTGCCTCCCCCCCAAGCCTGCAACCAGTTTTTTACTTCATCAGTGGGGAAAGAGCAGAGCCATCCCCTGTGAACCCAAGGCCTTACTGATTTCTGTGGGAGTCCTCCACATGCATTGCAAAACCTGCTTTCATCTTTCTCAGCTGCAATAGAAATAAAAGCTCCATGAGGGCCTTGCTCAACTTCATCTGAAAAACCTCTCCAAGAAAAAAATATGCATCAAAGGAAGCAAATCCCTCCCTCACATCATTTAGACCGTTCAGCATATTCATTGCAATTGCAATACAGGCGCTTTACTGCAAACACAGACAAGAGAGAAAGGGAAACAAAAAAGCAGAACCAGCTATTACCTCATCCACATCCACGCACAGGAGAGAACCACACAGGGTATAGCTGAGGCAGGGAGGAAGGCACACAACAAAGCAGCAACTCCTTGGGCTATGCCATACAGACAGCTATGGACAAATACGCCACAAAGTTAAGACTTCTCAAACCAGGATGAATTAGAATAAAATTATTTGCTGTCATTTACAACACTGTCTGCCTTTTCTGTACACGTTGCAGTTTCTATACAAATAATGCTTGTCTACTTCACTGTTGGTCCAAGATACAGTGGGCCTCTCTGTGTTCAGAGGATCATTTTGTTTGCAAACACAGAGAATGAGAAGGGGGATCTGTGATCTTCCTCTTTGAAACATATCTGCCAGGGGCGGCCAGAAAAAGAAAACAGGAAGAGAAAATAGCCATCGGTGCAATGTGGCTGAATGAGCCTGACTAAGGAAAATTTAATACTTGACATTCTCCAAGTGGAAAAAAAAAATCACCAAACATATATATACACACATATAGAAATTTAATATAAAATATCTATATTAACACTTTCATATTTTAAATGCATATAAATGCACACATTCATGCATAAGCTTGTATGTACATGCATACACAGTGAAAATGTCAGTGATTACTGTAATTTTGGATCTATTGTTATTATCACACATTACATATGGTATCATAATTTACCTTAAAAGTAAACTTAGAATCAAATTCCTGTACCTGAATTCATTCTGACATTGCAGTATTTATCAAATACTACTTTCAGAAATAATTATTGAAGAGATCGTAGAGTGAGTATACATTTTTATCATTAAAGAAAATATGACTTCCTACTGAGAAGACTAAAACATTTTTATACCAGGAAGTCGTCTGGTTAAAAACTGTAAGCAAGCAGTTGCTTTTTTTTTTTTTTTAATAATTCAATAATAATGTTTTTAATGGCCTGACAGTGGATAAGAAATTTATTAACACGTTCTGAATCCCAGAAAAAAACATTAAGAAGATCACACAGGAAGTGTCAAACATGCAAAATCTCTCAACCCGGAAAAAAAGCAGAGGATAGTCAGATGGCTAATCACAAATCAAATGCCCAGTATTGATGTTGCAGACAGGGACATGGTATCCATTGAATTCAGGGCGAGGGTAAAACATTTCTCATTTTCAGCTAAGAACCATCTTAAGTAGCATATAGTAATCAAAAACAAAGAAAACATGCTATTTTGTTTCAATAAAATCATCATCTGCTTGCCAGATACAAATCAGAAAACCTACAACATTTACATGAGTTGCATAGGAGCAGGCTGTTTTTTCTCCTCCACATGGCAGTGAGGAAGTACAACCTGGAAGCCAGAGGCTTCTGTGGATTTGGCTGTGTTTCCAAGTCCATCTTCAAATTGAAGAGAACTAAAGGCCAAATTGCAGTCTTGACTAGATTGCCATAGGTTAAAAGCATTATATATCACCTTTTTATTATTATTTTTATTATTTTTAACCAGTTCTTTTTTTCTGGCAGAAAATAGCTGTTGAAATATTTCCTCTGAAACATTTTTAGATGTCTCAAGGTCTGGGTTCATCTTACCTAATTTCAGAAACTTGCTTAAAGCACTAGGTACTCTACTTTTAGTCAGTGGAGACAGACTATCTGTCTTTTCAGTCGTTCTGAAAGATCTTCTGTCAACTGCAGAGAAAACCTTGTGTGACTAGATTTATAATTTGGTTGTCCCAGTTTGGGTGGAATGAAACCAAAGCCAAGATTGTATGGTAAGGTTTCCAGCTTTTTGTATTCCTAATAAACTTGAGTTTTAACTGAAGGATGAAAAGAATAATCCCCACTGTTGGATTTTGGTGTTTGTTTGGGTTGTTGTTTTTTTTAATTTATCAACATAAAACAATGACAGACTCTTCTTAAAGAGTTTGCCTCAACCATGTGTTTCCCTCAATGTCACAAAAGGTTTAGGAATGGTCTCACATCTTTTCCTTCTAAACATATCCAGTGATGGTCGCTGTACAATATAGCCTGGTAATATCTAACTAAATGTTACATTTCAACAAGACCATCTTCAATGCAAATAACTAATCCCAGTCTTTCAATACACAGTCTTGACCCAGCAGCTTAGAGCAGAATATGGTAACATTAGTCATATTGTATTTCAGGCCAGCTTGCATGTCCTTCTGTGATGGATCCTCTAGATATTACAGGGCATAACTGAGAAATCAGTTATGAAATTAAATTGTTAAACCATAATACATGCCCGTCAGATTAGGTAAGGCTGGTGGGACCCAGTTGGATTGACATCCAAACCAAAGACTTCACATCAGCTCCAATGGTATGAATGATGACTTTGGAGAAGGACAACACCCAAAATGTCCATTTACTGGATTTGAGTAAAAAACGCTGAGTCTGTCAAACAACAGCAAAATAACAAAAGGAAATGGAAGGAAATTAAAGTAGTTTGCTGGACCTGGCAGAAACATTTCACAAAGAAATCAAGATTCACGCTAATTTTTGCTTTAAAGATGTTTTGAGTTTGACAGCAGCCATGAGATCACTGGATGAACTTAGAGTTCACTTATCACATAACACTCCTAGTCTCAAAGGCAAATCCAGAAGATACACACTGTGTTTTCCTCTATATGCAGCTGTTCCCTATGAGCTTGACCTGGTGGTCTCAGAGGCAAAAGCTCACCAGTGGTCTCTTTGTCCACTCGCAGGGTCTGGGCCAGATGGCAATGGGGACACAAGGCACTGTGCTTGCCATCTCACACAGCTCCATGGCTCTCAGGGAAAGGCAGAAATACAATTACAAGGGGTGACTCTGTGGCAAGAGGTGGGGAAGGGATGCCACAAAGAGGTGTGGATGCAGAAGCAGGGTGAGGGTGGAGGTGGGCAGCCCATCCAGGGTTTCCCGATGCACCAGCAGGCTCTAGGGAGAGGGGAGGCACTGAGATAGCCTTTCACAGCACAGACTGAGCACTTTGGGCCGCTCACTGGTGTCTTCACTGTCATGACCTTCTCACACACATTTCCCTTCAGAGTACCTGCAATCCTACAGTGCTTTTGCAATCATTCATTTTTTTGTGTCTCCTTGCAGCACCTCTTCCTACCCTCCCCCCCACCACCACCTCCCCCGTTAGGTCTACCACTCTAGTTACATCCTCAGTGTTTGTTTTTCCTCTTCTTGTGAGCCTGTTAATGCATCCTTTTGGATTTCCATTTTCTTCTCAACTAGACAAGACTATATGTAAAACAAACCAAGAAAAGAATAAGTTTAAGTGTTGTCACCAGACTGGCTCTTTCCATGTTCCATGTTAAACTTGTGGCAAAGGGAGCATCCCGTATGGGATACACGTATGCCCTATGTATCTCTAGAGTAAAAGGGGGCCATTCTCAGACAAGTATTCTCTTTAGCCAATCCCAGAAGTTAACAACAACAATTAAAGAGCCAACCAACTTAAAAATACATCCACTCAGAAGTTTCCTTTCATAAGCCAGTTAAAAGAAATGTTGTGTATTTGGTATGTGCATATATAGTCTCACAGCATTTTCCCTGTCACTGCAGCAGATATTTGGTACATAACCTTATCTCTTGGCTTTGGATTTGCAACAGCAGGTACTGGGAGGTGACCTACCCAATGACATTTTTTAAAGCCCATTAGAGCAATGAGCTCTAGCCATCAGTTATACATGTCTCCCCAACAACTGGGAATAGGATTGCCTAAGGACATTGCAGAGTCTACATCACAGGTTTGACACATGTCTGTCTACCAAGCTTTAGCCATAACAAGGTACTGACCTTGGTACTTGGTACTTGGTACTTTCCCTTGTTATGGGAAAATGGCCTGGATTAAACCTTCTAAACATGTTTTGCCTATTTCTTCAACTGTAAGAATTATTTATGCTTACCTGTACAGGGGTATTCAAGTTGCATACAAAGTCAATCCCTGCCTACTTGAGCTTTCAAAGGACCCCATCAATAGGTGTAGCAACCAAATGCAAGGCAAGATGGATCCTTGAGGTCCTTAGATTTATTTAATAATATTTTTTCAGAGAAATAATTGCTAAAGTGGAAGGAGAAATTATTCAATCCTTCATTGCAGTAGAGACCTCCTATAGCAAGACTAACCAGTTTAAGCCAACTGAAAACTTTAATCTATCCTCACGTCTTACTTTACTTCAACTAAGCAAACTTATGCTAAAATTAAAAAAAAGGTGTGTGGTGGAAGGGGACAAATCTCATTAAAAAAATCTTTAAAATTTTAATTTTAAAAAAATAATAAAAGAAACTACTGATACAAACAACGATGGTTTAAACTATCCATTTCCAGATCTCTCTCAGTGGTTCTGTGGAAAGAAGTAGAAACCACGGAAGTGGTTAGTCATCATGATTGTAAAGCTTTTTTAAAGCAGTTCCAGTTGTTTATTATCGTTGATTTCATTAGAAGAAGCTTAGAAACGTTCACTGATGCCTGAGATTGGAGTGAAACTTTAAAATGCATACTGACTGTTTAAGGACTGCGTTTGCCATTCCCTGAGAGAGACAGACAGACAGAGATTCTGACAAGTGGCAGCTGGAGAAAGAAACCAAAACACAAAAACATACTACTTTCTATGTGAGAAAATGTAAGGGAGCTTCCTTATTTTGGTAACTTCCTCTTCCCTCTTCCTCACCAACACACACACATATGCAGAGTATACACACCCCCACAGAGGGCTTCCGAGCCTGTAATCCTCTGTTGAAAATCTTTTTGGCTGCTTTAATGAGCTGAATTCTCTTTGGAATGAAAGAGATTAAATAAAAATTCCAGCACAACAGAGCAGGCAAGTCTAAGGCAGGAACAAATGACCAGGGCGGGATTATGGTAAACAAACAAATAAATAAATAAATAAAACACAGAAGCAGTGTCAGATCAAAACTTTCATCAAAATATAGTCCTTGCATATCCCTGTTTCTAGCTGTCCATTAAATCAAGTGCTACTTGGGCTTGGATTTCTCTCAGAGACTGACCTGTGAGGTCAGGGTTGAAAGGCTGACAAAAGAGGAAATCTCACGAGTTAACATCCTATCACAGAAGTCTTCACTTTATTTGCTCAGAAAAGAGGAAGAAAGAAAAGAAACAAACACCAAAGTATTTCAGGAACAGATTCAAAAAGAAGAGAGTACTAAAATTAGATTAACACTACAGCTTATTTAAATTTTGAATGTTTGGAAAACACTTTATTGCCTAGCACCATACAACACAGGAATTTAGGAACAGTTGATTCTGCTTAATCAGGATTATATGACCTTTTCAGTCCTATGTTTTGTAATTCTTTAATTCGTGACTGGGACCATTTGCTGCTTTTGCAGTGCCAGTAGGGAAGGTGCTGCAGCACTACAAATAACAATAATGAGATCATGACTCCTCCTAATCTGATCTGGGCTATCAAATCTAGTCCTCCAGCACAGAACATAACCATATAGCAGAATTTTAGACCATCCCACAGCTTCACTTCACCAAAAACACACACTATCCACCTATCCACCCTATAATAAGCTTAAAGCCTTTCATATACAAAATAAGAAACCTCAAGAAAAGCAGTTATGTCACCAGAATGGGGAAAGATTCCTGCAATAGCAGGCAATTACTGTGGTGAAAATGCCTAGAGATCAAGAGAATTCATCCATTACAGCTGCAGCACTCAGACTGAAGTTTTGAGATTCTGCTCCTACAAGAAAAGACAATGGGCTGGCTGGAAGCTTCCCACTAGCTGGACCAGAGGCCCAAGTAACTCCAAGCACTGGAATGTGCTCAAAAAAAAAAACTCAAAATCCCAAGCAACAATTCCAGTAAATTTGAGAGAAAATATTTTCTAGACATTAGTTTAATACTGGGTACATGAGAAAGACCTGTCAGTGAATCATCTGATATTGAAAGTGAAGCAAACAAAGAAAATATCCAGAAGACAACATAAGCAATTGGAAGAACAGGGTGGGAAGGACGGCCCCTGTAGATGGCTACTGGAAATTATCACAAGTGTCTGTGTTTGCATGCAAATACAATCAGTTAACACCAGGTCTGCTTCCACGCCTCCATCTCAAATGGGTTATAGAGTTGACTACAGAAAATTGTGTTACCTGTTCATACAATTCTCTCCAGGTGATGAGCAATCACCTACCGTTACTTGTGCTATATGATTATTACTCATATTTTAAAGGCCATATAAATGGACGTATGGTTGGAGAGAAATTCATACAATATTTCCCCTCTCTAGATTCCGTGATCCTGATTCAGAATCCAAATAATTCTTGAGTTGTGAGAAACACTGCATTAATCTGTAATTTAGGCCATAACAGAAAACATTAACAAAATTCCAATTACAATCTGCAGAAGCTTCCTTTTAATTAAAACAAACAAACAAACAAACAAACAAAACTTGAGGAGCATATCAACATATTCAAGAGTCAGGTCCTCACAAAGGCCTTGATCTTACCTAAAAATAAAAAGCAGGACACAAAATCTTTTTACTTATGACTAATTTGCAGGAGATGAATTGAAGAACGTGATTTCAAACTTTTAGTGATCTGCATGCAGTCCCCATCCAGATCCTTCAGATGCATCTGAAACCAAGTTTAAAATTACTGGTATGTAGAACCTAGAGTGCTGCCCATGGAAATATCATTCTTCTTATCAGCACTGATAAATACGCAGCCTGACATGTTACGTAGTTTGGAAAGCCACAGTTCAAAAAAAAGATGTTGTTTAACTGGAAAGTTTCTGGAGTGAAAAAAAAAGGACAAAAATATTCAGAGGGGTTGAAAACCTCCAACTTCAAAATGCAGGCTGCTAAACCTATGGAGAAAAGACCAAAGAGCATAAACAAAGGGGGAAAGACAGCACGTGACTCTAAGAAAGTAAAAAACCCCCCTACAACAAAGGTGCTTGGGGTGAACAGGATAAAAGTAGCATAAGTGATACATAAAAGTAACATAGATTTATACATGTTGCAGTTAGATTTAGGGGAAAGTTTTCCAATTAAAAGGACAGTGAAGTAGAGGAATAGATTGCACACTCTAGGCTTTAAACGGTTGCATCTATAAGTGTAAACATCTGTTAACTTGTTTAAAAGCCAACGTAATTAAATTAGCACAAATCCCTGTGTGGCATTTGAGTTAGTGAAACAAAAATCATAGACTCCTTGGACTGGAAGAGGTCTCAAGAGGTCACCTAATCCATTCCCTGTCCACAGGCAGGATCAGCTTGTCTCACGTCATCCCTGACAGATGTTTATCTATCCTGTTTTTAAAAGACCACCAAGAACGGAGAGTTTATAACCTCTTTAGACAATCATTTTACTGTGAGAGTTTTGCTAATCTACACAGCACAATATTACACAGCCATAGCTAACTAGGAGCATTCATGGTCAGATGCCGAAGTGATAGAAAGCAATATATTAAGCAACGGTGATTGCTTTTAATCATGTGAACATATTTATTAGCATCTCTTAACAAATTACCATGCATCAGCTGACAGATGGTAATGAAGCAAGTACACAGACAACCTATCACAAACGTGAAATAAAATAAATTTACTTAAACTGAAATTAAGCCTTTTATCTCCCCTTGCCAGGGGCTAAAACCATGCACGTGATTAATTACTTTTACTCAATTAGCAGTTGGGTAAGTCAGGATAACTCTATTTTTCCTCTAAGCCCGTAAGTTATTTACATGATAGGTTGATTTACATATTGTTATTTGAGAACAACAACATCATTCAATTTAGAGTGCTAGTATACTTTCCTTTTCGTGCATCCTCATATGACTAAGTCTGTGGGTTCTAATCAGCTTTGATAAAGATACAGAAGAAATACATCCTACCAACTATTTGCTAACTCCTAGACACTTTTTTTTCCAAAAATTCTTCCCTTACTTTTGACGTGAAAGTAGAATGCACTTCTGCATTTAGCAGAGAAATAACATTCTGGAGAATCACAGAACTGTAGAACAGTTGGAAGGGACCTTGAAAGATCACCAGGTCCAACCTTTAGTGGGAAAGGGAGCCTAGATGAGATTATCTAGCACCTTGACCAATAGCATCTTGAAAACCTCCAGTGACGGCGACTCTACCATATCCCTGGGGAGCTTCTTGCAGTAATTGATTGTCCTCACTGTAAATAATTCCTTTCTTATGTCAAGATGAAAACATTCTTCTCCTTAAGCATTCTTTCTTTTGAGTCTAAATCTAGCTCACTTTGCAGCTGCATTAGTTCAGCATTACACATGCGATACTATAATACATTGCCTTGGCAATAGAATAATGAAAAAAGCACTTTTAATATTTGTTGTGTTGAGCAGAGACTCTTGCCTCCCCACTCAACTGACAGCTCTGCACACTCCTAATGCCAACACTTCCCTGTGTCGTTGTGGTACTTTCTTTTCAGATGAGAAGAAAAGCATAAAAGATATTTTTTATCATGTTCAAGTGTACTGACAAAGACAACTTCAGAGACAGCCCTGGAAACTTAATTGTCCTAGAAAGTCAGTATGCCTTTGAATGATATTAAGGTCCCTCACAAAGTTTTTCTTTTTCCTCCCTTAAAATTGGGCTTGTGATTTTTTTCTCTTCTTTACACTATACCAAAAAAAAAAAAAAGAAAGGTTTTTACTGCTTAAAAAATAATGATCAGTATTGGTAATTCCTTTTATCCTTTCTTTGACAGAAAGAGACCTGGCACATATTACATTTGTTCGTGGTGAACTTTTACAACTCCGTGAAATGAGTAAAGAACTAGGCTCACTTTCCTCCAGAAGATTAAAAGTTATAAAATAGACATTTGATAAATCCTTTCATTCTTTCAGGTCTTTTAACATACCACTTTCAACAATATATCAATTCTGAAAATTAAGTAAGATAATAAATCTATCATACAAAAGAACAGGATGAAAAGGTTATTAGAACATTTCACACCTTTCGAAATACCTAATAAACAATGTTAAAGAGATCACCTGAATATTAAAATGTAGTTCTCAAAATGCAAAATATCATCTTCTAATTTTAAAATTTATGAAGTTATATTAAAACAGAGAAACATTGGTCTATGCTGTAGATGTCAGCATTTCATTCAGATCACACATTTGGGGGGGCAGGATGGGGAGGGTCTGGTTTCTTACAGAAACACCTTAGGCAATTGCACTCTGTGTTCATCAGTGCTAACAAAAATATCTGATTTCATCAAATTAAAGAAAAAACATTGGCCAAAAAAAATGGCTCAGCCTGGATAGAGGAAAGACATTCAAATTACTGCCTGGACTAAGTCTAAGGAAATAATTGTTTTGTGAAATAAGAAAGATGCTACAGTGTGCCTATGGGTTGCCACCAACAGGCACTTAATTCCGTGGGAGCAGCAAGATGCACTGCCCTTTGCAAACCAAACAGAAGGCTTTGTAAACATGGCAGTCTGGAAAGCAGGACACAAACCCATAGCAAACCAAGCTTTGGTACCTCCACTGCTCTTTGACCAGTTAGGTATTGCATTTTCATCTCATTAAATATGAGTGAGAACTTTCTTTACTATGATTTCTGACACAGCTTTTTCTTTTCTGAAGTTTACTTATTTTTAAGTATGTTTGTACTGCATCACCACTTAAGTACATTCAAAGTTTCAAAAACAGTTGACAGACTTGTCCTGACTTTCACAAAGTCTTCATATATAATACAAAAACAGTTATTAAATGCAATCATATCCATGTTGACCGGAATCTCTTTCACATTCAAAGGGCACCAATGTGTTATAAATTTATGAAAAACATTAACAAAGATAATTGATCATGAAAAACTATCCAGAGCAAACTAACCACTGGCTATTTAAAATTGTGCTGGTACTTTAAGGCAGTTTGTTCTAATTTATTCTTTTTGGAGAAAGGAAAACTACCTGTCATGCCTTTTTTTTTTTTTTTTTAATTCTTTAATGTTGATGTTATGACACTGAATGATTCCCCAAACTCAGCTAACGTGTATTGTAGATATAAGTCTAGGTAGAATAGGTGAGGTTAGGTCTAGAAAGAATAGGTGAGGTTAGCACTGGCATACATAAGCCACAATAAAGGTTATTTTGACAATTTAGAGCCACTGGGATGTTCCTCTGCACACTGAAGTTGAAGCTGCCAGTCCTGATGAGGATAAACCTTAGAAGTGTTGGATAGCCATCGTTGTAGATTACCTGACGCTGGCTAAATGCCTAAGGACAAGCTTTTTCCTTTCTTTAAAAAACAGAACACACACCAAAAAAAAAACCTCAACCAACCAAAAACAAACAAAAAAAACACCTAAAAAATATTCCTTTTTGTAGCTGGTTTGCATTCAGGTTTTTTCCTTGATTTCAGTCTTTAGTTGACAATAGCCCAACAACAATCTTTAAGGATGTCATCTCTATAATGCACTTTAAGGAAAGTAACATAAAAGAAAGTGGTTTCTTAGAGAAGAGGGACACTTTAAAAGCGTATTGATTTAAAAAATATATAAATAAGAGTTATTTAAATCATTGGTGGTAACAAGGATGTTCCTTACTCAGACTCCGAAGTCTTTGGAAAAGATTTTGCCATTTTATCATCCTTTGGATTATAACAGGGATTTTGCCAGATTTTTTTTGGGGGGGGTGGGGAAGAGGTGGGTTCTTCATCTGTTAAGTAATTTTGAACCTGACAGCAACTGGCTGATGAACACTTGACAGGAAAAAACAAACCCAAACTTCTACCAGGTTCTCAAATTGGATGCAAAGTTTGGCTTGGTTGCTCAGAACTGAAGTGGATTTTAAATTATTGAGCTCTAGAGCAAAACACATCAGCATTAATGAGCTGTGCATTTGTAGTATGCATGAGGTAACACATGGGTAAGGCTAATGTGGTGAAATTTTAAGCAGTAGATAAGTGCTCCCAAGACACTCATTATCTGAGCATCTGGATACACGTCTTATACTCAACTGAAAATCTGTTTTAACAAATCAGTCACTTAAGTGCATGTTCATGCTTTGCTGTGATGACTGGAAATTATCAGAATGTATCTAATCAATAAGCCCTGGAAATCCAGAAGCCAGGTGTCTCAGCAGGAAGAACCAGGTGGAAGAGCAAGGGAATACACAAAGCAAAGGAGACTAAGAAATGGGACCAGCTTAGACTCGTGTGGATGGGAGACATACTTTTGGACTTGTGACCTGATGAGCCAGCAACATACACCTTTTAATTATCACCATCTAGTTTTAACACAGAAGCATATTTCTAGATTCTTAATCCAGACAAACTCTAAGCCATATATCCCTTGTATTCATATAACGTATCTTATTAATATATCCCACGCATTTTAGTTTGGTGCACTTTATGTTAAAGAAGGTATTTTCTGAACATTAGGTTTTTCTCCTTGTGTCACATGGAAATGTGATAGCTTATTAGTAATTCATTTGAACAGACTTAAACAATTTAAACATCCTGGTTTACAGTTGTACAAGACCAGCAAAAGAACTAAAATACTTTACAGTAGGAGGTATACATTAAATTGAGATTTTTTTCAGAAAAAGGACTACAATGTTTTACAATAGGAGGTATACATTAAATTGAGATGTTTTTGCAGGTCAATGTTCACCACAAGTCTGACCATTCTTTTATAAGCACCTGGAGGACGCAATCACTGCTCTCCAGGCCAAAGAAGATGAAGCAAGCAGAAAGCCCTTGCCCAACATTGCACATATCACTTAATAAGAGACAACTTTGAGACTCTGACAATCTTGTTTCCCCATCATATGCTCAGCTTGTTTGTTAGACACTTCTAACAGGAAAGATCACTTTTAAATTCCTCTGCTGGCCACGTCAAAAGGAACGTAATGTAGGACATCAATCTGATGGCCGCAAACTTGCCACCAAAAAGCTACACTGAGCTTGCACAGGCCCGGGAGAAGAACCTTAATGGTTTATTGGCTGGGTTACATTTGCGTGGGAGTTAACATCAACTCATTCAAAGTCTGAACTTGATTCTCCATGTATTTGCTGTGGGATCACACTGAGTAGTTATTACGCTGGCCTCACTGCTTGCTGATGTTGACCAGAGATCCTGGCCCTCTGCCTTTTATCTTCTCTCTCATAGTAATGACATTCCAGAAAACTAAATCAGGCTGTGGATCTTGAAGAGACAATAATTTGACAGAACATGATTTGAACGTAAGCTGCTGTTGCCGTCTTTTTAGTAACTCTCATTTTTACAGGAAAAAAAAACATAAAGCAGCCATAAAACTAATTTCCTACAAAACTACAAATTTTGCACTAATTAAAATGCTAAAGATTTGATTTTTAGATATCTCTGAGTGCAAAGAGTGCCCCAAAATTCTAGAAAAAATAGAACATGTTCACCTTGGTTTTATTTAAATATTTGTAACAGACATAAAGGCTTCACGATTTTCCTCAGTGGAATAAAAAGAAAAATACATGCCATTTGAACAACTATTCATTCCTATGAGTTATTGTTAAGGTAGGCAATTCATTTACTGTTCATTTGTGTGCAGATAATCAGTGTTATATATCCAAATTATATGTATTCCCATTTTTTCCAGTTCACAGAGAGTTCTAAGCCGCCACTTCATTCACAGTCATCTGTTATTCCCCTTCCATATGACAGAGCACAAGAGGCGGTCAGGGGGAAGTAAAATTAGCCTAAACCCAACTGTAAGCATTCCGTGGGACGTTTGCGCTTTCAAACAAGCTAGCAATTGCTTCAGCCAGAAGGTCACAGTTCTAATGCAGATTATTCACGTGAGTTGTCTCTGGAAGAACAAAGAGGTTCTTCTTTATAAAGAAGTTTTATGTTGCTTCACAAAGGATTTCCTTCTATTCCATGATCTCCTTGAGCTCCTTTTGCTATCAACAGCATTTCAAACTAGTCAAATAGAAGAGAAATTTAGGAGCCGGGACGCCAGATTCATAACATTAACTTCTCTCCCCATTTCTCCAAATCCTTAAAAACAAAACAAAATTAAATTTCTTGGAACCGAAAGGCATGAATGTTCATCAGAGTATTTTAAAAGAATATTCTTGCAAACATAGTGGGAAAACAATTGGCTTACTCCAATTTTTTTTAAAAAAGAAAATCAGTATTTTATGAAGCTAAAAAAAACAATTCTAAAAAGCCTTCTCTTCCCTCTGCAGCTGCTTCACTTTTCTTCTCTGAGACATCTGGATCTGGTGAAGTACACTCTGGTTGACAGATAAGAAAAAAATACATGGATTTAGTTGTAAGAGTAAGGCATATTGGCAAAGAGTTTGTTGTCCTGCTATATCACAAAATACAATGAAAATTACAAAAATGCAAATCTTTAAGCAAAGAAATAACTGTTGTTCTTCAGCTCTACTTACACATGTACCAGGTCAGGTCCAAGAGTCCTATAATTAACAAGGACAAACTGCAGATGTCCAAGACAGACACTGAGGGGGCAGAAAGCACATCATACTCCACCAGAACTGTCTTCCAGCCTCAAGTGCTACCTAGCACAAAAGTTTCCTGAGACAGTAGTGGTGTCCTTGAATTTAACTACCAAGATGGATTTTCTTCCGTGAATTTCCTTGATCAAATTTGTGACATACAATGGTATCTACAATGTCCCATGGTAAGGAGTTCTGCAGAGTTATTGCACATTCAGTGAGGTACTAACATGCTTGTCAAGTTCACTTAATACTTCCTAGCTCCTCTGGTAAGACCCTGAACACTTGTTCCAAGTTCATCTTCTGCATAGTGCGTACACCTGTATGGCCTTCTGTCTTCTCTCTTCAGGGTAAAGACTTCTAGTCCTGGGCCATCCTTGTTTCCCTCCTTCTTCTCCATCCATAACAGATCTTTCTGAATGAGGCAACCCAAAATGCAAAAAAAAAAAAAAAAATAAAAAGGATTTCATAGGTAGAAGCAGCACTGATATATATAATATTTTGTACTCTGATTCCTAATTCTTCTCGTAATGTTTGCTTCTCCCCCTGACTTCCCTGAGAAGCGATGAAGTAACACTTTTGTAGACTATTTTTGCCCCAAGATCATATTCCCAAAGACCAATGCAGATTGGCCCAGACACCAGCACAGAGCACACAGGATTTAAATTGTTTCTCCCTTCACCTTGTTTTAAATTTAACTTTGGCTGTTCTTTTATTCTTTGGTATCAGCAAGAGCGTCTGTGACTCTCTTCGCTCAACCTTTACTATTCTAAATCATTTGATGTCATCAGTAAATTTTGACACTTCACTACTGTTCAAACCTGTTACTAAGATGTTGAGCACTGCAGATCCCAGCAGATTCTTGTAAGGTCCCACTAATGCTCTGGCTTTTGTGAGTTTCCTAGCTTTTAACAAGTTTTTATCCTTTTAAGGGCATTATCTCTTATACTGCAGAAACTTAGATTCTTTGATTTTCAGGCACATAGCTTGTCAACTGCATTAGGAAAACCAGCTATCATATATTATCCAAGTCTCCTGTGTCGTCCATACCTTCTGCTATAAATTCTTTAAAAGAGTCTAAGCATTTGAATGTTCTGTTTACAAATACCACATTTGCCTTTTACTAGTAGCCTGCTCACAGAAAGAGACTTCCAGCTACTTAAATCGGATCCAGAGCTTTATTTGCCCAAAATTCAATGGTCTTTGAATTCAGCATTTTGCTCAGAATTGTAAGGAAACAGCAGTTTCATTGGCATGAATTTAGTCAAAGTGACAGGATGTTGGCAGCTGGTCCATATAGACTATTTTGATTGCATGAGCAGCTCTTTTGCTGCATTCTTCTTCATTTTGTCTTTCCATTCCTATATCAATACAAAGATACAAAAATTCATTCACAGCCTTGATTGCTGCTGATGGGTTATTGTAAACAAATAGGCTCAATACAATGTAAAATAAGGGTGTGATTGATGCAGTGACAAATTAAAGACAAGGCACTACTGACCGAATTTTTCAAGAATGAAAAACAAATGGAAACCAGTTTTACTTGAATTCCTTGATGACAAAGACATTTAAATATAGTCATCGGGATGCTAAAAAAAATTATAGTTTGGAAGCAAAAACTCAACCAAAATAAAAGCTGAGTACAAGTAAAGTGGGATTCAGAGACTGAAAAATCATCATGCAAGATGTAGAAATCCCCCTCACTATGTGACTGAAGGCCTGTACAGTCCTGAAAAATTTATTCATCCCATATACAATACATATTATTTTGTTGCTCTGTTTTATTTAAAAGATCTGAACTGGAATTTCTTCTGTAAAAAGTGCCAGGAAAAGATTACTTACATATAAATAAAAAGAACGCACTTCCAGAAAAGCAGTCGCAGTTCTAGGTAAGTCCCCAAAAAGCAGCCTGAAGTGGCTTTAGGTCCCAGAATGCTGCGTTTGCATCTCTACAAAGAGAACATCACACTTGTTTTCTGTGCTGGCCAAAGCATGAAATGTAAATTTGGCTGACCTACTTTTGAAAAGTTACTCATGCTGGGGTGTGTCCCTTAGCAGTCTTCTTTTTTCCTAGTAAAACCCAGTTAAATATATTAAATAGAAATCATTGGCATGATAATTAGTCTGTTTCCTTAGCAGACTTCTGCTTTCTGCATGCTTCAGTGAAGAGGTGGGGCACTGAAATGTGCCATCTTGGTCTGTGCACAGAAGCCCCCAAATCAATGATCTACTGCATTAACTTCTCCAGTTAAAAAAAAAAAAACAAACACACAAACAAACAAAAAAAAAAACCAAAAAACTGTTTGAACAACGTAATTGCCATGATATGTTGTTCTTCCCAGAAAAATGCATACACTGTTTTTCATTTATTTTGTTATCAACCGCTACTTGTTCTAGTCTTTATGTTGTCTCCCACTTTATTCTAGCAATGCAAGGACTGGGTTGGACCTTCTGACTTTTCAGAGGTGACACTGAAAAGGAGGAGTTAATTCAGCTCCAACAGAGAAAATTCTGAGTAGGTTTGCAAATGAGCCATTTTCTGTCCTGCCTCTGAAAGCTCAACAAGCCCCAGAAGATGACAGAGAGACATCACCAAGAACTAGATGTAGATGCAGAGAGCACCTTAGAAGCGACACTGCCTTCTCTCAAATGTGCCAGTTCAGAAAAACAGCATTTGAGAGATGGCTGTTTCGTTTCCCCATAGACACTTTGACCCTTTCCCTGTATGTGATATTATACTATAAACAAGAGGCTATAATAATTAGCATCTACCTTATAGAATTAATTGCATGGTTTCCTAGGTTTCCCATATTTTGAGCAAGTGCTCTAAAATACTACAAACTGCAACCCCTCTGAGTTCAGTAATGTAAAGTGTAACTCTTCGGGTACCCTCAAAATGCAACATGGAGCCCTGGGTGAGGTATCAGAGGACCTCAGACATGACCTGCTGTGGCCTGCCACGCTAATGCGTGCGTGAATAAGCAGTCTGTGACTTTCAGTTTACACTAGTTATCACTTCTCTTCTTCACTCTTGCCAAGTTTATGTTTTCCACCAACCCAATATGACCTTTACTTTCTGGAGCCCTTTTGCTTTGACACATCACTCGTTATCACACAATTATTCTCTGTGGCGCTGATCTTCCTCACGCCAAATCACTAGTTGCTTCTACGTTCTTCAGGTCTGCAAGCACTGCAACCTACTTCTTTGGTTGTATCTTACAGAAAGAAGAAATCCTATAAGGGTTCCTGGAACAGCTCCTTCAATTCCCCTCAGCATTTTTTTTTTTTTTTTAACAGAAGGAAAATCCAAACATTCAAATTTGAAAAATCAAATATCTTTATGATTCCCAACAGTTGACTTCTACCCAAAATAGAAAATATCCCCTAGCGTTGACCTAGACCTTGGACATTCTCAGCTCTTTGAGATGACAGCACCAAGGGAAAGGGTGTTATTCAGTTCTCTCAGCCATAATAAATGCCCAAGTCGTCTATTCTAAATGCAACACCATTGTTGTTAACAGACATTGAGGGGGACTTTCAGCGGCTAAAGGGAAAAGGGATTCTCAGAGACCAGATTAGGTCTGACTGCCATGCTCCACTGTTAAATCTGGTGAGGGTGTGATGTTAATAAGGAGACTCTTCTGTCCCACCACAGTATCACCTTCTGAAGTGCCTTTCTTCTTCCAGCTGCTGTACACCCTGGCCTCTCGATCATCTCCTTATAGCTTCCCTGATCCCCTTTTACACAGTGCCGCCTTTGACTTCCACTTTCCTTGCTAAGGAGTGTCCTGATTTGAGGTAAAAGAGAACCAATTTTCTGTTCAGTAACTTTACTTTTTAGCTAAGCCTGTTTTAACTACTGAAATGAGCAGCATATTGTGCAGACACTGTTCCCTCTCAGAGTGATAAGACCTGTGTTTATAGTCAATGCCCAGGAATGGTACGCAGAGAGGTTCTTGCTCATACTTATTGCTATAACAGCCAAGGGCAGCCAGCTTTGTTATTTGCCCCGTTGTAGGGTCGGAAGCAGAAAAGCGTAGAGAGGCCCCACCTGCGGGGAGGAGCGGACAGGACAGGTGACCCAAAACTGACCAACAGGGTATTCCATCTCATCTGCCTAATGCTCAGTATAAAAGCTGAGGGACCAAAGGGTCAGCCCTCTTTCTTCAATGGCCAGAGTCTGAGGAGGACTCTATCTGTTCATCCGCTTTTGATCCAAATCCTGAATCCAGATCCGGAATACAGTTCCCATCTGTCACTGAGTCCAATCTGGGATTTCCCCAGTGCCAGACGGCGACATGATTTTCATCCTGGGAGCTTGATACAGTTTTGTTTATATTTCATTATTTTCTTTTTATTTTATTATTAATATTTCATTAAAGTAGTTTAGTTCCTTCTAAACTCATAAGCCTCTCTCTCTCTCCCTCCTCTCCTTGAAGAGGGAGGTAGTGGAGAGCATCTGTCATTTGCCTCAGTGGTCGCTCTGGCCCAAACCACAACAAGGAGTTTCAAGCTGGCTTTACTGACCATGGTTACGGAATTTGGGTGTTGGTAGTTCAAGCCTCCACAGGTTTTACCCATGCCCACACTGTTTATTTCTGCTTCCCTGCACATACAGGTCCTGCATAGCTTGTAAGAGCTCTACCAAGGTCAAAACTCAATATAATATCATTGAAAGGAATGATAACATGTTTTCTGTTCTTTCTACCTTCTTCATTTATTTTCAGTCCACCTTAGGTGTCATTAGTTATACATGAACTGCTTGCTAGATGAAGCAGAAATGAAACATCTGGCAGCAGATTTACTGCAGTATTTTCAAAAACCATATTAAACTGAGAAATGCTACATAATCAGTCTGCTCACCGAATTCAAAGGGCAGTGTACATATTTATCAAGAAGTGTACATATATATCAGATATTTATAGAGATTTCTGAAAAGATATGTTCTAGTTCAAACTACATGTTACTGTTACAGTGGGAATTCCAGGCTCTGTAGTGTGTGTTTGGAGACAGAACACAACCATGAATAGTGGTCTTCTATAGATATAAAGGAAACAAAGAAATGTACCTGCAGGAGTCAATGTAGAATACGGTTTTAACAATGTTAAGTTTTAGTAAAATTGGATAATATAGACATCAAACTGTCCCCCGAAGGCACCAAAGTCAGAAGATGTCATATACCCATCAATAGCCCAATTCATGACATTGTTATATTGGAAATCAGCTGCAAGTAAAAAGCAATTATAAATAGGAAATTGCTTTGAAATGGAAGGAAGAAAAGCAAAACCAAACAAATTATCCAAATCCACACTCTGTTAGCATTTTTCCTGCATCTGTCAGATTCCAGTAAACACCTTTCTAACGGCTTTAACTCACCAAGTGTCGAACAGATTTTATCAGCACTTTCAATATGTATTGCTTGCAAAAGCAACATCAAAACAATTACAATAGCATGTACTAACACTTTTAACTCATATATGAGCCTAATCTACAGTGGATAAGCATGCATATTTTCCATCTCTGGATACACTAATGAAAAACTAGCCAGAACCAAATTATATACTTCAGTTTGCATGACAGTAACAGGATATAAAGAATATAGTGTCCTAGTCACATGGAACTGAATTTACAGAATGGCACTATGGACACATTATATCCTCATTGCATTATCTGTAGTGTACGTGATTACAAAAGCACACACTTGAAAAATATTTTTTAGTAGCAAATGGCAGCTTACGAAGCTACCACTATAAATGCCTGGATATATTTCACTAATCAGAATTAATATTCCTTCTTCCACTAGAGTCAGAGCCACATGTTTCATACTGCAATACGTGCATATGCAGAGTGTCTTCTAAGACTGTTTAAACTATCTGGTTAAGAATAGATAACAATTTATTCTGAGATTCTTCAAAAAAAAAACTTTAGAGGGATTACATTCTTTTTTAATTAGTTACATGGAAAAAGAATGGGATATTATAGGGAAGAAGGTGCTAAGGAGAAGAGTAATTTTATTTTCCACACAACAGATCCATCATGTTTCGAGAGCAAAATCAGAAGAGATATGGTAGAATAGCAGCATATAATATCCTAGAGATTGTTTTCATGTCCATTGGAATATAGTATTTTGTTACCATGCCTTGGAAGTCAACATTCAGTAGAAAGCTAGAGCTAGGTAGGGAAAGAGAAACTGGCAGAAAAAAGGTCTCCAAGGAAAGGTAGAGCAAAGTCGTCGTATTGACTCATATCAACATTGCTCAACCAAGAATACCATCACAGGTATCACACGTTGAAAAGCAAAAGGCTCCATATAGAGACTATGTTTTTGAACAGTTACCATATCAATGTCATAAACCCTCAGGTTGTTAGCTATTATAAGATCTCTAAAATTATTCAGTCTCAGGGCAAGGAATTAGCTGTCCAACTGGAAGAGTGCACAAGTGACAAAGGTTCTTTATCTAGCCCTGCTATGCAGCGTTCTGTGCATATTTTAAAAATCTCATATTAATTCAATCACTTCTCTTTGCACAGCATATCCTAAGCTGCTGGATGAACACATCATAGTTTTGCCAAATATTGCAAAAATTGCAGTTTTGCCACAGCAAAAAAACTAGATCAAAAAGTACATGGCCTTTATAAAATGACGTTAGAAAAGACATAGTCTGTTGCATGAACGTTTCTTTGGCTGCTACGACTTCAGCAAGGAACTGAAGAAACGTCTCACTAATGCCAGCACATTCAGTACTATCCCTACACTCCATGTCACCCTGCAGTCAAAGGAGGGGGATAAGGTAGTCAAAACTGACATGTCTATCTCATGCTGACATTTCTCCACTTCCCAGCAAGGAACAAGCCAGCAAAAATTGCCAGTGCAACCAGAAACCTATAACTTCTCTGCCTACACAGAGCGCCTAGTTTTAAATCTTGACGCTAGAAGTTTTGACTGGCAATACTGGCTTGCGCAGTGTATAATTTCAGGTAAATGGAAGCAGAGCTTTTTTGCGGTATTATTCCAGGGCTTCATCAAAAACGTCCCGAAACAGAACAGGGCAGACTTGGGGCTGTGACCTGCAAGCAGGAGGTGCACACATGACATGACAGCAAACTGCTTTAACAACAGGACTTGAATACACAATAACTTGATCTGGTACCCAGATCTAGTGTAGCAGCAGCTAACCAAGGTCAAATGAGCAGTTTCTGCTCAGTGTGGTAATTCTATAGTGCATACAAGACAAATTCTACAATAATTCTAGGAAATGGTAATTTATACTTTTCTAGAAATTGCTTATAGATTATATGTCTTTGTACATTTTAAAGTTCCCACAGTGGGTAGTGATGTTCAATTTTCAATTGACGCTACTGGGACATGAAAGTTGAATTGGGTGTGCTAGCAATTACTGCATGATTATTTTCAAAAGTGACAATGTCCTAGATTTTATGGGTTTGGGGATTATTTTTTTTTTTGCATAATTGATGCCCTACACACCTCAAAGAAATTACTTTCTTATTAGAATTTCATAAAAGCAAACATAGTTCATACTCTAAATATGCTAGAAAACATTGCCTGTTGCAATTTAACTGTTCATTGAGTTCCTGGATTTTTATGTTCCCAACCCACAAAATTTTTTCGTACATACACAAACACATAAAATAGCCCTACATACATAGTAAAATTTTCGATACCAATAAAACCAGAACTTGAATATTTGAAATCACGACCAAAACCCATTCAACCAGTTAGGTTTCCTAACTTGCAGCAAAGGAGCCTCTCAGCAGCACAAGCTATTTAAGGCAGGAAAACAAATTTTATCCATTACTAAACAGTTAATAGCAAATCTCATTTGTGGAAAAATGTGACTATTGGTGGCAAACCCTGACAAGCCTCAGACATCATGGATATTTACAGAGAGGACATATTAGCATCATGCAATGCAGAATACAAGGTTCCTTGCTATTACTGCCATTGTATTGCTGCCTGCCTTGCCTTCATTTCCATTCAGTCTCCTCTGCACTTCATTCTTTCATCCTGATTTCTGTAGCTTCTAATTGTTAGATGTGAAATAGAAGGCACTATTCAAAGACAAAGGACAATTTTCCCACTCAGCTTTTCATCAGGACCTCATGATGTGAAACAGTATTGCTGTTATCAAGTAAAGGAAAATAAACAGTGGGAGAGTAGCAAAAAAGCCTGTTGCTATTACTATGGAGTCCTCGTGAATGGAAAATATAGAGTGTAAGAGACAAATGCTTTCTCTTGATGGTTCAGATAAGCTTGTATCATATTTCATGATCTGTCAGTGGCAGCCAAAAGTTAGATCACTCTTTGTATATCCCCTAAGCCTGTGTCAGTTAACTACACTGTTAACAGGAGACTATGCAGCACAAAAAAAAAAAAAAAAAAAAAAGAGGAAAAGAAAACCTCTTATTTGTTTAAATTCATTAATTGGACTAAACTCGTTCCTTGCTACACTAAATTTTGCCAATACAATCTGTCTTCAGGATCTCTGCTATAGAACGGTTGCAGAGAGCCAATAACTTGCCCTGCAGACTTAGCACAGCCAAAAAAGCCACAGGGTTGAACAGCCTGAGAGGTAAGAGAGGTTGGGACTGCAGGATGCACAAATTCAGCACAACCCTGCAAGAGCATCTGCCAGCAAGAATCCTTCCTCAAGCACACCTGACAAGGATACTCCTTCAGATACACCGGCAGCACTCCCTCGCAAGTGAACCCAGGTTGGCACAGCTCACTGCAGAGCAATTTCACATCTTGTGACAAAGTACATCAAGGACTTTTATTTTGCTAATGAGCTCTGTATGTCTGTTTCAGTAGCTCTATCTGCTGTGCTGAAATTGAAACTCTCTTGCCCATTTATTGTTAATTTTTACTTGGAAAATCTCTCCAAACACTTTCGATCCTGGTGGAAAGAAGCAACCACTCTAAAGTGTGACCTCAATCTATCAGGAAACCAGTTTATTTTTAGACTGTGGTTGTTAGTTGTGCAAATGATACGGCAAGTTGAGCTTGCAGTTTCCCAATGAATCAATCAGAGAATCATGCGCTGGCAAAGCAGCATAATGTTAAGACATCCCCTTGGCAACAAGGCGACTGCCAAACTAAAAGGCAAAGAAACGCATGTACAGAAAGAAATCTTGCTCATGCTGTCACACGATTTTAAAATACAGTAATAATTCAAAAGCGCAGACATTAAGGAGAATACTCACACGTAGCAAGCAATAGCCTTGTGAGGTAAAATGCTTAGGTAATAACACAGCAGCAGCGCATCTGCAGGCAGCAAGAAGTCACACTAATGCAGTCACTGTTCAGGGGCAAAATGCCATGTCCCGTACATCTCTCAACTCTATTAAACAGCATGACTACTATGATTGGGAGACCAGCTCTGTGGCTACTACATCTAGTTTTCTCAGAGGCCACGCATGACCACAGACCCCACTTCCTTCTGCTGCTGCTGCTGTCAGCTCTCAGTTCCTTGAGCATCTCTGCAAAGCAAACCACAATAAAAGGTGCCACTTGTTGTATCGCTAGAGAAGAAAGCTGGCACATAAGGCTCAACCCATTAACTCTTCAAGAGTAACGTAATTCCTTTCTTCACACCCTAATCTCGCCTGAGAAAACCCATTAGCGTCTTATATGATGGTAGCACTTGAGGGGACTCTCAGTGACAGTGCTCAAGGCTCTGGCTGGTGGACATCCTCTGATGGTTTCTCCTTCATGAGCATGAGACCTAAGCTAGCAAGGCATTACCCCATCTCTCATCAGTCAGCTGAAGCTTTTCCTTCAGGTCACTATCTCAGAAAGTGCCAAAGGAGAGAGAGCAGCAATGCACTATAAAGGTCCAATTCTTCATCAGTCTGTGATACAGCTGTATTGTCAGTACAACACTTTTGAGACAACAGCTCTTCCTGTGGCTCTGAGATTTTTGTTCTGTAGAGGACAGAAATCCCCTGCAGAGGAGGAATAAATAGAAACACATAACACCAAGTTTCCTAGACCTTTATATTTGCACATATTTCCTTACTCAGTGATGGGCAAGAATCCCCTCAGGAGACCTGTTTCCTACCAGAGGGGTGGAGCATTTCTCAGGCCAACAAAGTACTGTTCTTTCAAGGAAAGTAGCTGCAGTATCATTCCCAAATGACAGTCTACTGCCAGAGGAGCATAGCAAAAATTTGCATCAGTGTTGCTTGCTTTACTTTCTGCACTATGAACTGGATGGGGCAATCAACTTCCCACGACAGCAGCAAGCTGTTCATTAAGACAATTTAAATACAGGTTGGTGCAGCAGACAGACTATGCAGGAGCTCTACAACAAGCACCAGTGTTTATAGCACCCGAGTCATCGGCTAAAATAAGCTTCAAGGAAGGAAGTTACAAATGCTTTATGATAAATACTTTACACATGCATAAAAAAAAAAAAAACAAAAAACAAATCCTGTTCAGCTAAGCTGAACAGCAAGTTGGCAACGACATGATCCTGAAGTAGCGACATTTGCTCCACAACAGGATAATGTCTCAAGGGCAAACCTTTCCTGATGTCAGTGGAAAGGGGGAAGACTGCAGAGAAGTTTTCCACCTCTGCTTTCTCTGGCTCATTATTAAGCATTCAAGGGCTGGAAAACAACCCCCGGATTTTCACGTCTGCACTACCTGAATTGTTAAGGTTTGGGTTTGTTTTTTTTTTTCCTATACCTTCTTTATGGCATGACCTCAGAAACATATGGGGCCACAGAACGACCTGGACTCACCCAGCTGCCTAAACTCTGTGCTAAGGAAAGTGGATGCTAAATTCTTAAATGGCAAAAAGAAATCAAATCCGCAAGCTACAACACCCCACGAAGTCTGTAGAAGGTGTCCTTACTGACAGCATGAATTCAGCTGCATAGGTCCTTCCAGCCCACAGTTTTGCAGTCTGTAGCTCACAGTTCTCCCCACTGCTCTGAACTCCACATTACTGGTGCTGAAGTCTATCATGAAAAAAGAAAAGGATACATCTCTCAGCTTTTGCTGTCACCATTACCCTCATAAATCATTGCGTGGAACTTCATGGAAGTCCTGAAGCCTGTAACAGCATTTGCAGAATACAAATGCATCTGTATGTTCTAACGCTAAGAAAATGGGAGCAGCCTGACTACCAGGAAAGATCGTAAAGCCCTGGGAGCAGAGGTCAGAGACTCTGGAGCACAGGTATTTTTTTTTTTAATCAATCCTCCCGGTCAGAGGGAGGGGGGTTGACAGGGCCAGGCGAATCTGGCAAATCAATAGCTAGCTAGCTACAGGACTGGTGCCACAGCCAGGGGTTTGGCTTCTTAGACCATGGGACTCACTTTGAGAAGCCTGGTCTACTGGGGCCAGATGGGGTCCACCTGTCAGAACAGGGGAAGCATCTCTGTAGTCAGAGGCGTGTCAACCTTGTGAAGAGGGCTTTAAATTAGAGTTACTGGAGAAGGGGAACCATAATCCATGCCACTCCTACCAATACGATGCTGATACCAGTAGTAGACGCCCAAAGCCTGGAGATGGGCTGCAGGTCAGCAGGAAAGCACCTGGAGTGCAGCTTAAAGGAAAATAAATAAAACAAAAAAGAGATGCAAAGGGACAGTCAAACTAATGGTGAACAACAGAGCCCTCGTCTACCACACTTGACTTCTAGACCCAGTTAAAGCAGAGGAACACCTTCTGCTCATGACTGTGCTGGCATAGGACTAGTAATTCTATATGGAGGTTCTGGCTTTGTTACAGTTTGTCCACTGACTGAGGCCATCTTCTCACTGGTGAAGTCACTCCGTTCGTGCCCCAGAAGAGTCTGAGTGCAAAACTAATACTTCTGTAGCATAGAGAGCCCTCAGTGTGAAGGCAGACAGGCTAAATAGACAGTCCCTATGCACGAGAATTCTTCTCTTGAAAGGAAGATGCCCTATTATTTGATTATTTTGGTAGAAGAACCCACTGTTCCCATCCTCCAATGTCATGCTGTCAAGAAAGACCACTCCATTTATCGCGAGTGACAGAGAAAGGAGCGAGGAAAATAGTATCAAATAAGAAAGCTAGGATTTAAATACATATTAAAAAAGAAAAAAACACAACCAACAATAAAACTAGGCTATAAAGAGTTCTATGCTTGGTCACTCTGCTTCTCTGTGTTAGATAATCCTTTGCTAACAGAACATGTATGACTTGTAGGCAATTTTTAAGTTTCCTGAACTGGCATATCGTTCTGACATTGACAGATGTCAGGTCACATTGTTAAGCTCTCATAGAAATGGCTAAAAAACAGTCACATTTGTCAATCTGCATACAGAACAATTCCATTGCATGAAGTAATTCAGACACGAATTGGAAAAGGCACAGAATTAACCTGCGCTTGAAAGCTTTTCTCAAGGAAGTTCACAAAGACGTCACAGCTTTGCTACATTTCCAATACGTTACAGAGCTATGCTCCTGCCACAACAACAGTTATTTCTGTTTGGCAAGTGGTTTATTTATAGTAAAGGAACGTTATTCAGTTACACTTTTTTATTTCAATTACTGCTTCTAAAAATTTGTTCCTTTTCCTCAATAAAATGCTCATAGACATGAGAATGTTGCATTTCATTTTTAGAAGCGCAACATGCACTTGTTGAAGCTCCTGGAAACATTGAGAGGAGAAAGCAGCAAGTCAGAGCAACTAGAGCAACATAAGAGGTTTTAAGAACATGTATTTTTCTAATCACAACAACAAGACCCTTTTAAACAACAAAAAAAACCCTTGCCGTAAATTCCCAGGTCCTATTTTTAACCTGTCAGTATGTTTTCCCTGACTGTGCTAACGTTTATGTGGGTAGCACAAATGCCATAAAAGCACATCGCATCCTGGACCGCAGAACCATACATGCAGTACACTCAGCAATTAATTTAATTTTTCTTACCTGTACATTCACTGCTTGAATCACATCCCTGGTCTTCTGCTTGCATACTCCATACCTAAATGCTGCTAGAGCTCAGTCAGAAACCAAGTGACCCATGCACGTTGCTGACAAACTGGTGCAGGTTCTAGGGAATACACAAGTCAGCTTGTATGTCCTGGCTCATGGACTTTTTTCCACGCAGATTTGCTGGCCTAGAGCTCTTATGCAGACTTTTTATTGCCTCAGCAAACAAAAACAAAGAGAAAACTGCAGAATTCCTAAGAAATAAACAGTTTCACTACCAGCACCTTCCAGCTCAGAGAAAACCAGAAAAGCCTGCAAATTCCTTGAACAAAATATATGCCTCAGAGAACATGGACAATTGCCCTGCTTTTCAGTAGAAAAAAAAAAACTTTTTCTTGAAATAAAACAAAACACAACACCCTGACCAAACGCCAAAACTCCTGGTGTAAAAAAATAAAAATAAAAAAATATATCTATACAAACCTTAGCAAGGCAAACTTTCACCACTAACAAATACAGACAGAATCACACATGCCTTAGACAGCACCTGCATTTTACTGGGAGCAACGACTACCAGAGGGATCATGCCAAAGTTGTCATCTTATACAGAAGGGGGTCTCCTCTGGTCACTTTTGTGAAAGTTAAGCATATCCCATGGGACAAGATTCAGATCTGCTAAAATAAGTGCTTATTACGATACTCAAAATGCAGGCCCCAGTCTGTACAAAAGCCTACAGCTTCCCTGTGCTGTCTGAAGGATATTCACAAATGCCTTGACATGGAGAGTGCTACCTGGGGACATCCAGGAGGAGAATAGCAGATATTCTAGCAGCATCTTAACTCCATGGATCTGATTTGGGTTTCATATGAATTTTCATCCACATGGGACTTGGGTCATCCTGTGCATCACAGCTGATATAGAATGATGACCAGGGGAGGCAGAGGTGGCAACCGCTGCCTTTTTTGTGTTATAGTGGTTAGAGCATTTGTCCAGGCATGAAATGGAAACACTGGCTTCAAATTCTGCCATCCTGAGGACATTCAAACCCATATCACCTCTCTCCCAAGAGACCTTCCTAGTGACTGTGCTATTCTTGGTTGATGAATTTTCTGTTCCTTTTTTTAAAGGATCAGTGAAGCTGACGTTCACTCCACCAGAAGGATAAAATGCAGTACAAACCGTAGCCTTTGCTGCATAGAGGCTATGCTACAGGCTAAGCTGATTCCTGCTTCCTTAAATTTTGAAGGTTTTTAGTTTTGTTATTGTTTTTTCTTGGGTTTCTGTTTTGTTTTGTTTTTTTTAACCTAACAACTCTTTTATGGAAAATGCATGCATAATCCTGGAAACCAAACCTCTCAAATACCATCCCTTCTGGTTGAGCTGCCTAACCAAGAGATTTCTAGGGAATTCTAGAGAAGCAAAATGCCCAGGATGCCCCTGTGAATGTAGGGCTATGAAATGCAGTCACCAGAGTTAGTGAGGAGCAAGCAGCATTGCAGCAGTCCTGAGTGGTCCTCCAGATCAGAGTGCTACATTCCCTATCCGTCTGCCTCCAGCACCTCAGGTAGGTAGCCTGAACCTTCTCCAAAGAGCTCTGCTGAGCACAGCTGCTGTGAGTTTTACTTTGAGTATTTGTTTGTTGGTGGGGTTTTTTTTTTTTTTGTTTGTTTCTTTAGCCTATATTGTTAATATTATAGATGTTGCGACCACTGAAATATTTTTTCTCCATTTTTAGATCAAACTAGACATGAGGAGGAAGGTTTTGTGGTTTGAAAAGGAACAAACGTCACCCTAGATGCAAGCTTTGACTAATGAAAACATACTGAACTCCAGCCCCTGCTAGAATGTACCAAAATGTGGTTACAGATGTCATTCTTGCTGGCTTCACAGTTCAGGAGAACATCATCAAATGGTAGCATTTACCATTACATCCCATTCTTAACGGGGCAATATATAACTCTGTGGAGACTTTTGTTTATAGTGTAAAGCCACTAGAAGCCACAGGACACTTGAACTCTGAAAAAAATCAAGCTCAAAGCTAGGTATTGAAATCTGAAAATGTCAGTTTCACCCAATCAGATATTTGGCATCGCTGGAATGTGGCAGAGCGCAAGTATATATTTTTCTCATCATTTCAAGAGTAATTCTCTAGGACTGATATGTTCTTGATTTCTTCACTCCTAGCAGCACAGATAATAGCTGCTGGTACTGACAGAATTCATAAATTTGTTCCTGTGCCCATTTCAGTCTTTATTAATATTGACATTTTCTAACAAAACTCCTTGCCAAGGATTTAAGACTTCAAATTTGGTGACTTTATAAGTGAAGAGATCAAGAAATCCATGGATAAAAACAAATCCCCTAAAATCTTGCCAAATATGCTATGGGATTCCCTAAAGGCTTACTTGAGAAAGAGAGGTGCATTTATTTTTCCTTACCAAGAGCCAAAACAACAGAACAAATAACACTGGAAACTCTAAACGAAAAAGAGGTAAAAGCTTGAACATAGGAAGTTCCATCTTAACATGAGGAGGAACTTCTTTACTCTGAGGGTAGTGCAGCACTGGAACAGGCTGCCCAGAGAGGTTGTGGAGTCTCCCACTCTGGAGGCATTCAAAACCCGCCTGGACGCTGTCCTGTGCAACCTGTTGTAGGTGACCCTGCTCTGGCGGGGGGGTTGGACTAGATGATCTCCAGAGGTCCCTTCCAACCCTGACTATTCTGTGATTCTGTAAAAAAGATCTGTTTGGGGTTAGCATTAGCAATGACAATTCTAGCATATTAATTAGATTGATAATTAAATTGCATGACGTAAGTCTCAGAGCAGGTTCCTTGACAAAAAATGATTCTGTAGAATGATGGGGTAAGTCAAGGAAATAACAAGTAACTGCATGTCCAGATTCTAGGAAAAAGCTAGGATTAGAAATACAAATGAAATAATAGATGAGTCCAAGTCATGAAAAAGAGTCTTCAGATGCAGTATGAGAACCCATTTTTGGCAAGTGTGTTTTTTTAAGAATATATTATCTTTAAGAATTCAAAATATTATGTTTTTAAGAATTAAAAAAAGGCTCTATTTTTTTGTCTCTGTAATTTATGATTAAGGCTTGCATTCCAATATCTCTACTGAAAAAGTAACTCTAAAATCTATTGTCTTTGTACAAATTTCTGTTGATCGTTACCACCTTTTTTACCTATGTTTAAATTTTTAAATATACTTCAGTAATAATAAGTAAACTGATAACAGAGATCCTTAATCTATCAAACCTTATAGCACTTCAAACTAACTTCAGTAGAATTTGTCTAAGGTTTTAATAAGGTTTGAAGTCCTGTAATGGGAAGGGTTGACTGTCCCATTGTGTGTCTTCTTTTTGCTTCAAAGTAATCGTAAGTCAGTAAAACTGTTTTTAATAGGCTCTTAATTACATTTTGATGAAAAGCCAGTTAGAAAAGCATAAGAAATGTCATGTATTATCTGTCTGCCCCAACTCAAAGACCCTCTTTATATTAAGGGCTGCAAGCAGAACTCAGATTGACAGTGCAGTTCAAGGTACCAGCTTACACATTTGATAAGAAAACACTCTCCAAATGTTATTTTGATTCATGTGTGCAAAATGCAAAGAAACTAAAATAAATTCTAGGCAGGAATATTAAAAAAAAAAATTACTGAGTGCAGAGTACTTTCACAGATTTCTAAGTTTAATTCCTTCTTAGCAGCAGTCCCAGCATATTCTAAATTGAACAAGCATTGTCCTTTTACCACGCTAAGCTTCAAAGTGAACGCTTCCATGAGAACCTTCAGCCTCAGAACACAGAAGCCGCAGGCTCTGACATCTGCTCACACTTGCCACCATCAGAGGTAGATTTCTTACCTCTGGTGCTGATTTTCAGCTCTAGCATAACACTTCAGGGGAGGTTGGGAAGGATAGGACTTGGAAGAGGAGAACTCCTGGTCTCAGCCTGCAGCAAGTCAAATTGGACAGGGTCCCAGTTTCTCTCCAAATCCTAATTAATTTTTCACTCTCCTCCTCTGCCTGTCTCTGACCCAGCATTAATACCAGAGCTTTCACAGCTTAATAGCACATGTTTTACATCTGCTGACCTGAAAGAACACACATGAGGCTCATCAACCCTCTTATTCTTCTCTCTCCTCCTCCCACCACCCCATCTGTAATCAATCCTGTAATTGATCCTGAAAGATTTTTGGGAGCTCTCTACCCTCTGCTAAAACCTCCCTTAGATCACATCAATGGGATATAGCCACAACCATCACCCTCTCCCTTGTAATTGTATATGAACATTAGAACTGCAGTCACACTGACAATGCTTCATGAGCCACAGTGTCACAGCACTAGGAGGCATACAAATATATAGCCATTTCCACACACACACACCCAAATCAGTCTGACACCAAAGCTTGTCCACTTTCCAGTTACTATATTGCTTCCAGGAATAAGCGTGAAATTAACTTTACAATGTTAGCTGGCCAAAACCCAGAAGGCATCAGAAAAAAAGAAAAAAAAAATCAGCTTTCTTTTAGGCTGTCAGTGCATAAGAGCCAAGCATGACAACCAGCGATCCCTGTAGGAATGCAACTGTGGGTTCATAAGGCACATTCAGCTTGCCTGCCATAGCATCAAAGTTCAAGAAAGCAATGAGCAGCTCAGATCTCCTGTTGAACACATGCCAATACCTGACTTTCTTGACACTCATAAAGATGTCAGGGTCTCACTTCAGTATCAGAAAGTCTAATTTAGGTACCTATTACATGTCATCTGAATATGGTCGCAGTCATCAGAACAAGAAAGCATTACAAAACACACTGAGATATTCTTTCAAGTTTTCCCTGGAGCTTCCATGGAAAAAGTTGCTATTTAAATGAACAAAAGAGATGTGAAGCAATTTGCCCCTGAGGGAACGCACTCCACTCCAGTGAGCAGCAGACACAGCCCACGGCAAGAGGTGCTGCTACAGTACCACCAAGGAACGCCTTGATCAGCAAGAGCTTGGCAGGGCCAGCCTGCTCATTGAAAAAGCTTTCTTCCAAAACAGATATGCTTGTCTTTTTACAAGGGATAAAATAGGAAAGTCATGACACTTATTATTAAAAAAAAAAAAAGGCTGATTTATATATTTGCAGAAAGAGATATAATGCTTAATGCTATTCACTGTATATATGAGACTTACAAGTCCAAATTTTCCTCCTACCTTTCTTCTGTGTTGAGCTTTCAATTTGTCTTATAGACAGTTTAGGTTATTCTTGCAAAGGAACTTAATCTATCCACATAGGATGGAGGAAGGCGGCAGATGGTAAATGCAAGAATCCTATGTGAACCTTGCCTTTCCTGAAAGACGTGGACAGACAACGAGCTGGCCTCTGTGGTGGATAGACGTTAGACAGGGCAATGGTGCCGGTAGTACCTAAGGGAGAAAACCAGTATGTTTTGTTCTCTATTCCAGCATCCACTCTGGGGTCCTCTTTCTATGGCTGGAACATAGTCTTTCCCCCCATTTTTCACCAAACGCTCTCAGTGACGCTACTATTCACCTGAAACTTCTCATGTGCTTTACGTATCAGATTTTAAGACATCAAAGGTCCCACCAAGGCAGGGAAGAAAAAGTCAGCCTGGGAATCTATGGTTTATTACTCAGGGCGATTCATTTAAGACAACATGGTTATGTTAAATAACTATTTTAAGATGCTACGATTCAATTTGATTTGAATTGCTTCTTGTTGAACTTGTAACCTTTCACTCCACCCTCTCCCTCTTGGGCCCGCTTTTACTGAAGTCACTTGGATCTCTGCCACAACATATACAGGCTGCGAGCAATGGTGTAGCAAAAGCAGTAAAGAAAGGATGTGTGATGAAACATTTTCTCCTTTTCCAGGAGAAATAGAATAATCACCAGCTATCACCAACTTGGCATTTGAGTTTCTAGAAGCTTTTTTTCCCTGCCCTTCTTCTCAGATCTTGGGTCAAATAAAAAAAGCAGAAATAGTCTTGATTTAAATTGCTTATTGCTTATAGAATCACAGCTTTTGTTGTAAGAAGTGTCTCAGGTCTGGAATAATAGACATGTCAAACTCAGGAATGAAGTTCACTGGCATATGTGAAAACTAATATAGCCTCTATCCACACTTGGTTTGCTGCCTTTTAGCCAGTGGCCTGGTAGTAATCACTCATTTTCAAATACTGTCATAATTTTTACTTAAGCATTGCAGAAATCAAAGGCAGGAGCACCAGAGGGTCTCAGAATTGTATTATGTGGGTCCAACTTCTACATCTCATAATAATTCGTTTTAAGGCAGACCTTCCCTCCCTTGACTTCCATTAAGATTCAATAGGAAAGCTAGGGAAAGGAAAGTCAATTGCATCGAGCTAAATTCTTACCCACGTCTCTAGATGTTTGTTCTTTTTTCCCCACCTTTGATTTCCAATAGCACCAGCTTAAGAAATATCAAGGAATTAAAATGCACAGAGATAGGAGGAAGCTCTTCCCAGAGGCATAAGTATCCAAAGGAGGAAAAATATTATAGGTAAAACAGTATCTCCACGCACAAAGCAAATGAGAGTTTCCCAGTCTTCTCACCAGTTCACACATACCAATCTGGTGAGAGACGGGAATGTACACCATGCGCAGAACTATTTAACTATTATAGATTTAACATGGGGTAGAAAAGGAATAAAAGGAAAAGTAGTACTCTGTAGTTGCTTCAGTGAGATTATTCTGATGTAAAATGGAAATGAAAATTTCTTTCAGCACCTACTGTCTCTAAGCACAGAGACAAAGGTCTGGTTTGAAAGAACCCGCTTTACATAACAATTTTTTAATGTTACTTTTAAATGGGTAAGACTGACTCAGCCTTCCTTGTCTCACTAAGTCCTCACCACATCTCCCTTGCTTGGAAAATAAAAATGATGTTATTTCTGAGAGACTGAAGGAAGCCAGAGAAAGTAATTATGCAGCTCGATAACTTTAAACCACAGCACAAAATTTAAACTGCTAAACATCATTAGATCATACACAGAGTGGAGAGTCATGAAGATCTTTGACTTTTGCATGACTAGCAACATGATTAATTTAGAGAAACCCAGTGAACTGGAAGACACCCCCATGACTGAAAATCACAGATTGAAAACATACATGAGGGAGAAGGGGAGTCAAAGAAGAAAATATTACAGAGCAGTGTTCATTACTGGGTATTTATAATCTCACTTTACCTAGAATAATCCCAGCTCCACATGATGTCAGCTGCATAAAAAGCTTGAAGAGACAGCCAGTTGGATCACTGCACTTTCCAGGTATCTTAAATTCATCCCTGCCTCAAAATATGCATGAAGCAGCAATTTAATAGCTGATTGTTATTTTAGACTCTGATGTCCCAATAGGCTCATTTCCTTTCAGCTCTTCAGCCATCCCATTTATCTACATCTTGACATATCCTTCAGCCAAGAGAGACGATTCTGATTATCTGTTCTGATCTCCTGGATAAGACAAGCCCATCACACCAGCTCACCAGGGAACTGAACTGCATGCCCTGAATTCTTCACTGGGACATACCTTCCAAAAGCCTAGTATTCCTCCGTTAACTAAAGCATCTCTGGACTGTGCATTGTCGTTCTGCAACTTGCACTCCACAGAATTCATCTAATTCTGTTACTAAACTCTCTTAGGAAACTACAAAGAAAGTTTGCAAACTTGCTGATCTTGTCTCTCCAGCACCTCTGAATTACCAAAACAACTTGAAACAGCACCTCCTATCATATAAGAGATGGAAACCCTGTGTCCCAAAGCAGCAGTCTGGTTCAACAGAAGGATTCCATAAAAAAAAAAAAAAAAAAAAAAAGAAAAAGAAAAAAAAGAAGCAACAACCAAAGCCATTGATCTAACACACTGGAGACTCTAACAGGATTCAGTGAGTGCTCTTCACCCCAACAGATTGTGAAGATAAGAGGACAAAGCTTTCATTTAGACTTCTATCATCTTTCTGTTGGCCCATACGATAAAGCCACTCTTGACTGCAATTGTCATACTAGGAAATGTAGATCCGTAAGACCTGAGAATTCATTTTTCAGTACAGTATCTAAGAATTTGAATCACAGAAGTTAGCACTGAGAATTAGGAAAAAATTTGAGCTCTGCCACTGGAAACTGGGAAAAATAATACATCCTTACCACAGATGTTATTATTACTTAGCAATTAATGGATAGAACACAAAAATCTTGGGCACATTTTACCTAATACAATCCTTTTTTTTTTTTCTGAATTCTTCAGTCCAGCTCCTTCATCTACTTAGGCAAAAACATCCTTGCAGATCTCATGAACAGCCAGAATAATATTTTCCAGACATAAAATTAATGGCACTGTTTGGGTTTTGCTGTAACGGGTAGGGCTGAAACAGACAAAATACCAGTACCTCTTAGCACAGCTTCTGTCCTAAGTTAATCCCCAGGACTTCCTAGGATGCTTCATGTACTGAGAGGGCTACAAAGGTAATTCATCCTTTCCAACTGCTGCTGACTCCAAAGCTGTAGCTGCTCTTAGCAGGATGGCATTTACTTTTCATCAAACAGGAATATTTTCAGTCATAGTTTTCCCCACCAGACCACTTAGGGCCTGATCCTGCGAAGTAGTGATTAATCTCTGCAATGTGAAAGACTAACCCTGAAGGAACCAAGAAGTAGCTCCACTCGGCATATTAGAACTTGAAGTTTCAGTTGTGATACTACAGGTCTTTTACCAGACAGATAGTCCATTTTAATGACCTAACTGCACAATCCTTCCCAGCACCACTGAGCAGGATTATGTGTTCGGCCCCAGATCCTGCTGCCGAAGTGTCATCAGGCATTTATTCTAGTAACCAAATGGTATCGTATAACTTCATAGACAATCTGGATCAGCACATACAAATGGCTCATTAGAGAAATTTAAGAATACTGACTGGAAAATAAGACAGATTTTTTTCTCATTTCTTAGCTTCTTGCCCATCAGAGGGATTTTTCACCATATTGGTAGTTTTCCAATTGGTGATCTGTTCAATACATTTGGAAAAGGTTTTTCATTGTTTTCTATTTTCTTCTTGAAATGTTCACTTTGGCTGAATTTCACAATTTTGAAGTTTTTTGAGAATTTTGATTGCTTACTAAATTATTTTCTTCATGTAATTCTTTTTTACCTCTCACTGCCCTCCTCAAATTGTTCAGCGGTAATAACAGGTTATATTTTCCCGTTGCCTGGAAGAACTTACACCGCAAAACCTTACAGACTCTGCTTGCTTTCTGCATTCACCTTGAACCACTGTCCCCCACCATCCCAAAGGAAAACTGGAGCTTCCCTCTATGCCTACACAAACCTTTACTAACAACTCCTCTTCAAATAACTCATGTCTTCACATTTCATTGACTATTTATACTTCTTTACCTACAGGTGAACGACACGGTCAGTGTATAGAGCTCAGTAGTTAACATGCCTTGCAGCACCACGGGCTGAGGAAAGGCTATTAATACCCAGGCTTTTGCATGAATAGTTATAGAGATATTAAGCACTCTGAATGGACACAGCGTTACAGACAAAAGCACGCATTATAGGATGCTATTGCAGAAAGACTTACAAGAACAGGCTTCCTCCCCAGAGACCCAGGAAGCAGATGGAGAGGACGGTAAGAGCAACCAGGGCAACCAGCTCTAAGAGGTGAAGGGAGAAAGGTATAATTAGCTGCTTTGAGGGTGCCTCCAGATGTTACCACCAAATTTAAAGGGCTAGCACTAGAAAAAGCCATGCTGAAAGAATGCTTCTGTAAGAGATTAATTTTACATTAATAAGTTATCATTAAATAAAACAGAGGAAAAATGGTTGCCAGAGAAGAGTGCAGAACTATGTTTGAATGTCATCACACATCCTAAAAAAGTGGTAGTACTGGTTCTCAGGATTTACAAAAGTGAACAGGAGACACAGCAGCAAATTCTGTAGGTTGCTTTAGTTATGGTTACCTCCACCGTGATCTTTTTGTTTTCTATTATTTTTATTATGGTTGTTTAGATACTTGAATCTGACTTACGCTTCTGGGAAGGGCATGTGGCAAAATCAATGGCACTACTTCTGTTTCCTGCTTTTTACCAGAAGCTTTTTTCTGTAGGCATGTTCTGAGAATATCTATCAGGAGAGGGAACTGATCACTTATAGTTTGGCAGGGACTCACATGTCTATTAATATATCTCCTTAGACTTCATATCCCAAATAAATCCCAATAAATCTAGAGAACATGGTGAAACCACAGACCTTTGAAACATCTCTGTCCCTACAGCAAGGTCACAACCAAGTGCTAGTTTTGAATACCTACAACTGGGACTTATGGTGACATTCCTGTTGTGGATCTGGCTCAAAAACTACTCTGTATCCTGAGAAACTTAAAGACTGAAGCAGAGGGGTGGCTGGTACACAGAGAGTTTGCAGTTAAAACCAGCATAACCAAATCTATCTCTGTGAATCATATGATTTATCAAGAGGCAGTGTCCTCCAGGTCATTCATAAAGGTGTTAAACAAGACAGTGCCCAGATGTAGGAAAAGCACCTGATGTTCCTTCCCATTTTTGCCATTAGTGAGAAAGCGGAAGGAAACCATGGTTTGGTACACCTGACATAATTGCTGGCCATCAGAGAAGACTGGAGATATCACAAATGGGCATTTATAAAGAGTTTTACAGTCCCCAGGAGTGACTTTTACCCACAGCAGTGTTCCTAGAAAAATGTCTTGCACCCCCTGGCATTCACTGATCTCCGTTCTGCTCCCAGCTGCATGCCACAAGCGAAGTCTCCCTAGCAGACAGCTTTACCGGTAGAGCCAGCTTGGCAGTCCAAGGGCGAGTGGAGATGAAACCCACAGCTGTGGTACAGTTAGGGTATACTTCAAGCTGCCTCCTGTTCCCACTGCAATAGCTTCCCAGCTTATCCAGGCTGATCTGCTCTATCATGAGGGCTTTTCTGGAAGGGATAGTTTTTTTCAAAGCAAGCACAGGACTCATTCTCATGGTCTTCTTGCTTTTGTTTATGAATGCAAGGACAGTGATTTGCAATCAGAAGAGCACAGAAGAATAAGCCATTTGTGGCCCAGACCCATTCCCACTCAAGCTCTGTCACTGAACATCCTCTGGATACCTGGCTGAAGCACTCTAATGCAATCAAGAAGGCTATTGGCTTTATGTTTTAGTTTAGCCTTCTTGTATATCTTCTATGCAACCACAAAAGCTCCTTTTTCATTTTTAAATCAGGTAGAAAATCACCATCTTGACTCCAGTGTAAAGGATGAAATATCAAAAATATCAGTATCCACCTAAGTAATTTTTAAAGAATTGAGTCCTTTGTCCAACAGCAAATGAACTTGTCCCTTTGGCAGAGTAATACAACCTAATCTGTTCTTATTTTTGGATTAATTTCAAAAACTGTCTCTCTGCATTTGAGAGATTTCTCTTATCCTTCTATGTGCAAGTTTTCTTTCTTAAAATAAACTTTAAACCCTATTTTTACCTTCCTTTCTAATTTCCATTTGGGGGAAGATTTCTTATTCTAAAAGGCCTAGAGCTAAACTGAAAAATTCTTGCCAATGTGTAGTTTCATTTGCATTTACCTTGCAGAAATATAAATGGTTTATTTCTTCTCCTGGTTTGAAATACATAGGCCTGAAGTAGTCAGTCCATAGGTTCTACTCTGATACACACTTTTTTTTATCAGCTGGACCATGCCATACTTTTACCCTGTAGACGTCCAAGAAATTAGAAAAAAGACAGTGGTGTTGCAACGTTCTCCCAAAAAATATCTAGTGTGTACCCTTGCTTTATACAGGTTTTTAATCTGGAAAGCTTGGGCTCCCCTTTTTCATTATATATAACAGCTCAAATAATAAACAGAAATAAATACACATTTTATGCATTAAATTATACCAGTTATAGAAGTCTTCAAATAAAAGGCAAAATGTGTTTTAAGTCTGTCTGCTCTCATGAACCTTCTTATTTTTCCTGTCACATCACAGTTCACGACAAATTCCTTTATCTCCTTTTCATGATACGCAGCTATTTCTGGTTTTGTTCACCCTCTGCCAGACTCTGATCTCAGTAACATTGGTGTAATTCCAGTGTAACTCCAGAGTGGCCCCCAGTGTCTGGATGAAAGTCTGATACTCTTGGTTCGGTCCAGATAAAACAGTAGTAATGCTTGCTGGCAGAAGGCAGCATTTTTGGGGATTTGACAAGGACTGTGACCAGACTTCAGACTGAGGGCAAACATGTATATCTATCTGTTGTCAAGACAATCTGCAGTCCCAGGCTCTGTTGGGTTTGGCTGCGGAGGGTCTGCTCTCGGTCCCCTGGGTGGGATTCACGGGCTACATTCTCAGGATCCTGCACTCTGGCTTTCATTCCCAGTGCTGTCTACTGCCGCGGGACCAGCGCCATCCCCAGCGCACCACGCAAGAGCTCTCAGGGCCGGCTTCTTCCTCCTTGGCACAAGCCCTGTCCTACCCTTGGGCAATCGTCTCTTTCAGACAGTGCTCTGCTGTGGGTTGAAGAGGCAAGCTGTGCCCTGCAGAAGATGGAGACTTTTTCAGGATGTTGCAAGACATCATAGCATAGACGTACAAGCTCCTGTCCAAGCTATTTAATTATCTTAATCATACCCATGAAGACTACAGAAAGCGTGAGAGCTTTTTTTAAAAAGTGTGTAATGCATTATAATATTATATACATTAAACAACACGTACATTAACTCCAAACTATATCTTTGTGAGCTTTCTGACTCACTGATGGCACCATCCCATCAGGGTCTATTGAGGCCAAGAGAAACAAAAACAGTTGTGCTCTGACAAAGCATCTCAGTCTTCAAGGAAGGAGCTACTGCTGAAAAAGACCATCTCATATTTTTTTAATATGAAAAAATGGAATCTTTAACAAAAGCTAGTGGACCATGCCTGAATCCGAGTTGACGCTGACAGGCTGGAACAAATAATGAAAATCCATTCTGTTCTGTCCTGTCTTTTCAATCTCATACAACACTTCCATTGTAGCAAAACGCTATTTTACTATACCTAAAAGACCAATGATGTTTTTCCTAGTTGATATATCTACAGGCATACAAGTCTGTGTCATTTGTTGGGGCCTTTCCTCTTCTGGTATTTCCTAAAAGATATTGTTTGTGCTCCATGAAGTCTTCTAAAATATTTCCCTTTACTAACTTATCTGCTGAGACTGACTTCTACTCAGGCTCTGGATCAGACTCTATCAAAATAAGAATTATGTTATCTTGACTCTTAAAATGTAGTACTTTCTTGTCACTGTACTGTTACTGCTCTTCAAATGGTTTTCATAATGAATACAAAATAATTATTTCTGTAGTATTCTGTTTTCTTTCTTTAGTTAGTGTATTAAGCAGTACTTGGGCAAACACAGTATGCAGTTTCCAGTCTCAAAGATAGAACAGTTTCCATTTGAGTTTGGCTGTATACACCCATCTGGCCTCCACGGTCCTCACACACTTTGCATTTCCACCTAGAGCCTTATTCTCCCTGAGTTTTAGCTGGATACTGTATCAAACTGTAATTTTTCCATCATGTTTGTTGACCAGACACTGAATGGGCTCCCAACTAAAGAAGAAATTTGAGCTACTTATGTTACTAGTCGGTCTGTGCCAAACAAAATCAATATTAGAGTAATTATATTACCATAACCCAAGAACTTCCTGAATCTCTGGGCTGGTGAAGGAAACCCCAGGCCACTCCATGAAAGTTATCTGTATGAATGTCATTTCTATTTTTGTGCATGCCACCATAGGGAACAGCAATAGCTGACAAGCACTGCCTGCTCTGGCAAACTTTGGAGGGTGGTTGTTGTGGTTTGAGAAACCCATAATAATTTACTGTCATTTAGACAATCATTCTATGACCCGATGACCCCTCCTCATGTGCAAAGGGGAACTGGGAAAAACCAAGGAAACCCAGGGGTTCAAATATAAACAGATTTAATAGAATAAGATTAGATAATTAGCATTAATAACATCAAAGAACCAATATTATCCCGATACCAATACAAATTATACAAAGATTATACTCAGCCAATTCTATCAGTAGGAAGCTGTGCACTCCCAGCATTGACAGTAAATGTTGCGCACTGTGAACGCTGCGGCTTTGGGAGGAAGGAAAGGGCTCAGGGGTCTGGCACCGGGGCAAGAAGTCTTCTGGATAGCAGTTGGCCTGGTTTGAGGTAAAACAAGACCAATTTTGTTCAGTAACTTTGCTTCTTAGCTGGGCCTCTTCTGACTACTGAAATGAACAGCATATTGTGCAGACACTGTTCGCTCTCTCAGAGCGATAAGACCAATGTTCATAGCTGATGCCCAGGCATGGTAGAGGCATGGAGAGGCTCTTGCTTATACTTATTGCTAGAACAGCCAAGGCCAACCAACTTGGTTATTTGCCCTGTTGGAGGGTCGGAAGCAGAAAAGCGCAGTGGGGTCCCACCTG
>VZSZ01007401.1:122319-154739 GCA_013398815.1 Ibidorhyncha struthersii
GGAAGATAGGTACTTTTAAAATGCTTATAGCAGTTAGAAATCAACATCATAAATTGCAGGGGTGTCTACACACACACTCTAAGGACAGGAGTGCACAGTACAGCTCCTGGTGCTGTTGAGCTGCAGCCTGCAGCACGACCACATGCCCACCCTCACCCTGCCCATCTCCCCTGGACCCCTTCTCCCACAGCCCAGGCAGGCAGAATCAGCTCCTCTCCTCCGGCATAAACACACCTTCAGGCTCCCAGAGGAGTCTGACAAGGGCTGATTCAAGCAGTGTAGGAGGAAGAAGGATAACATACCCACGCAGTTGCTGTGATCTGGTAGCCCAACTCCTGATCTGCACCGTTCTTCTAATTACTACCTGACAGGATCATATGCTTGGTGCATCCATTACACCCTCCCCTTTTTCTCTTTCCCAGTACAGGAGATCGTCTCTATTTAGCACAACATTAGTATGTAAACTTAAGTGTCATTAGAGCTGTCTAAGTAAGGCTGGAGGTGGGTATGTAGGGTATGATGTTGGGAGAAGGTATCATGGTGATACAGAAGAGCTGGGTACTTAAATTCAATCTGAAGCGGGGGGGCAAAGTAGCCTATGAGTTAAAAATGGTTTTCAGAAATGGCAAATAAAAAAGTCTAACTTTACTCAAAAAAAACCCAAACTACTTTATGGCAGGTTAGCAAAAGAGGAACAATCTGTGAAGCAGAAATGAATATATGATTAACACAAAACATTGCTGATGTAAGCAAGTACTACTTAAGGTTCAAGCAGTCCCAAGATAACCCTTGAAAAACATCAGAGGACTAGATTCATCTCACTTTATTTTAGATACCTAGAAGTTAAATGTCTGGTCTCAGCTCCACAATGAGGCCCTCCATAGCTAAAGGAGAGACAAACAGAGACCTCCAGCTCTGTGTCCTCCACCTGCTCTCACCTGCCTGCCTGGAAAGGATTGGGCTGCCTCTTTAGACACCTCCATTAGAGAAGACACAGGGGCGCCTGGATGACGAACTTCCAGGTCAATCCGGTTCAGGCAGGTGAAGCACAGGGTAAGGGGTGAATTAGGCAGGGGTGCAAAGTACTGTGCTGCTGGGAGCGGGCAACCCCAGCTGTGCCCACAGCCCACCATCAGCCCAGCTCCTCTCAGCCAGCTCAGCCAGCCAAAACCAAGGGGACAGCCTCCCAAACCACCGAGCCAGCAGATTTTGAGGGAGCAGGGAACGATCTCAAGTACAGCCCAGCAGCCGCAGTCAAAGTGACTCCAAAAGTACAACTGAACAGGAATGAGGATTTTTACCTGCGGCCACCAGCATTGTAGCAGGAGCACATTTCCAGTTATAACACCCTCTCCTGATGCCTGCACGCATTTGGAATATTTTTCCCCACAGTGCAGTTTGATCAGCACCTTATCCCCATAAAAGTTAAGCAGCCACAATCCCTTCCCAGTGTAACACCCAAGCAAACTTCATCCTGCCTATGCATTCACAGGCAATCAGACACAAATTCTCCTCTGCTTTGCTTTCTGTCCTAAACCAGACAAACATTAGGATGAATGATGGCAGGTTTTTGTTAAATAGTCAGCTGCTTTGCCACTGAACTGAGTAATGAGGGTGGCCTTGCCTGAAGGCTCTCTGACTTTGCACATTTTAATCAAGAACAGAGGTCAATGATGAAAAATTAAAGTTCTTATTTTTTCAGAGCATGTAATTTATCTTATAATTTAATCAAGACTAACATGCTGCTTTTTATTACATAGCGTATCATTTGTCATAGAATCGCCAAATTTCCATTAGGATTTGAGTGACTGAAGGCTGTCAGGCCCTCAGTAGATTTTCAAAACCATTTAATGTTTTTGAGAACACCATCAAATATGTTCAAGCCTGTAGACATCCTTTCAAAATCAGGCGCAAACCTCCTAAAATGAAAATCAGAGGTAAAGTTAGTTACGCAGTATCAAATCAGCAAAGAAACAAATGTGAAATCCATGAATTAAAGGAAGGAACAGGAAACCAGGGCTGCAGCCAAAACAGAAGCCAACAAGTGTTTATAAAGAAAGGAAATCAAATGCATCCCTTTGTCAGACAAAATCGCACAGTTGCTTTCATTCCCTGTAATTACCTCTGTGGATCCAGCCCTTCCTGGCTGCTCCCACACAGACAGCCAGAGGTGCTGCACTCTCTTCTTACATTGCTTTCAGAGGGGAAAGGGACTGGAAAACTGTTACGTCTGGCTTTCTAGGGTTCTTAGGTAGGTGTCTGCAAAGAAGTCGTGCCACTGGCACATCGCATCCTGCACATCATTGCTCAGTGGCTCTCCTCAGTGTACATTTTTGGAGTCACACCAGTCAGGAGGCCCAGGGTCAGAATTACACCTTAATTCTCACAGGAGTTATGTTGCAGCTAACTGGAAGATACTTTGCAGACTTCAAGGATATAACTGAAAATGCCAGGAGGTAACACACTGCAGTGCCTGCTAATGTTTGAGGGACTTGGGCTTTTTCCTCCAAGACCCATTTCACTGGAGTGGCAATGAGTAGCACCATGACGTGCTGCAGGTAATGGCAAGGCTTTGGCAGCATGTCATTCATCATTCCCATCAGGACTCTGGCTCTCAAATACATGCTGCCATCATGGCCTCACTGGTCTGTGTGCTTCCCACCAAAGTTGGCCAGGGAACACCCATTGCAGGCTCACAGCTGGCAAGAAGAGTCCTTCAGCAAAACAAGCAACATGTCATCTGCATCCCTGCTCATACTTCTATTCCTTGTGGGCACATAGGATTACAAATGAAGCATGAGGGTACACAGGCACCCAGTGGGAAGGCAGCATAATTGGAAGGGAGAGTGCATTTCTACATTTTTGTTCTTGCTTCCAAACAAGCACTAAACTGACCTTGGGATCCCTTGCAAGGACTGCATGAAGCAGAATGAATCAGGAAAGTCTGCAAAAGCAACTAGGCTCTACTAACGTTCATGAGCTAAGAAGCAACACTAGGAAAGAGGCTACCAGAAAGTTATTTACATATCAGTGAGGCTTTTGTCAAAGAGATTTATCCAGTAGACTCACATCTCCCAAGACAGGTGGTATAAGCTTTGGCTGCTGTGCTGGAAGTTTATATAAACAACTGTGTCCATCAGGTAACTGCCTATTTGGATTCTCTCACCCGTGTCTTTTGTGCCACCTAGAAATCTATTCCATGTTGAAGGAAAGGGCTGTGGACTTTAGTCCCAGGTGTCCTAGACACATCCTTTAGTCTGCAGATAACTGCAGTTATCCCAAGGTCCTGCATGTCTGTGGTGTCTCAAACCTACGGCACAGGAGCAGTAAGTCAACCCTGTCTCAGTGCACTCCTATGTACTACTCCCTCAGCCCATTGGGGTATGTCAGACTCGCATCACCTACACACATAAAACCTGCCTAGGAAACATCCCTTCTCCCCACAAATCATTACACTTGGGTCCCAATCCACCTTGTATGAAATTGCTGTTTCTAGCTATTATTAATACTTTAGTTATCACAGAATCACAGAATCACAGAATAGTCAGGGTTGGAAGGGACCTCTGGAGATCATCTAGTCCAACCCCCCCGCCAGAGCAGGGGCACCTACAACAGGTTGCACAGGACAGCGTCCAGGCGGGTTTTGAATGTCTCCAAAGTGGGAGACTCCACAACCTCTCTGGGCAGCCTGTTCCAGTGCTCCACTACCCTCAAAGTAAAGAAGTTCCTCCTCATGTTAAGATGGAACTTCCTATGTTCAAGCTTGTGCCCATTACCCCTCGTCCTATCAATGGGCACCACTGAAAAAAGACTGCTCCCATCCCCCCGGCATCCTCCCTTCAAGTATTTGAAAGCATTAATAAGATCCCCCCTCAATCAAGGACAGGGAAAGTACATTGAAATGCTCAGGAAATAGAATCACCATAGAACAGAATCATAGAATAGTTTGGGTTGGAAGGGACTTTTAAAGGTCATCCACTTCAACCCCCCTGCAATGAGCAGGGACATCTTCAACTAGATCATGTTGCTCAGAGCCCTGTCCAACCTGACCTTGAATGTTTCCAGTGATGGGACATCTACCACTTTTCTGGGCAACCTGTGCCAGTGTTTCACTACCCTCATGGTAAAAAAAATCCTTCCTTATACCTAGTCTAAACCTACCCCTATTAAGTTTAAAACCATTATCCCTTGTCCTGTCACAATAGGCCCTGTTATAAAGTCTGTCCTCATCTTTTTTATAAGCCCCCTCTAAGTACTGAAAGGCCACAATAATGTGTCCCAGAGCCTTCTCTCCTCCAGGCTGAACAACCCCAACTCTCTCAGCCTGTCTTCATAGGAGAGGTACTCCAGCCTTCTGATCATCTTTGTGGCCCTCCTCTTGACCCGCTCTAACAGGTCCATGTTCTTCTTATGCTGGGGGCTCCAGAGCTGGATGCAGTACTCCAGGTGGGGTCCCACGAGAGCAGAGTAGAGGGGCAGAATCACCTCCCTCGACCTGCTGGCCACGCTTCTTTTGATGCAGCCCAGGAGGCAGCTGGCCTTCTGTCATGTCTGGTACAGCAACACTCAGCAGCAGTGTGACTTCGTTCAGGCCTCGATAGACCACTGTTAGCCTCCACTCTCCGTTAGATTATTGCACTGGCCATATAGGACTATTAAAGGGTGAATGAGTCTTACTGATCACTCCTTGACTCCCCAGTTGCTAGATCAGCTTATATATGTGAAGCAGGGAGTGTCAAGTGGTGCAATGTTGTCGCCAGTGCACTGTCATGGTAGCAATTGGCACCTGCAGCAACTCCACCACAGACAGATCTTCTGAGAGAGCAGGCAAGCTCGACAGCTGATTGATCTTCTCTGTACTCAAGGCAGCCATATCAAAAGCCCACAGGTACCCTTTTGAAGTACCCTCTCCTGAGGCAGTCTATGCCAAGGATACATGGAGCCTCCCAACCAGTCAAAATAGGATGCTTTTGCCACTTATTCCCAGTTAGGCTTACCTCAGCCGTCAACACAGACAATACTTGGGATCCTTCCATCACTCCAGAAATACTGATGGATTCTGCCCCTTTGTAATCTGATGGTATTAGAGTACACTGTGCACCAGTGTCCACTAGAGCTTTATACTCCCATAGGGCTGATGTGCCAGGCCATTGAATCCACACAGTCTAGTACACCTGGTTGTCCCTTTCCTCGGTCTGGCCAAAGGCAGGGCCTCTCTATTCCTGGTCAGAGTCTTCATTACTTGATTTTTGTAACTGCAAAACAGAAGTCCCTTTGTTAGAGTCAAAAGTACGATCAGCCCTTCTACTCTGCCCAACAGACACTGGAGCAGTAATTTTCCTGAATGGATGCTTTCTGGCTGTTGTTTTTCCTTGCAGTTCCTGTACCTGAGCTTCTAGTCTCCAGGTAGGTTTACCATCCCACTTCCTCATGTCCTCCCCCTGGTCAGGCAGAAGAACCACAGGGTTGCACGTGGTGTGTGCCAGTGGTACCTTTTCCCTTGAACAGAAAAGGCTGAGTCTTAATAGCTGAGACCTTGGTTGGAGTGTGAGGAAGACCAATCCTTCTCAGGTTGCTTGGACAGTTTTTGTCCAAGTTCCTTCACCGCTGAGACACAGGCCCACATGTAGAAAGCAAGATTATCTTTGTATTCTTGGAGTCTATCTATAGTTGATGCCTCCGTGTCTGTCCAGCTCATTATCACCAGGGTGCGGGTGTATGACATCGATGCATTTCATACATGCTTTCACCACATAAACCACGTGCACCAGATTTCATCTGAGTCTTTGGATACCTGGTCATCATCCAGGTTGTTGTAGATCACCTCCACCATGGCTAAGCCCCTCAGCTACTGAATACCTCCCTCAATGGTGGTCCTTTTGCTTTGGGAATTTTCAAGTTCTTCCTCGTAGGGCTTGCCACAGCACAGCCTGCAGAGAGGAAATGTCTTTCCACACTGTTGGCCCCATCTGGCCGAGCCACTGCATGGACATGGTGCAATGCTTTCCCAGCGCTAAAACTACATCATCTGTTCAGGGACCCATTTCACACCTCATCTACCAAGGATGTGAGTTGTTCACAGAATCACCCTCGAACGTTCATCTCCAACAGGCCACGTATTTCCTCCCGGCACCACTGTGATGGATCAAGTAAGGTGGAGGGTAAAGAGGACGGGCACTATGAAGATGTTGCTACCATTACACTTCATTAGTAGCAGGATACCTCAGGGTGGAAGGCAAAACCAATTTGCAACCAATCACCTGGCACTAGCTGCAAGGCCTACCCTCCATACCTGGCCAGTTTGTAGGCTCACGTATTCCATCTCCCCAACATCGACAATTATTTTGTTGATGGCTGCAGGTCTTGTGAGCCCTTCGTCCCGTCCTCCACCCTCCCCTCTACCCCCACCCCTTTTGAAAGGGTGCCATCTCCTCTGCTCTGAGCCCCAAGAAAAGGGGACAAGACAACATGGTTTCTACTGGGCTACTGCACCAGGAGAAGTCCCTCAGAGGGCCACTGAGATCCCTGGGGCCTAGAGGTCAAGTTTCTTCAGCCTGAGGATGAGAAGGCTGCCCAATGGGTGGACATGAAGCCAGACCCTCCACGGTGACACAAGAAGAACAGCAACAGATCAAGAAGAGATGTCAGAGAGACAGCCGTTCCCCTGGAGAAGAAGAAGATGGCAGGCCTACCAGGAAGAAGTGCTGGCCTTCAGCATCAAGGCCCCTTCTAGTTGCTTCTTTAGTTCTTTTCAAGGTTGGACAACAAAAAATAATAAAAAAAAAACCCAAACCAATGTCCTGGTTTGAGGTAACACAAGACCAATTTTGTTCAGTAACTTTGCTTCTTAGCTGGGCCTCTTCTAACTACTGAAATGAACAGCATATTGTGCAGACACTGTTCACTCTCTCAGAGCGATAAGACCAATGTTCATAGCTGATGCCCAGGCATGGTAGAGGCATGGAGAGGCTCTTGCTTGTACTTATTGCTAGAACAGCCAAGGCCAACCAACTTGGTTATTTGCCCTGTTGGGGTCGGAAGCAGAAAAGCGCAGTGGGGTCCCACCTGCGGGGAGGAATGGACAGGACAGGTGACCCAAAACTAACCAACAGGGTATTCCATCCCCTCTGCCTCATGCTCAGCATAAAAGCTGACGGATCAAAGGGTCAACCTTCTTTCTTCAGTGGCCTGTGTCTGAGGAAGACTCTGTCTGTTCATCTGCCTTTGATCCCGATCCTGAATCCAGATCCAGAATCCAGTTCCCGTCCATCACTGAGTCCAATCTGGGACTTGCCCAGTGGCAGCCGGTGACATGATTTTCATCCCAGGAGCTTGATATGGTTTTGTATATATTTCATTTTATTTTATTTTATTATTAATATTTCATTAAAGTAGTTTAGTTCCTTCTAAACTCATGATTCTCTTTTTCCCTCCTCTGCCTCTCTCTTTTTGAAGAGGGGTAGCAGGGAGCATCTATTGGTCCCATCTGGGGTCCCCAGCATCTCCAGTGGCCGATTTGGCCTAAACCACAACAACCAAATACTGAATGTTAATGAAGATAGGTTTTATTGCTTTTTCTCTATTACTCTTTTTTGGTCTACTTAAGTCGCCCTTAGACATACTTTTCAAGTAACCAACATTTTTTAAAAGAAGCCTATATTAATTTGATATTTGCTTTATGATTAATCAGAACTGTAGTTACAAAAATCTTGATATTTCTATAAAAGGTCATTTTACCAACTCAGTTGAATTGCATGTTTGGATGTAATGCATGGTTACCTTAACCAAAGCCTATCTAAACTACCTCAGTTATCTAAATTGGCACGTATTCCTTTCATTAACAGATGGAAAAACCTCTGTAAGTTAACATAAGCCATCAAAGACATCCAAGTGCCTTTCTGCTTCCGTCACTCTAAGTCTAGACACAGCCAGGGGCCTTGTAAACCATAAGAATAACCAAAGTCATGTTTTAAAAAATTGGTATTCAGATTTTAGTAAAGCTAATTTTAAGTTATTTGTGAGAACAGAAAAGCCTTGTTGAGTTGGTCTTTAAAACTTTCAACCCAAGAAACACTAATGCACATGAAGGCATTTTTTTCTGTCAACTAGCAATCTCTCCTTTAGTGTGAGGACTTGGCTGAAGTCTGGCTGTCTACTAGTGTGCTTACACTAAGGTGGATAGTATAACCACATATACCAGGGTGCATAGCCGAAAGGTGCTCTCAGCTCTGCAAAGGGAAAGGTAGGACCCATGTGGGGTTATTTTGGACATTTGGGCCTGTAGATCGCCTGTCATTATTCTTTCCTAAAATGTAATCCAACCTGCATGACCTGGAGGAAAGATCTTTAACTAGTGTTTTTAAGAGGCCAAGTGGAAAAAGAAGTCAGAAGTGGACAGTCAGCAGCATTTTAATCTTGAGGAGAGAGCTGTGGGCACAGAGCATGAAGACCACACAAGCCAGTTGAGAACGAACATACAAATGTTTGCGTCTATCCACCGCCTTCATCAGGCAGTGCCAATGTGGCTGAGGTGTGGTACACCAAAGGTGTTCAACTTGCCAGTGCTCTCAGCATCACAGATTTTCCCTCAGCTAAGAGAAGAAACCAGGGCTGTTCAGCACCAAGGAACATCTCCTGCTCCCCAGTCTGTTTCTCCACATTTCCTTTGTCTGCCAGAAGGGCCAAGCTCTTCTTTGTGGACTGGGCATGACACCCAAGTTGTGAATACGAGCCTCAGGTTTGAGCCTGACAGGATCAGCTACCTCCAACTCATGCAATTTCACCTCAAACGATTGGAGGAGAAAACAAGTCGAGAAAGGTTTTTTTTCCCCCAGGACACTGTGCAGTTTATTAAGTGCATGATAGGCTTTTTTCACGTCTCACTTAAGCCACTTCACAGGTCTTACAGCAAGGTAAGTCAGGTAAGCTAGGAAGAAGGCATCAGAAGCAGAGTCGCTAACCATGATGGTGCCAGAATTTTCAGGTTCATGTGTTGAGTCACGGATCCTGCTGGTATGAAGGCTTCTGAAAAAAAAAACAAAAAACAAATGTGTGTATTTCCAGAGATGAGAACACAATGAAACACTGCTTAAGCAAAACACTCCTCCCACCCCAACTCTCGCAGTCAACAGATTTCCTAAGATCTCACCTAAAGAAGTGGGTTTTGAAGTGCATGTGCCACCTTTCTACTTTTTTAGCTAGACTGTTCAACACGCCCACCGTTTGTGCCCTGAGCTGGCTAGTGTGGGGATGTATTTCCCTGATCTTCTAGGGACGAGTTAGATAGGACTGGCATTATTTGGACTTCCAGGCTAACAGCCACAGCCATTAGTGAGGGCTTTGCTGCACGGGGCTCAACTGCTGACTTGGATCCATCGCAAGCTGCAAAATGAAACAACAAATCACCTGCGCTGTGTCTCCATAAGTTTTGCATAAACAGAAATAGTTTTCTTTCTTTGCCTTCTTCCAATACATTGATGACTTTTATGTGAGCGTGTAACCAGATCTGCGTGAAATTATTCGTAATGGCAGCCTGGAGTAATGGAGGGAAAAATAGCTTTTATTCTCTTGCATAAAATGTCAAAACATGGATGAGACTGGCTGAACATCCAGAAATTCTTTCCATCCGATCATTGGATTTGCCAGCCATTCTAGGATGTCTTTTTCAAAAAATGAAGACAACTTACAAAATTGTCTAGCTTGAGTAAAGACAGATACTGTTTCCAATAGGAGGGGTGAGTTTATTTTGGAGTTTTTTTATCTGTTTTTAAAGCTTTTTATTTAGGGATTGCTTTTCATTCCAAAATAGTCAAAGATGCTTTATGTCACAGCAAGAGGTCCCTAAAATTGTCTTCTTTGTTTATTTAAATGAGGCATTATCTTATTCTCAGCATTTAATATAATCCTTTTTGGAGTCCATTAGATCTTGTCCAAGTTGCTGATCATGTAAAATTCCAAAATATTTAAACAGAGGCCAGCAATAGCAGAAGGATTAATAAACAAAATATGATTGGCCAGCTTTATGGGCAAAGCGAAGGGCCCATGTGGGTATTTCTTTTTCTTATATAGGCAAAAGGAGGGGGAAAAAAGTTGATGATCCTTACAGAGGACAACTGGTGAAATTGTAATTTTCATGGTAAATGGCTCTTTAGCGATGAAACTGAGAGGGAGAAAAACAAGTGATGTACAGTCTTCAAAGATTTACCAAAACATTTCTGTTCAGGAGTTGTGTGTGTATGTGTGGCAATCAGAATGAAAACTGATAGGTGTGATTACTTACTAAATTTGATGTTGTGTATAGCAGCTACAGATGGTGGTGACAAAATTCTGTCAGATTTCTGTGCTCTATATGGACACTCAGCAAAACCTCAGGAAAAAAGCAAAAGAGGATTTGGAGAGTCTGTGCTGTGTGGGCTTAGCAAATTTGAAGCTTGAACAATTAGAGATGTGGCCAATGAGAACAAAGCTGCTGCATATATATACATGCTGCTGCATATATATACATGCTGCACATACATGCTGCACTGAATGAGCAAAAAATATCTGCCATCTGGAGAAGTCATACATGGAAAGTGTTTGTGTGCTGAAACAACTATAAAATAGGAAATCTGACATTATTTTTCCTACCTTTAGCAGTGGAGTTTGTCAATGTGTCCTTTGTTGGGAATGCACTTAAGTGTCAATAAGACACCCAACCGTTGAAGTCCTCAACTTCTTAAAGTTATTGCCTCTCAGATGAAGTCAGAACACATCTGAGAGCATCTGCTCTGCTGAATGCAACCAAATATCCCAAGCTTGAACCCAGAGGAAAACTGCACTCCTCCTAAGCAGTCACCAAACCCTCAGACTAGCTCCTCTGCTTAAACCGAGCCTGTCCTCCCACTTCACTGTGCCCATCATCTTTTAACGCTTACCAGGATCGCGTCAATGCTTAAAAACATCAGTCGTCACCACGCAGCATGTCTTATTCAGCAGCACCTCTTCACTGGGTCCTTCGCTGCTTAGCTTAGGGGGTGACACATGGTTCAACTCAGCCTGGGCTGCTACCGGTTTGGCGGAGGTACAGTTCCCGTGGTGGCAGTGCACACACTCCTGTTTCACCCTCATGAGAGACTGGGTCTCTGCATCAAGCAGCTTAGGAACTGAACTGCTTTTGGCCTGAGACTCCTGCTTTTGGGGGTAATACCCCACTTCATGGTGGGCTGCACCAACCAACGTCTGAAACCTGCCAGACTTCAAAGATGTTGGGAGCCAAGGATGGACCAGCCGAGCTGCCTGGCAAGTGGGAGGAAAAATCACATCTTTATCAGCCCAACCAGAGGCTTCGAGCAAGGACAGAAGGCCAGGCTGAGTTATTGTTGTGGGACAAGAGGAGCTGGAGAAGGAGAAAATCCCATGACGGGAGCACAGGAGAGGCCAAATGTCAAGAATCTCATGCTTTTAGATTCACTGGAGAAAGAAAATGCTTAATACAAAATAAGGATATTTATTTTTGTTAGGTTACTCTTTGTGGGTTTGTAACAAACTTTTTGTTAGTGCATATAGTGTATATAGCATATCATATATCGTACACACCATGATTTTCCCTTGTCCCCTGCTTCCCCAGATGCAGTTCTGGGCCTGAGGATAAAAAGTCAACCCTGCAAATGTAGCAGTAGTTGCTTTTATTCAGTCCTGCCCGAGGAAATCAGGTGACCACTTCAACCAGACTGGTTTTTGTCAGAAGACAGATTTACAAAGGAAAGGTTTACCTCAAAGGACCTTAGACTAAAGATGTAACCCACTCCTCTCTGTCCTTCAGATTTGTAGCAGCAGGTTTCTATATGAGTAAACAAGCCAAGATCCAGGTGAGAATGACTATAGAGAATAATTTCAGAGCGTTACAAGACACTGCTTTATGCATAGAGACTGTCTAACCTGAGCACTTGAAACAGACTTACGTTTCTAAGATTTAGTATTAGCAACTTTTCCATAGGAAAGGTGATATTTTCAATTGGCAATTTCCAATTGCAAATAAAATACTACAGCTGGAAAAATATACATACTGGAATTCACAAAGTTCCCATGAAAACGAGAGAGGAAGTCTTCTCCTAGTTTGAAGTTGTATGTGGAAAAGACATTAGATACTGTCATAATCTGAATTGAAGCCCGATATCTTTACCCTGTGATTAATGTGGAAAAACAGTGACTTAACGGGTAAAAATAATGTCTATACGAGCACTCTTCAGCTTTTTATTTCAGCTTCTCAGAATGTGGAACTTTACGTACTGCAGTGGAGCACATCACTGGAAAATTCAGCCTAGAAATGCTACTGTTTAAAGAGAAACACGTAAGGAAACACTAAGGAAACACATAAAATCTGCTTGCTTTTTTTCTTTCTTTCTTTCCTCATAGCAGGATTTTAAGGTCATTGAGATTACAAGGAAAGAGAGATAACAGAATCTTTTGGTCATGGTTAAGATTCAGATATTTAGATAAACCCTAGATAAAGATCCAGTTTTTGAGATAGCGAGCCAAATCCAAACCTTCTCATATCCATCCATCAGGCAGGTGACAGTCAGTATCTCACCCAATAAATTGCAAGAAGAAAGTCCACAGATTCACGTACTGCTTTGATTTTATTTCCCAACAATCTCAGAAGAAATACCAGATGTTCTGATCTCACGTAAGGGAGTATGAGCTCTATACTGCGCAAACATTGCGAGTAAGAGATGGACTCCAACCAGCAATCCTGCTTAGTAACCAACAGTCAAAACCAACTGACTTCAGTAGGGTTTTGGGTCATGTATTTGGATCCTGTGGATTCTGCCAACTCCTGGTTAGCAAGAGCAGTGAAATTAAATGCATACTACTCTGGGGGCTAGCAGAACACAAAACTACTGTGGCAACTAAACAGAAATAATTGTGCACCAAACACAGTGAGATCTGGAATGCAGGGCTGCTTGGGGACCTTATTTTTGTCTCAGTAGAAACTGTGGGCATCTTGGAGGGGCTGAAATTGCCAGGAGTCTGCAAATAATTGTACCCTGGAAAGCCGGACGCTCAGCACTGGCAGAGAGGAAGCAAAGGAAGCCAAGGGCTGCTGCGCTGTTGTCACAACTGGTTTTAATTGCTCCAGTTACAGAACATGAAACAAGTCCAGGTCCCATTGAAACTAATGGTAAATCACTGGGGTAGGTGCTATAGATCCACTTTTCTTACTATTGAGTTCTGCTTGCTTTTCAGAAAATGGAGATTGCTTTTATCGATATTTTAATTCCTCACCAATGTGCTACTGTTACTTGCTATTTCTAGGCAATTCTGCAACCATGTATGATTCAATTTACAGAATCAAATATTGGCCTTGGTGCAACTTTCAGTTTTGAGCTTATTATCTTTCAGATTTCTTATTGCTTATACTTGTCATTCTTAGTGATGCTCAGTTAGTTTTTCATATTTTCCTATGCAACGCCACCTGCGGCCATTATCAGATTACCAGTAAAACCTCAGGATTATCATAGAATCATAGAATGGTTTGAGTGGGAAGGGACCTTAAAGATCATCTAGTTCCAACCCCCGTGGCATAGGCAGGGACACCGCCCACTAGACCAGGTTGCTCAAAGCCCCATCCAACCTGGCCTTGAACACCTCCAGGGATGGGACATCTACAACTTCTCTGGGCAACATGTTCCAGTGCCTCACCACCCTCACAGTAAAGAATTTCATCCTAATATCTAATCTAAATCTAATCTCTTTCAGTTTAAAACCATTACCCCTTGTCCTATGACTACACTCCCTGATAAAGGGTCCACCCCCATCTTTCCTGTCCACCCCCTTTAGGTACTGGAAGGCTGCTATAAGGTCTCCCTGGAGCCTTTTCTTCTCCAGGCTGAACAACCCCAACTCTCTCAGCCTGTCTTCATAGGAGAGGTGCTCCAGCCCTCTGACCATCTTCATGACCCTCCTCTGGACTTGCTCCAACAGGTCTATGTCCTTCTTATGTTGGGGGNCTTATGTTGGGGGCCCCAGAGCTGGACTCAGTATTCCAGGTGGGGTCTCACCAGAGCAGAGCAGAGAGGAAGAATCACCTCCCTCGACCTTCTGACCATGCTGCTTTTGATGCAGCCCAGGATGTGGTTGGCTTTCTGGGCTGTGAGCACACATTGCCAGCTCATGTTGCGCTTCTCATCAACCAATACACCCAAGTCCTTGTCCCCAGGGCTGCTCTCAATTGATTCTCCACCCAGCCTGTATTTATGCTTGGGATTGCCCTGACCCACATGCAGGACCTTGCTTGCATATGGTCTTGTTGAACTTTTTGAGGTTCGCATAGGCCCACCTCTCCAGCCTATCCAGGTCCTTCTGGATGGCATCCCTCCCCTCCAGCACATTCACTGCTCTACACACAAATTGGTGTTGTCAGCAAACTTGTTGAGGATGCACTCAATCCCACTGTCCATGTCACCAACAAAGATGTTGAACAGCACCAGTCCTGGTGCCGACCCCTGAGGAATGCCACTCCTCACTGGTTGCCAGTTGGACATTGAGCCATTGACCGGAACTCTTTGAGTGCGACCATCCAGCCAGTTCCTTATCCACCAAGCTGTCAATCTGTCAAATTCATGTGTCTGCAGTTTAGGGACAAGGATGTGGTGCGGGACAGTATCAAATGCTTTGCACAAGTCCAGGTAGATGACATCACCTGGTTTTCCCCTATCCAGCAATGCTGTAACCCCACTGTAGAAGGCCACCAAATTTGTCAGGCATGATTTGCCCTTAGTGAAGCCATGTTGGCTGTCACCAACCACTTCCTTATCTTCCATATGCCTTAGCAGAGTTTCCAAGAGGATCTGCTCCATGATTTTGCCAGGCACAGAGGTGAGACTGACTGGCCTGTAGCTCCCTGGGTCTTCCTTTATTCCCTTTTTAAAAATGGGGGTTATGTTTCCCCTTTTCTAGTCAGCGGGAACTTCACTGGACTGCCACGACTTCTCAAACATGATGGATAGTGGGTTAGTAACTTCATCCACCAGTTCTCTCAGGACCCGCGGATGAATCTTATCAGGTCCTATGGACTTGTGCACCTTCAGGTTATCATATTACTTTAATATCATATCATTATTATATCATACTCTCCAGTATACTCAGCGGGCTAAAGGAAATTTTCAGCTTAGTTTCCACTGTGAAGAAAAGAATTTGCTGGATAGCACATGCAATTCCAGATGTGATAAAGTCTGGTGCTCAGACTCCCTGATACAGAGTACAGCAAAGTGTTAATAGATTTTGCCAAGTAATCAGCTTGAAAAGGTATAGGGGATTTAAGGCATCTTTCAATGGTAGAGACTCCAGACAAGTGGACAACTCCCAAAGGTTTCTGGTGAGGATTTTTGGTGTCTCATGACCTATTGAATTTTGCATTTGTATTGCCCTGAGTGAACTTCTGTGGTTCTCATTACAATTTATGTATAACCTGCACTGTTTGTAGTCGAGGCCTAAAGATGAGAAAAAATCTCTGAGGAGTTAAAAGTGGTGAAAGGGTAATCTGAGCCCAGAAGCTAACAGGAGGAGAGTGACTGGGAACAGGACTGGTTCAGGTAAAATCTGAACTGCCACCTATTAACCAGGCCAAAGGAAAGGGGACACTGGAAGACAGTCTCCATCAAGCCTTTTAGAAAAAGGACAAGTCTACAGATGCCACATGATCAGGACAGGCTCTCAAAATTAGACCCATAACAACAAAAAACTGGCTATTTCTTCATCCTGTTTTCTACTACCTCTACTAAAGCCAACATCATCTGCAAAGAGTGCCCAGATCTTGAAAAGATCTCTTATGGGATTGAGATGTCCTCCCAACAGTTTCCATCCTTGAGTTCTGCTCTGTCAGGTCACGGGACTCTGCAGCCCTATTGTTTTTTTCACAGGTAGTTGGTTATTAGTTCTTGGACTCAAAGGCCTTGAGGCAAACAACAGATCAAATGTATATTGCACATATCAGAAGTGAACTAATTATGCTCCAATAAACACCATGTTTCAAACTCTGCTCAAGCATCTAAGGAGGAAGCAAACAAAAATCCATTGAGTGACTCCTGGCATAGCTGGGAGTTAAAATGCAATGTGAAATGCATGATCCCGGATGAGTCTCCACAGCACCCCATGAACTGCACCTACTCATCAGTGTAGCAGCCTGAATTTTTGTTCACAGGCTCCTAATCATTTGTCTTTCTTCACAGTCTTTTTCAGCAACAAAGACCTTGAAAAACACAACACAACAGTGCAAAAGTGAAAAAAAAAACCAACCACCTGCTCAAATTCTGTTTGGGACAACTGTCGCTCCCAAAATAAATCGGAGAGGAACACTCAGCTGCCAGGCACACCAAAACCATCAGAAGACACTATAAGGGACATGGCAATAGAGCTGGAGGAGAAGAGCTTGTTATTGAGCTGTGCCGGGCAGTGTGGGGATGACGAGAAGAGGCTAAAAATTATTTCAAAGTAGAAAAACAACAAAAAGGAGTGCAAGGAGTGGGAGAGAAAATAAGACATGGGAATCTATTGCATTGGTTTGGAGGAGCTAATGGTCGGGACTAGACTTGGCATATATCTAAGGAGTTACTGTTTTAAGAAAGAGTCCACATTACAATATATAGGAAGCCATGCAGGGGATATAGCAAAACAGTTTCAAAAGCAGGATACAGTTCAGGAAGCAAATCCTCCGTATCCATCTCCAGTAACTGTACACATGAAGCAAGCCTGAAGGACTGAGCTCCAGTACATCAGTTCTCACACCAACATAGTTCATAAAAAAGAACAAAAACCCAGACAAGGAATGAACCACCTTGATGTTATCAGTCCAAACTTCAACCCTGCAGCCTCCCCCGACCTAGCCTCCCTTGCTCAATCCTCTTCTTCTGGATTTTACATCACCTCTTCCTCTACTCCTGGGCAAGAATGAGCTCGAGGCAGTAGGTGCTGCAACACCGCACACATGCACGGCCTCCCTCCTCGCAGCCAGACTCTAATTGCTGCAGCCACACTGACCAGATAACTACACACCAAGAGTCACAAGAGAGAGATATCAGGAAACAAAACCACGGCAATAACGTTTGATGTCACTTCTCCCATTATTTTTTTCTCGGTGCCTTAAGCAAAATGCCTTTACCTTAAACCAGCCCGGTCCAGTTTCAGTGTCGAGCCATCTCAAAAGCTCAGAACCACTAAAATTTCATGGGGTAAAAGGATCTGCTGGCTTGAAGAAGTCTTCACTCTGCAGATCCTTTCTCTCTGCATCTGCTGTGCAAAATTTTTGAACAGAAATCTTTCCACTCCTCACTTCCTGGCCAGATCCTGATGAGATATACTGATCCCTTGCCTGTATCCATCTTCAACACATATTGTTTCCTGTTAGTTTGAGATATGAAATGCTAATCATCTGTCAGCTTTGGAATATGATGGATCTCCTTCTGCCTCGTCCTGGTGAGGAGGTGTGGGACATTTGCTCCCAGCTGCCTGACCAGCCAGGGAGGGCAAAGGACTTTAGGGGTGGAGGAACTAACATGAACCAACTTTCTCCTACCCCACTTGAACGTTTTGCTACAAGAAAATATGTTAGATGTTTATTTGCTCTGGCTGCGAGTGCACAATAAGGAAGAGTTTAAGGACAGCTGATCCTGCCTTTGGGCAAGGGGATGATGCAGAATACTCTTGCTGACTCTTCCTACTCCATTTTTTCCGATAAAGAGATTATGTGGACTGACAGTTTTAGAATTGCACGCTAATGGCATCGAGCACTCCCCCAGCCCTAGAAACAGCCTATATAAAGGCCCTTTGCTGTTTTATCTCCTCCCCATACCGCTGCACTCCAGCAGATTCAGATATTCCCAACAACCAGCTGGGAACCCCGGGAGGAGCTGAGCAATCCAGCAGCCATGCCGGGTACTCACAGGGTTTGATGTGGTTTCTGCACGCTCCCCAAACCACAGCAAGTTCGCAGCATCATGCAGGAGGGGGCCAAAGCCTTCGGTACTTCCCTGGAAACACCTCCACAGACACAGTGGTTTCTTGCTAGGAAGCTAAAAATCTCCACGTGTCCTTTGTGACAGCGGGGTTCTGACAGCAGACATCCTTTTGTGGATTATTGCCAACAATCGGATGCCTGTAAAGCAAGCCGGAAAGTGTCCGCTGGGGAAAGAAATCCCCCTGCCTTTCATGAGAAGTTAATAAATGTCAGAGAAAAAATCTGAAGACATAATAATGGCTGTGAGGATTAACTTTCTCTTATGGCAGCAGTGCCAGATTATTTATTGGAGATACATTTTTCCTATGTGTGGTTTGGGGTTCTTTTTTCCTTAAAAATAGATAATCAAGGGTTTATGAATGAAAGGCACAGGGGGTAAAAAAATCAATTTGACACACAAAATTAAATTTCAGCATCAAAAAGCTTGGATTTAGCACAAAAGGAAAAAGGGTATTTCATGCAGGCATCCTGCTGCAAAAAAAAAGAAGGCCACTGGAGATTAATGAAGAAATAAAGAGGTTTAATATATGAGGAGTAAATAGGGAGGAAGTTTGGGCCATAAGAGATTAATGAGGAACACCCACTTGCTCTTGCTTTGCCCCAAGACGTATGAGCCGAGATGTATTTATGGCTTTCAGGGTGAATAGAAAGTGACAGAACAGCGAAGAAACTTCCCGAAGAGTTTTCAATTGTAGCTCTCCTGGGACTCTTTCCCTCAGAGATGGGAAAGGCTATATATGCTAACTCTGCAAACAATATGCTAAGTCTGCAGTTTTTGGTGATGAGCAGAGGAAGTCCCTACAGATGGCTTCGTTGGCACATGCTTCCTTCCTTTGAGCAGAAGACAACCAGTGAAGAGGACTTGGTTTTGCACAGAAGCCACTGAGCTGGGACTGAACAGGCCTTAGCTAAGTTGCCTTTTAAATCCCATAATTAAAAGCAGCAAAGAAAATCTTAAAAGGCATTATCCAGTCTTTATATGCGCACAACCACATGTGTGCTATACATACACATAAGCACATACTGCCAGAAAAATTTGCTATTTCAAAACAAATTTACCACACAGCTCCAGATAGATATTTAGACTATGAAATGTCAAAAGACTTAATATAATTATTATTATGGAAATTGCATTTTTTTATTTCTACATTGACCTCATCTTTTAAAAAAGCTGCAGCACATTTAAAATAATTTGTTCTGTTTCAGGTGGAATAAAGTGCCTCAAACGAAGCTAAGACAAAACGACTTGTGTAATTATCATTAAATCCCCTGTTTCAGTAGCAATTTTTCCCCATCTCTGATCCTCTTTCTTCATTTTCAAGTGTGCCAACCTAAGCCACTTCCTGTCCCCATCCGTCTTCTTAGGTTTTGTCCCAGAACCAAAAAATGCTTTCCTGACTGAGTTCTCCACTTATTCACCATCTCCACTCCTGACAGTGGCTGGCCATAAGCAGGAGTGTCCCCCAGGAGTGTCGGAGACCCTAGACCCTGCAGCCTGGCAGCCCACCTCTATTTCCTTTGATAACTCTCTTTCCCTGCATGGGAAATGCAGGGGATGTTCTGGTTTATTTGAAGTCTGTAGCTGGTTGCCAAGGTGTTAGAAGATGTGTTTGGATTGCTCTGGTCACTATAATTGAAATCAGGGCATCCTGAGAACACCATGGTCAACAGGGGCAGCTGCTGGAGTGCAGTGTGGGCCAGGCATGAAGAAAGAGTTTCTGATATGTTCAGTATAAGAGAAGAGCCTAGAAAGGCCTACCTGAAATCCTTGGCCACCTTAGGACCCATCATAAGCTGTGTAGGAAATCTCATATCCCGTGTTCCCACCAAGTAACACCTGGTTTCTTCCTGCAGCTCCAGCAAAATCCAGCAATCCTTCATAAGCAGAAAGTTGGCATAATCCAACTCTATTGTAAAATTTTCGTAAGTCACTTTTCCCTAGTGCATGACCAGTAAATGAGGTGTGCACCACAGCTACCACACAGGTCAGGGCCAACTGCGTGGTGACCCATTGCCTGGCCACGCTCATTCCAGGCTCTTTTTGCTAGTGACCTGCAAGGAATGTAGACACTGAGGATGGATTTTGTCCACAAAGCCTTGGGGTGACCAGAAGTCAATAACAAAAAAGCAAGCTGTACTCTTTATTGCAAGCCTCCTCTGGACCCAAGGGGACCGGGGAGGAGGTTTCCCCCAGCCCATGTGCTTTTTGCTCTCATCTGTCCAAAGAAGAAAGCAGAAATGACATCAGCCCCATAGAATGTAGGAAGGAATCTGAGCCATGAGCTGTCACCAGTCTTTGGGAAAGTCAGCTTAGACCAGTATGAGAAGGACATTCTCTGGTGGACTGGATGGACCTCTGATTAGCGAAGCAGTTATTTCCCAAGAAATTGTGTGTGTGTGTGTGCGTGCGTGTGTCATTTGCCATTTTTTTTCTTTTACTCTGTCTAGGAAAAACTGAATCTAAAATTACTGGTGCAAAATAAATATGTCTAAGCCCAGCCTTTCTAAATAAGAATGTTTCTGTCTATTGCACAACCAAAATGAGCGATATTTTAAATACTTTTCAAAAAATGTTATCATTCTGGTCTTTCCTGGCATGTTATTTAAACTATGCCTACCAAATGGATTGATTTAGAAATCCATATGCCTTTCAGAAAGTAAATAAAATTCTTATTTGAATAAGTTTCTATATTTGTTGCCAAGCTCTCAAGGAAAATGTCCACTAATGTTTATCACAACATCAGAGACACGAACCAAATTTTTGCCAATCCACTACATTATACTTGGGGTGGGGGGACATAATTATATATTAAAGAAATAGCTCAAATTAGCCAGCAATTGCAATGTAAAGAGCTGCATGGAGGAGATCACCCACAGGCCATCGTCCCTCCTGACGGGCAGCACGGCACAGCGCAATAGCCTGAGTGGGAGGCAGAATGGGGAGATCCAGACCTAAGTCTGAATTTCTTGCCTTTTGTGGGTTTAAGCCATATGTGGACTTGCCGAGATTCTGATGGGTGTTTTACAGCCGAACTATAAACCCTGAAAACAGAGAATGATGACGGAAACACAGACTACCCCAAAACCACAGCACACGGCTCTCGCGGGCGCCGCCATGGTCACAGGCTTACAGCTGAGTTTCAAATTATTCTATTGAGTTACAGAAAGGGTTGTTATTAGGCTCCCTCCCCTCAACCTCATTATATACAGTGGTTTTGCCATCATTAAACCCTCTTTCTAACAACTTTTGTCTATAAACTGCTTAGCATATCAAGATTTTTCTGAACGCTGCAATTTGATATATTCAGGAGGTAGCACACATTCGGTGAGACTGTGTGTCCCAGGCTAATGATTTCCTGCTGTCAGTTTAGGGCTGGGACATTGTGGATTTACAACAGCGAGTATTTTGAGGAGGTGGATTCACTGGCCAACTGGTGGAGGTAGCCCTGAAGGGTGGAGTTAATCTTTGCTTGTTAAGAAAATTCCTGAGCCTGATGCATTTGTCTAGTAGCCAGCATAATTTAAAAAAAAAAAAAAAAAAAAAAAAAAAAAAGTGTGGTATCACTGTTATAGAAGTAAAAGGCAATAAACCCTGTCAGGACACCCACTCACTTTCAGGAAGCTCAGTTTCAAGAGCTGCAAAGTACAGGCTCATCTTCTTCAGCACGTTTGCAACTTCTGGCTCTGCAGCCATTTGATGTTACTGCACGTCACTCCACAGTTGTTTCATTTCACCTCCTGAAGTGATTGCAATTCAAGATGGAGGGTAGAGAAATGCACCTGTTTCTGCATTGACTATAGAGAAAGAGGACTGATTTCAGTTCTCAGTGACAAAAACGTATTGCATCAAGCACACAGCTTTTTAAGAGAGCAAGTGGGTTCAGTTATTCATGAAAGCAAGCTGAGATTTTGACATGACAGTCTTAGCAAGTGAACAAATTTACAGAATTGAGTAATATTTCATGAAAATTGCTTCTTTGGGAACACTTTTTGCAGTGTATATCCCATTTCTTAGAAAAGCAAGAGCTTGCCTTAAGCAAATGAGTTGACTTACTGCAAGACAGCTAAAGGAAAAGAATAAGCTCATTGAAATCCCCACGTGGAGAAGCTCTAAGGGAAGGGACTCACACAGGGGTGTTTGCACAGTGCCTGGTACAATGGGTCCTAACCTGGTCATGCCCTTTGGTTGCTATTGCAGAGCAAACATTCGACAACAAAGAACTAGCAAGTAATGCTAGGGTAAAGCTCAGCTACCGAATCTCCATTGTGCATTCCCTGTGTGCCTCCTCGAGCACTACCACTGCATCCAAAGGCCAGCTAAAGCCAAAGGAAAAATCTCATCTTGGCGCCACCGGCTTTTGCTCAGGTGTCTGGTGCATCGGTCAGAATTTCATCAGATGCTTCCCATCATTCATGGGCCTTCCCACTGCTGTGGGAGGGCATTTCTGGGAGGATGGAAGATTGTCACCTGATAGGAAAGACTCCCACACAAATATCTTCAGAGTCCAAAGAACGAGCTCTTGGCAGTGGAGAATATTTGCTAGACACCTTTGTGCTGCTTGTACAGGATACCCTCTAATCAGTCAAGAAGCACAGTTTAAAGAGTACTTCCTTGTGTATTGGTCAGTAATGTGCACCCGTGACAACTAAAATACAAGTAATGTACCAGGTGATCTGTGGCAAACATGATGACTGCCCACAAAACTCCAGAAAACAAATGTATGATGTTCAGTGTTGAGCCAATACTGGGTGTGCATTTCACAGAAAGATTGCCAGTAGTTCCTCACCTGAAGCCCTTTTTTCTCTCTTCTTAGTAGATTACCTTTGGGATGGCCACTGGTCCAGCCCTGCAGAGGCTCTACTGCCTCATGGGCTGGTTTCATACAAGCGACAGAAATAGCCTGATCCGAAGCAGATACTGCTTTCCTCCTTTGAGTACGAAATGCAGATATTCTTCCTGGGGTCAGAGAACAGCACGTGACAAGCACTGTCTGTAAGACCCTGGAGACAAACCTGTGGCTGTCTAGGTTTTGGGTGAAATTGGTTAGTTTCAAGTTCTTAGGACTTCTGTGACTTTTTAATAACTTTATGAAATGTGGCATATGTAAAGACCCATGGTGGCTGCGAGAAAGCAGATGCTGCTCCCCAGGCATGCAGCACATGGCACAAATGCCTCCACACCCCCACAGGGGACCATGACTTCAGCTCACACTGGCACAGAATGAGTTTGGCAGACTAGAAAATCCCGCCTTAAATAGTTGACATTAATGGTGAGAGAGGGTTGGGAAGAAATGAAAAGCACGTCAGAAAGCTCAATCTGAAAAAAATGTGTGATTCAGTTTTACAGTTCTGTAAAAATGGCAAGAGAGTAGTTCACAGCTGGCCAGAAGGAAGGCCCAAGCTCTTGGTTTCACTTCCCCCACTGGCTGACATTTATCAGGTTACTTATAAACAGCACTTATATAAATCAGTCAAGTCACAGTTCACACCGCTATCACAAAGCAGACAACTATCATGTATTTGTTGTTTCCTAAGTGAGAAGGCCTGAGGTGAGGAGCACGAGATGTATATGCTTCTCCTGTGGGTAGTTTAGCCCAAAGCCAAGTGTCTGGTTTGCAAAGAGTATGAACAACCTGCTACAACCCAAATAAAAGCCTTCAGGCTGAGGAAGAGCTTCTCTATTAGTTTGGATGCTGACATTTTTGATAAGTACCTTGCAGTGCATTTTTTCCCTGATTTAATCAGAATTGTTATTCTGCTAATTTTTTAATTCATTTAACTGTTACTCTGCACTTCTTGAGATGTCCAAGTAACTGTTTGTACCAGCCTGCATGTGTAATTCACCCTGTCATGAAGAACTGCTAGTGGAGAACTCGGATTGAAATATTTCTGAAGAGTGTTTCATGGGACACCCAGGACCCCTGTCTACATAGAGACATTGCACACCTCTTGCTGAACCTCACCTTATGACCCACCTAGCACGGACCTCATGTCAGTGGCTCTCAAACACCAGGGACCAGCAGGACTACTGACAGCCTGAAGAGCACGTGGTGCTGGTCCCTCCACTTCTGCTGCAAGAATTGGGATGAGAATGCAGGAGAGAAGCCAGCACAGAACAGCAATGCAGAAGTGAGAGCAAAAGAAATTACTCAAAAAAAAAGATTTAAAAAAAAAAAAAAAGATCCTGGTTTTACTTTTTCCTCAAAGCGTGAGTTAAGAACAGTTGCAATTACAGAAAGATTTCCTTGTGATTACTTTTCCACAACAGAATGTACTGCAGGATCTCCATGGATGTCTTGGATTGAAGGAATGACCCAAGCAAAGGAGTCACAGTTAAAATGAGGGCCATGCAGCTGCTGCGGACACAAGAGTGCTCTTCAAGCACGCCTTCTCTAAGGAACGCATTTCCTGAGAGAAAATCGTCAGAGAGCCATGTTTGCCTCCCTCAGGAACACCAGCCTTCCCACTCCAGTCACCTTCATCCAAATGGCAGAGAGGTAACCAAGTACACACTCTGACAGGGATGAGCTAGATGTCTCCAAAACACATTCACTGTCTACTCTCTTCAGCCTCAATTTGAGACTCTGTTCTACACCCTGCAAGACAGAAGGCGAAGAGAAGAAAGCCTGCGTAGGTTCGATACGGAGACTTTCGCTTTTTAAAAGCACTGCCTGTTCTGGATTTCTCCATTTTCAGGAAGACAAACTTAATTATCAGGAGAGTTGCTCACCCAGAAGAGTTGTTCACCCCCAAGTCCAACAGAAAGCAAAGTATGTTTAGGAATACTATTGTCTCAAAAAGCAGGAATTTATGCCCTTCAAGCCATTACCGGAATCTAAGGGATGCTTTTACCCTGGAGAATATCTGTGTTTTGCACACAATATTTAGGTGTGTATTTAGGACATAGGGTTTTTGCCCAAAACAACGCAAAAGGAAAACTTTCTGGCACGTACTGGCATTGCAGTTCCTGATGAATTAGCAACCACATGAAATGGTGGAATTGTGCATCCACAGAACAATCATTCTGAATAGCTGAAGGCTATGTAAGCATGTAGGAGATGAGTCTGTTCATCATGTTTTGTCAGGCTTTTGAAGGCTTGGTATTTCTTCTCTAAAGTGCAGATTCTGATTTTGTGCTCCCGCTCCTTACGTGCACACTAGAGCCCACATGCAGAGCTGCTTCTGACACACTTCTGTAGATATTTAGGGGATTGCTGCAAAACTACACCAGCTCCAACGGAATGGTGCATAGCTATAGAATGTGCTTTACCCAAGTGCATATGGCCACATGCACTGAATTCTACAAAAAACATATAAATAAAATGGAGGAGGATGCTTGGTGGCAGTTTCAGGAAGGCGTGACCATTACCACACAAACACTTGGGAACAAGGCGCACACGACTGTGCTACAAAAATCTCTGCAGAGGATTCATGAGGGTTTCCCAAGAGCAGGTTTATAGTACTGAACTCACCATTATTAATTTATTGCTTTCCAAGGACTGCAGATACGTTTAGTAGAGGATGTGGGGTTGATTTAGCCTACACTCAGCTTCATTCCTGAGCAAAGGGGTTCCTGGGGATTTTTCTTTCTTTTTTTTTTTTTAAATCAATAAAATAAAAATGTGCTGCTGCAGCCAAGAGAAACTGCAGACTGTTACTTATCTTTACAAGTGACAGCTTCCCTGATCAGACTCATTTTAGCAGGGTGAACACAGGTTAAGGATTTGAGCCATTTCCCCGTCCTACTTTTAATCTACCAGCATGTCCTCCAGCTTTACATGGTGGTGTCGCTCAGGTGATTCACATTCTCACACCTTGCTTTTGCCCTCCCTCTTCCACAATTCTCCTCCCTCCTTAAAAACACAACCTACTAAGGCACAGCATTCATACTTCTCCTCACTTTGGGAAGGAGGGCTCGCAACACCCCAGATACTCAACTGGCATTCGTCTCTCCAAAACATCCCCCTAATTTTAAGCAGAGGAGCTGGAATGAGCTCACTCCAAAGCATTAGAGCATCCATCCAGGCTTGGATTTTGAGAGACAAGCAAAGGCATTTCGATTTAGCTGGTTTCCAATCCCCCGATTTCCATCTGCGTCTTTGGGCATTGCAGCTGCCTTTGTCAGACTGCCTAAAATATTTTGTAACTGAGCAAGTTAACAGGAGGAAGCGTTAGGCCACGTCCCCCTCCCTTTCCTGGCAGTAACGTGGGAGGAAAGGCGATGCCGCACGGGCAGGGATGCCGAGCGCATCCCCCTCTCCCGGCCAGGCTGGCCCACGGTCCTGTCCCCTGCCCGGCGGGTTTCAAAAGAGGCACTGTGCGGAAGGCGCCCAGCATTCAGTGAGGGGGCTGCTTCTGCGCCTGGAAAAACGAACAGTCCCAGCAGCTTGTTTGTTTGTTTGTTTTTACAGGGGAATACAGGTTCACTCATCATTACAATAAGCACATTCACGCTCGCGCTTGGCCGGTGTTGAGCCTTCCAAGCCCAGCGCCGTGTATGAATGAGGCTAGTAAGAGCTACACACTGCGGCGTCTCTGTCAATGTTTTTCAAATTTGGGTCAGTCTGAGGCACCTTGGTTGCAAAATTATTGCCACGAGCATTGTAAATTAATATTTTATATTCCCTTGAAGTGCCTTTTGAGGAAATTAGCCTTCATTACAGAGGCATCTCCCCTGTAAACACAGCAAACAGAAAATACCTCTGCTGACAAGGACAGCATTGTAGGGCAGGGAAGGAGAGCGAACGTTGAAATCTGCGGGAAGAACCGGACCGATTCAGCAGCTGATTCAGGCGGGTATGGGCATCCCCGCTCCCCAGCCGCTCCCCGAGCTGCAGGACCAGCAGCACCCGTCCGCTAGAGACAGCCCTGCCTTTACACCCAGGGAGCAGCACCCCATTGTGTCCCCAAAACCTACCGAAACTGTAAGGTCGAGGCACCGGCACCTATCGAATCCATCTCAAGGGCAGCAGGACCCCCACGTCGCTGCCAGCACGGCGGTTCGCCACGCACAAGTTGTGGGCATCACGAAACGATCCCAGTCCCGGGACCTAAACTGGGAAGGCAGCAAAAGCACAGCGATGCTGCCACGCCGTTTCGGTTTTTGGATTTCGGAGCGTTCGCACGGCCCGACCAGCACTAGGGAGAGGATTTTTGGCACTGGCTGGGGAGATTCCGCCGCAGCCGAGCGCAGCCAGTCGAAGTTGGCTGGCACGAGGAGAGGCTTTTCAAAACGTTCAGTGCTCCAGTCGGGAAGGGGCCGAACGCTGCTCTTCTCAGCAAAGTGCTGCCCTTGTCCTTTTTTCATGAAAGCGAACTTGGTATTCAGCAGGAGCAAGCCAGAGCTATTTCAGACACGGAAGACAGCAGACACAAATCAATAGAAAAAAATAACTTCTTTTTATTTACAAAAAAAAATCCAAATATTGGATGCTGTAAACAAAATTCACAATCTGTTCCCTCTAGAGTCTGTTTTCCATCAGCTCTTTTTCGGTCTGTGACAAAGCCTATAGTCAAAATGTTCCAAAAGAGCAATCCAAGGAGCAGTTTGCTGCAACAGGATGCCTTGCAGAAGGCAACAGTTGTAAGGAAATCTGAGGGAAAGCAAATCTGCACAGACTCCTACAGACTGCAGGAGCCTGCAGTGCTTTAGCCAAGCTGTCTTGAAATTTGCAGGCTTTTTTTTTTTGTTTGTTTTGTTTTGTTTTCTACTATTTATTTTGTTAGCAAACCATTATTACAACAGCAAAAGAGTACACTGATTTTCTTTCTTGCAAGGGAAACTCTGCATAAAGAAAACCATACAAAAGAATATATTCAAATAGGAACTGAATATGCAATTACAGTTTTTCCTTTTCTGTGCAGTTTTATCTAACACACTTCATTTTCTCAATAAAAAAAAAGCTTTTTTTTTTTGAACTGGTAGGAGCTTCTGACATGATGCAAACCATGCATTTAATAAGAGGTGTTGAGAAGATTTGTGTGAAGGCCTTTGTGCAAGATAAAAAATATTTAAGTGCAATAAGATAAACTAGAAAAATATCATCTTTTTGGTCTTCTGATTGCCCTTCTATTTTAAGAAGAAATGTTCTTGCATTTGGGAGGACAGCTACATCTAAGGAAAAAAAAATAGCCCGTTTCAAAGCTCTCAGTTGTTTCACGATCACTACATTTAACCAAGTTCAGCGCCCTGTTGGTTAGCAGTAAATTCAGCTGTGGCACAAACAGTTTTACTGTAATCAGGTCAATGTTTTTAATCAGTTCAGCTCTTTAAAAGGGGCACTGTCTCTTGTAGCACAAGTTCTAACCTTACATCTGATTGGATGGGAAAAATGAAGTCGACGAAGCAAGAATGCGGTTGTTAACTTTAAAAGTACCAGTGTGCTGAAGAGGACGGGAAAAACCAGTTAAAAAAAAGTCAGACTTTATGGAGGGGAAGGTGTGCAAACCGCAGAAATAAACCAGCTTTGAAAAGGGGTTCTTATTTTACTCTTGGCCTGAACTCATGCCTTCTTCCCACCTCTAACACCAGGCACCTTTTAAGCTACCAGTCACAAATAAAACAAAGCTCCACCAGTTCCACCACTTGATCATTAACATATGCAAAACAGATCCAGAATACCTATATAATATATAAAAACATATTATATATGTATCAAAATGCAAACGCTGAAAGGTGCAGTTTAGCTCAGAGCCCTGCTGCATGCACTATAAGGTAACTAGCTGCTGTCAANTAAAGCAAAAAAAAAAAAAAAAAAAACCCACAAAAAAATTTGAGCTGAGAGGAATTAAATCAAAACTTTCTTTCAAGCAACGGAAAAAAAAAAAAAAAAAGGGTCTTTCTAAGGAAAAATACATCGTGTCATGTACTATCAGCGTTCTGTGGTTGTGGCACCGCTATAGATTCTCAAACCCTTTTCAAGAGCGGATGACTCATTTATTTGCTGCAAATAGTTGTGGCGAGAGAAGACATACCACATTACCAGCTGATCCTATTTCCCCAGCCTTCCCCGTAGCTTCCGCTCGCAAATCCTCCCAGGAGCTGGAGGCAAGGGGAAAGAGCAGGCCAGGAGCCCCCAGCCTGCGGCGGGGACCCCGGGGGGACCAGCGAGGAGCCCGGCGGGAGGCTGCAGCCAGCGTCGGAGGGTGGGAAAAGGTGGGGATGAGGGTCTTGCGAGTCAACGCCGGGAATGGCGACGAACCCGCTTTTACGTTTCCTGAAGGACTCGCGCAGGGAAGGTGCTTCAGTAAACAAATTCGGGTTCCTGTCAAATCGCCTCCAGAGTGAAAAGTACAAAGCGCGACAAAAATAGATGTACCTTGCTGGCTCCATAGGGAAAACACACTGCCGGGACACGAGTCCTCTCCCTCTCCCTTGCCGCTGCCTCCTCCAACGCCAGACCCTGCCTGCAACCAGGCAGGGCACAGCGAGGTTTCCTTCAAAAGCCTGAATTCCCTTTTCTTTCTTTTTTTTTTTTTTCCTTTCCGTTTTCCTCAGTAAGACAATGCAAAATATTAAGAGTCAAGTGTCACTTAGTCATTAGGTTTTCAAAGCCCAACAAAGAATTTAACACCTTCAGAGATTGTACTGAAGTGAAAACAACAGCGNCTGAAGGAAAAACAACGGCAGGGGCTGATTTTTTTTTTTTTTCTTTTTCCCCCTGCTGGTCTTTTGGGAGAGGAAATGAAAGTGAATAGTTATTGTTCCAATGTAAAGTGATTCCATTTAAATAAAGTACAGTACTGAAATGGTAAATGCAGTGTGACAACCAGATCAAAGATGTTTAATATTTGCATAAAAATATATATATATAATATATATATATAAAATATAATTTTAAGCAATCGTGCAACACTCTTAAAAAGGGTTCATTTCACATTTGCTAAATTCTAGTGGTCCTGGAATGCATAACGCATTCGATTAAAAATACTCCTTTAAATATTAACAATTAGTGTTCAAATCACCAACTAATACAATATTCTTTAGCTGTCAGGGGGTTTAAATAAACCTATCTTTGATCCACGTTCCACTGAATTACACATCATGGAGGTATGCAGTCACAACATTAGTGGGTTAAATGTCAAAATGGCATTACAGTACAAAATAGTTTAAAAAAAAATCAGCTAGTCATACGTTTCTCCATCTGTGGAATTATTATGGCTCACAAGCAACCCACTGAATTACTGTAATCCCTGTTCTTGCGACCAAAGACATTATCTGAATCCCACCTTAATCCTGACTGGTTCATTTACTCCAAATTTCTCAGGTGTGGGTTAAAAATTCACTGCAAGGTGCCCACTGTCCTATGACATCCTGTTGCAAACTGGAAAACACATAGTACTTTATTTAAACATTCCTTAATTGCTACATTTTCCTAGACCACATTAATATATATTGTGTGTGTATATATATAGATATACACCTATAACACGTACATATATACACACACAAACATATATACACACATACACACACGTACCTAGGATAATAGCACATCGACATAACATTAACTCTATACAAGTATTTGCCAAGAAAAAAAATAGGGCATTTCCTCCACCATTTATTCACAAGCTTATGGTTTTTTTTTGTTTTTAATCCTTGTGTCCCTGATAAAACAAAATGCATGGTTAAACCACAAAACTATATTTTTTTTTTCTCACTTCAAATTTTATGAAGGCATCAGGCACTTTTGATTACTGTTGGTGTGTACAAATATAGCAACATCTTTCTTTTCTTTTTTATATATATATATACACTCTGCTGTATCTTCTTTGCTCGGATAACTTATTTGTGAAATCTTTGGTCCTTGAGTATATTCTGTTTGCCACAGCTGCTTTTCCTGCATTCTCACATTTTTAAAATGTGAGGCATGCACGCAGCTGGAAATAATGGACTTTGTCATCGTACGTGTTTCTGTTTTCCTAACTGTACCAATCCACTACTGTTCATTTGGAGCGAGCTGTTTCTGGTAAAGCGTTCTAGTCAAGCAAGCTATACATTCTACACGGTCAATCCATAGACGGCACTTGCTGCAAGCCCCAAATGCAGTAATTCCAATATACATTTTTATTCAGCTTATCTCTGCTTTATGCCTCTAACTTTTAATTCCTGAATATATATAGAGAATTGTTTTTTGTGATTTTTTTTCTTTTTGTTTTTTTTTTGTTTGTTTTGTTTCTTTCATATTCTCCCTTTTGCAGATCCCATTCTAGAGTAAGAATAAAAATAAAAGAAAATAAGGCTTTCCCACCTTCTCTATGCCAAAGCTATGGGAGCAGATATTGCCAACCCATATTGTCATCAAGCATTCCTCCCTCACTTATTTCAGGGGAAGCTGGTTGCTTTTAATGACAGGCCTCTTGTGCTCTGGGGTAGGATCCAATTATTTTGGGGTTCTTTCTCAATCATGCTCCCGTTCTTTATGAGAAGAACCACAAGCTCTCCCCAAGCTTGAAAACCAGAGCAGATCATCATTGCACAAAACACCCCATCTCAAAGGGGCGCGTCGCCCCTTCCTACGCCTTAGAAAACATTCTCCCCACCGGCTCTACTAATTTCGGTCCTTAATTACAGGGCAGCCAAGTAGAGTATGTGTGCTGCTGGCAAGGGAACACCGTCTGAACCTGGGCAATATAGTAATTGCTGAAGTTGGCATCTGCTACGTATGGGGCTGGCTGGTAATAGCAGGTGACATTGGCCACATTGGGGATGATATTTTGCTCGGCTAGGACCCGGATGGCCAGCATGGTGATCAGATTCAGAGTCTGTCTCCTCTCATGTCCCATCAGGCACACTGTGCTCTCATTCACCACACCGTGAAGGGTCATGAGATAGTCATACTTGCGGTCCTCTAATCCCACAAAGTGGTTCTGCAAGTAGGACTCCAGCTTTCTCTGCTGTTCTCCAATGTCTGAGAAGTCAATGAAAAACCTTGAGCACATGTATCTCTGCAGGGACTTAATCTCGGATTCGGAGGCAGCCCTAAAGCCCCTTACCAAAAGGTTGCAGTACTTCAGAAGACCACCTCCTCTGATTTCCTCTGGGTTTCTGGTGGCAATTATCTTGTTGCAGAGGTGATCAAAGGCTTCCTGGAAATCCCCATAGACGCTCTCACCAATGATAGTCGGGTGAAAAGTTTCAGTCATCGGATTCTCTGAGCACTCATAAAAAAGCAGCAGGGAGTCCAGCTTGATTTGAAAGGAATCGACACTGAATTCAAACTGCCGCCTCAGAGAGTCCACAAATTTCAGCTCCACATTTTTGCCACTGTTGTTGGACAGGGAGATGAGACTCCATCGGTCTGAATCATTGCATACTTTTACCATTTTCTGCACATAAGCCTCCTATAATTGGAAAGACAAAATGAGCAAATGAAGACACAGAGGCAAATTTCCCCTTCGAGGCATTTGTTCACGTGTCGCCCCCCCC
>VZSZ01007402.1:1319-33774 GCA_013398815.1 Ibidorhyncha struthersii
AATGGGAAAGGGAAGCGGAGGGAGATAGTGCAGGAAGAAGATAGGAAGGTGAAGACATGCTTTGCTTTTCTCCTCCTTTCCTCTCGACGTCTCCTTCATTTTTTCCCCTCATTTTTCTGCCTCTTCTCTCCACCTCTAAACTTTGCAAGTTTAATTTTTTTTTCTTTTTTTTTTTTTTTTTTTTTCTGTCACTAAAGCACAAACCCTGTCTTGCGCAGTCAGCCCTTACTGGCCTTTGCCAGGATTCCCGCTCTTGGAGCGGCGCTGACTCAGCAGGGCGAGGAGCCCGGGGGCTAACAGCAGCCGTGGCTCCTGAGGGGGCTGGGGTCGCCGGGCTGGCCCCATCTGTCCTTGGCGTGAGGGGCAGAAGCTTCTGGAATGGAGCTGCGAAGCAGAGGGTGCGTGTCCCGACTTCTCCCCCTCTTACCGCTCGTCACTGTGGAGAAGAGGGGCGCGAGGGGAGGGCAAAGCCTACGAACGCAGAGGTTCACCTGGCCTCTCCCGTGCGCGTGCTGGTTTTGGGTATAGAGAAGTTATCGGCAGAGTTGTTGCTTTTGCTCTACGTGCCACAAAGGGCTGTTGTGACTCTCAAAGGGACTGAAGCATGAAAGACTAATTTCCAGCCCTAGCGGGGATCATGAATTCACCGGAAAGTCTTTAGCTGCTCTTAGAAGAGGCCAAGCTGCTTTTCCAGTAACTTGATCAGTATTTTTCATTAGAATTGTTGAAAAAAAATTATTATTTTTTTTTCAAAATACTGTTTGTTCAGAATGTATTTGCTGAAGACCGGTTTACTCTGCTCTTTGTGGAAAGAACTGCTTATCACAACATCTCCCCGAGGCAACCTACGCAGTAGGCAGCCAGAATATTTGTCAGGAGTTAAATTGATAAATAAAGCAAGTGAACTTGCTTCTTGTACGCAAAATAAAATGCAAAGTAAGGCACTCAAAACTCATTAATGTATCTGCAGACAATAAAAGCTTGTTAAGCACTTCACAGAAAGGATTCTGAAGTGGAGCAGCAGCAGTCAGTACAACTCGTATCTGTGTGGAAGGCGTCTCCGGAGGTAGAAATCCCTGAGTTGATGGGACCCGTGCAACACGGCTAAAGAGGCGTGAGCTGGTTTAAGTGGGATGGCTTTCCTCCTTTCTTTTAGAGATGACAAGAAAATGCCTCGGTTCCCAAAAGGCAAAGCTGTATCTTGGTCGGGGGCTTACGGTCTTGTTAGATAACCTAACTGAGGAATTGGAGCTTGTGAAGGGGCTCGCTTCTCCTTTTTTCTCTGGTTGATTTTGGAGGGTTTTTTTTTGAGAAAAAGATAATGAACGTGACCTGACGCTCGGCTGCCTGTGCTTTCCCATAGATGACATGGAGAAAATCAAACCTACTGGAAACGCTTTTCCCAGGAAGCCCTAAATTAGACTGGAAAAGACAGTAACCCCTCAGGAATGCCCCCGTGGCTTCCTGCGCCGTGTTCCCTGTGTCGCTGGTACTCGGCATTTAGAAACGGGAAGGAGTACTCTGTGTCTGAGGAGGTTGCTTCTGTCAGCCTCAAAAGGCCTGTTATGCTTCGTCACGCTCCGTAAATTAACAAGAAGAGGTAAACTTAGAAGATAAGCATATTCATGGAATCAATAATATATTCAATCTCTGTGTGTGAGACAGATTGTAAAAGCAGATCCAGCTTGTTCAGATTTGCTCCGTTAGAAAATTAACTGACATCAAGCCTAACCTTTTTAAAGATGAAAATTACCAAAATAGCATTCTTATTACTTGCTAACGCCTTACCTCAGACCGTCCAGTTTTATAAACTAAGCAGCACATGGTTAATTCTTGCCTGGGAAAGTGGCGAGGAAGATTTAAATATGAAAGGGAATGTTGCTCATTCAGTAAGTGGAATTCTCGTCCTAATTTATTATTAGCAATACATAAATACCTCGTCACACTTTGGAGAAACCTTAGGATGGCCTTCATTTTAGACTGTCTCAAGTCTTGGTATTTTCTGGCCAATCGATACCTTGCGGAGTACCATTGGTGAGTGGAGGGGTATTAGTTACAACATCTGGTCCAAATTCTGATGGGGGTTCAGAGACATCTCTGTTGCCCACGGGACTCCATATGCAGTTAGGTGCCCAACAGAGCACAGGCACGTTCGCCCGTCCCGTTCCGAAAACCTGGCTCTTGTACTTGCTACCTGCCTGTCCGACTTGGATGTTTTGTCCATTTTAAGTTTATGGTACTGCATAAAAACGAAGTGTAAAATGTTCCTATTTCGAAAGTGGTTTGGCGTGGCTAATAGTGCCACCAGTGAGCAAACAGCTCAAGTGATTTTTTTCAAAGTAAGATAAATCCGGGGAAAAGCCTCTGATACATATTTTCCATGTAAAATTAATTAGGTCGGTGTAATATACGAAACAAGGACTCGGAAGTCATGCAGTGATTTGTGCTCAATCTTAACTCTGCCCTCCATCTCCCTCTTCAAAAATTCTCTTGGAAGCCACTTCTTTCTTGTTTACACTTCTCTCTCTTACTCCCCCCACCTTTAATTCTCTCCCTCTCTCCTTGGTTTTGCTGCGTTGAGTTTAGACATTAAGGAATTTTGTCCCACTCTTGGGGTTTAATTAGAGTTTATATGTAGGTACTGGCCTCTTTCACACCATGTGCCCAACGTATATATACCCTCTTTCACGTGTCCTGATACATAACACGCGTATTCCTTATCACACAACTGTGTACTCACCACGCACCCAGAAGTGCTTGTTCATCTCCAGTGATGGGGGGGGGGGGGGGATTAGCTGAGTAATACCGGAAAAATCAACATTCTTTGTAGCCCATTTGCTGCACGCTTTTGGGATTCCCTGGAGAAAGAAGGTGATAGAAGTCACCCTGCTGAGCTGGACCGTTGCCCCAGTAGGCCACATACCACCCAGGAGACCCATACCTGACTCTAAGGTAGCAAAAAAAAAAGGCACAACCTTAAAGGCCTGAAGTCATTTAGAAACTGTGGCGATTCTGGTGTGTTCTTTCCCCTCTCCTGGTCACATATAACCCACTTTTAAAATCTGAAATCTTATTTCCGTTACCAGTGTATCTGATTTCTACTTACAAGCGTGAAAATTCCCTATGCTTTTTCCTACCACGAATGTTTTTCACAATAACCTCTTGCAAAATATGATCATAATGCCATTTAACTTTTTCTTAGATAAGTGGAATGTACTGAGACGTGCTGTATGCACCTCAACCCCTCTTCTAGCAAGGGAGAGCACTTGACCAGCTGTAAGGTCAGCCCTGGAGTTCTCTGCGCTTGATTCTCGAGCACTGCTTGCATCATCGTGTGCTGCCTCCGTAGCTTTTATGGCACTTGAACAGTTAGACTGTGTTTTTACCCTGACCGGCTTATAAACTATTTGAGATATCACAAGCTAAGCATGACAAAATTACAGAGCATGTTTAAAGGTGTATACACATGAGGCAGTAGAAAGTTCAATTTTAATTTTATGAGTTCTGAGCGTATCAATCATTACTCTTGGTATGAATTGCCTTTTGATTTATGACACAAATGATAAATTGGCTCTTAAATAATATGTAGCTTAATCTGGAAGCTTGCCTGCAGAGTTTGGTCCAGAGCTAATCAATCCAAGTACCTAACTTTAACCAAGTCTTTAACTCTAATGAGCCTTTCATAAATGTATTTCCTTTGTATTCTTTTTAGTTTCTGTGAATTCCCGCTATATATCTTGGTTTGGTAAGCAATATCAGGGAATGTTAGTAAGCAAAAAAAAATTGTGTCCTCTTGTGCAAACCCCTTGGGAAAGTGTGGGATAAATTAGCAAGGAATATTTTGCTGCTTTGGGGAAAGAGGAAAAATCCATGATTGGCTCATGAAGGAAAAAAGCACACGTGCTTCTGCTAAGCGTCTATGAAAGTATATGTCGTTATCTTCTGCTGTTCTCTGGCAATGGATGAGGGCTTATCAGTTAAGCCAGGGAGAGAGAGGAACTCACACACTTAGATTTACTCCCGATACGTGGTCAGACAACCGTGATTTCTAATTGTGTTAAATTTCCTGAGAGTATACGAGCTACAAATTTACCTTGAGCTACTTAAGCTTCCTGGTTATGGTGATCACAGGGATTTTCATGGCCGGTTATAAGAACAAACAAGCTCAAAAGAAGATTGTTTAAAATTCAATTTATAATAGTTCATATTGAGAATGGGGCTTAAGAACAGCTTTGGAATAGTTTTGTGACTCTTTTTCTACTTAAATTAATCTTTCCGAGTGAAACCAAACAAGACAGTTTCAATCCAGAAAGAATTTTGCTGTGGAAGTGGTAAGTAATTTTAAAAAGGGGACAGAATTGAACTTATAATTGTAATTTAGCAATAAATATAATGAAATTTTGAGAACAGCCGTAATTGTTCCTCTGTTAATTAAACAAGGTATTTTATAAATGGTGCAGAAAATCATTTCTTGGTACTTAAGCTGAGATTCAAGCCAAATCAGAGTTGGAATGAAGGACACCTTTCATTAAAACACAGTATTTTAAGTTGTAGGATGAACTGTGACCGAAGTAGAAAAATACATGCTAAAATATCAAATACTTAGTGTCAAGAGCAGATGAGTGCTGGAAGAAAATACTTCACGTTAGATAAAGATGACCAGCACAGGCTTGTTGGCAGGGGCAAAAATCCTGAGACATCAGATAATGAAGCTGAATACCAAAAGAAGAAAGATAAAACCCTCCCAAAATTACAACTTCGTGAATTCACTGAAAGCAAGGAGAAATATCAAATGCTAAAATATCCATTTCAATGTTTCGTCCCCGTTTCTTGCGATTACATGATTTCATTGCAATATGCTTCTTTTTCAAGCTTATAAAGCAATAAAATATCATATACAACATCAAATACCAGCATTTCTATATATATAAAAAAATCTAAACCAGAGTTTTCTTGAAGGCTGTTCTGGATAAAAACTTAATAAGCAAACTTGCTCATTTAAAAGCGTTGGAGGTTTTTGTGTGTGCTTTTTTTAAAAAACATTACTTAAATGAATAATTACCTATGCTGCCAGAGCTAAATTCACCCACTATTTTCCATTTTAAGATGTTGTATTCCATTTTGATTCCATACATTTCCATTCCAATGTTTTCCTATACTTTAATTGGTTGGAGTCTTTTTGTTCTTACCACGTTCTTCAGACTGAATTATCTTGGTGACTTTCAACAAACACTGCTTTTCAGAATAAGATTATGAGAAAACATTAAAATCAGATAATATTCTTTTCTTTTTTTAAACGCCCATGGAAACAGAAATTAGGGAAAAGTCAGAAGCAGCAAATGGGATAAAATATGAAGTCCTCAGAAATATGTATTTCTTTTGCTACAGGTATTTTAAACTGGGCACCTAAATTGATTAAAACTAATTTTTTTTTTATCATCAATTTCTTGTTCTCATTTTGCTTCTGTAATTAGCATGTTGCTTACTAGGATGCTATGAACAGAAATTCACATGCTAGGAAAATAATTCTGCCCTCAGAGAGAAATTGAAATAGTAAAAAAAAATAAAATGGGGAAACAGCCTGAAAAATCAGTATCAAATGGTATTTCCAATATGTATTCCGTCCGTTACCTCTGAATCCAATGGATAAAATCACAAATAATTTGAAAGCAGGGCATACCCTAATGTATATGTATATGATCAAAGAGAAGAATTTGTTGCATGAGTAATCCTAATTACAACATTTAATAACTTCTGAATGCTCGAAAATTCAGCCTTGCCTATCCTTTTAGGTAGTATACATCTCCATACCTCCTAGCCATTGTAACTTCTCATTTGAAATCCTGTACCCCTATAAATGGTTTAAAACAGCAGGTATTCAAAGAAAGATGCACAGATCAGTCAGGAAGCACTGAAGTGACTGAAAATGAAGATTATGACAGAGGCTTAATTTGTTATTGCCATCGATAATGTTTTTTTGTTTGCGTGATTGGATGGTTTAGAGAATCGTTGTCATCAACAAAACTTGGAGGAAAAAGCCCTATTTACTCATTTTGTGTGAGTTGCAACAACATATAAATCATCAAGACTTGAGTTGATCCTTTCATACAGTCCAGGCCACCTTTTGATTGAGTATACTGTTATGCACATCTGACCGGTTTTAATAGCGATGTGGACTGTTTCTCCTGCTTTTTCCAGTTGTACGGCATCCCTAGGACAGCTACGCTGTCTGCTGTCATGACTAACGTACATAAATATAGGATTATACTCTTTAATGTATGTTAGCAGCTAGAAATGGACAATGTTAATTCAGGCAGTCATTAACTAAAACAGGTGACTAGCAAATAATTATAGGTTGCTATTGAGAACTACTGATCTCAAGTCCATCTCAAAAATCTGTCACAACGGAAAACAACTTTCTTTGTAACTGCAAAATCATAGAATCACAGAATGGTTTTTGTTGGAAGGGATATTAAAGACCATCCAGTTCCAGCCCCCCGCCCTGGGCAGGGACACCTCCCACCAGCCCAGGTTGCTCCAAGCCCCGTCCAACCTGGCCTTGAACACCTCCAGGGATGGGGCAGCCACAGCTTCTTGGGGCACCCTGGGCCAGGGGCTCACCACCCTCATCGGAAAGAATTTCTTCCTCAGATCTCACCTCAATCTGCCCACATTCAGTGTAAAACCATTCCCCGTTGTCCCATCGCTCCCCTCCCCGATCAAGAGCCCCTCCCCTTCTCTCCTGTAGCCCCTTTAGGCACTGGAAGGGGCTCTAAGGTCTCCCTGGAGCCTTCTCTTCTCCAGGCTGAACACCCCAACTCTCTCAGCCTGTCCTCCCAGCAGAGGGGCTCTAGCCCTCGCAGCATCTTTGTGGCCTCCTCTGGCCCCACTCCACCAGGTCTATGTCCTTCTGCTGTTGGGGGCCCCAGAGCTGGACACAGTAAAATGGATGCTGTAATGCGTTTGTCTCTGAAGAGTAGCTTGAGGGTACAAACGCTTTCCCACTAACATAATGGCACAAGGCAAAGATCCTGAAGAACACCATTCTGTTTACACAGGGAAATGTTCTCGGGAGAAGTGGCTCCAGTCCCCGCAGTGGGGTACCAGCATCTCTGCTCAGGCTAGAGCCAGTGGCCGGTACTGGGGCTCAGCGCATGTGCTGCCAGCTGCACCGCTCACAGCTCTGCAGCTGCCGCAGGCACGGCTTGTGCCCAGAGCTCGACCTGGTCCTGTATAGTGAGCTTTAACATCAGCTTCCATGGTGCAAATTAGCTGTGTACGTGGAAGGGAAAAAAGGGTCTCTCAAATCTGGACCCATAGCAAACATAGGACAGCTTTTCATCATTAAATATTAGTGGGGGCAATTCTACCTGCAGGGTGGAGGCATATTATTTACCTTGACTGTGGTATGTTTATTTACAGTGTACGTTACTCTTTGTCCTCGCCCTGACTGAAAAGGTGACATAGAGATTGGTGAAGAAACATGGAAAAAGGTGAAAATGAGAAACTATATCTGCCTGTCAGTTGGTTTTATGCTATGAGAAAATTAGTAAGTTTTTGATCCTGGGGTCATTAAGATATATTTGTACCAATGCAATTAGAAGAGTCAGTTTTCTCTGACTCACCATATTTTCACTCTTATTGGTCTGCAGTTGTTTATGTTTTTGTACCATTTACTTTTTTCCTGGGGAGAAACTAGTAATATATTGCTGTTCACGACAGTGTGTGTTATATAATGTGAATAGAAAGAGAAATAACCTTTCCTTTGTAAACAAGGAGTAAAAATCATACCCCAGCTTTATCACTGACAACAGCTGAGGGAAATTTAAGTTCTTTCATTTCATTTGCAGCAATACCTAAAAATAGATTTGCAAATTCAGACTGGAAACTCTTCTATCCTTTTCCAGATACATCAAAATATGGACAAATCAATTTCAGTTGCATCTTGTCCAAATAAACAGTGCTAAACCTCAAGATGGCTTCGGTAAAGACTCAAAATCAGGAAATGAAAAAATGAACAATAAAATGCTAAGGTCAGACAGGATCAAGCTTTTCTTTATCCCTTCTCTTTCATACTGTCGAGAAGTACATAGGAGGGGATGAAATGTGTTGATGCTGGACTGTATCATTAGTAACAGTCTGTTATTTACAATTTCAGCCTAGAAGCCTTGGAAAGTACTTTATCACTTGATCTTCAAACTAGTATTTGTAACTCATCAGCCTCTCTCCATTTTATGAGCATTTGTACTGCAACTGCACCGAGAAGCCCTAGAGCAATGTAGTTAAGCTCTATTGAACTCTGTGGAGGTTTAAAGATAAGGGAGTTATTTCTGTAAAAGCTAACATGAAAAAAATATATTTGCTGCTTCATAATTGCCAAAAAGTGGCAAAAAAGCATTTTTTTATTATTATTTCCTTTTTCGTACTCTTGCAATTGGAACCTAGTCTTGCACAAGCAAGGGCTAGGAAACATTGTGAATACTTGGGGCACTCTAGTCTCAAGGGTATGTTGTCCTTACGGAGTATGTGGCTTTTGTTGCACATTTCCTGTTACTATTAAAAACTCACAATTAAAATGCTTCACATGAACATAGGGCATCCCCGGTCTCTTAGTAGTTGGTTGTACAAACAGGGCTCTCTACGCGCTGGTGAGTATGAACGATCAGTGTGAAGGCTTCGCTTGGATCAGTACTCCTAAAAAGCATTGATCCTGGTCTCTTTTTAGAGATCTGAGAAAAATGCAGTAATTTCTGAAAGCTTTTCCAGCTAGGTCTTTTCCACTTTAATTTTTTTTGGGGAAAAAAAAAAAAGGTATACTTGCTTTTGGAAGGGTGTTTTTTTTAATATATATATATATATATAACTGAACCATCTTTCAAGAGGAGGCTCTATCACAGACTGAAAATCTGTCATATGGAATGACAAAATATTGTGGCAGGAAAATGTTCAGTGAACAGTTATGTGGGGGGATTACAGCCTGGCAGAGGGAGGGAACAGTTTTTCTAAGACAAAGGAACTTCCAGAACTGACCCTGTCAATGAGTATCTGAAGGCAAAAGTAACTTGATTCACTCCACAGATGAATTGGAATTCTACTTGAAAGGAAAAGTAAAAAAGGAACGTGCTGTTTCTACAAAGAAGAGATGGAGACCTAAATCTGGAAATGCAATACAAAAAGAACTAGCTATGTTTTTTTCATAAGTCTGCTTTGTGCATATTACTTTGTCAAAATTAAAATGGGTCCTTTATCCAGAGGAGAATAATGATCTGAATCATCTTTGAGATCTCTAACAAACTGTTAATCAGGTGTTTAGAGGTTTCCCCTTGGCCAGGCTCTTAGAACGCTAGGAGAAACACCGTATCAAAATGAATTCTTAGTACAAATGACAGATTTAGTTTATTCCCAGTTGCTCAAAACGAATTGAGATCTTAGACTTTTAAAAATACAGAATGGACTAATGGCGAGCTTATGACAAACTCCTGTGGGTTCTTCTGAACTCAGGCATTCTCTGAAGTAACTTGCTCCATGCGATTTCCTAAAGAACAGCAATCACCCAAAAACAAATCGCTGTGTTCGGGCTCCTCAGCTACCAGGTTCTGTGAGGCTCGTGTGGACAGTGCACGTGCCGCCTTTTTACTCCTCAGTAGCCTTGGAGAGATCTACTGGCATGCTGTGCGCAGTAGCAAGAATATGTAGCGACGCAATGCCTGGGTGTTAGTGAGTCTCCTTGAAATTGTCCTTCATTCAAGTCAGGCAAAAGCTCTGAAGAAATGAAAATGTTTGTTTACAAAATCCAAGACAGCTAAGCGTTGATGCTAAGCTTTATAAAGGCCCAAATAACAGGAAAGAAGAAAATGGTATCTCATCTATGTCCGTCGTCAGGTCCAACACCCAGCAACATCTGTAGGTTCTGACACATGGCAGATCCTCCCCTTCATCTCTGGGGCTCTCAGTGTTCAGGGCTCGATCACAAAGGAAGAACTTGGACTGAAAATTGTGTTAGCTTCTTAAACAGCTTCCCCCACTCTTCTGCAATGGCATAGGAATGAATTAAAGTTTCTTCATCAATCTCTTGATCCTCAACATGTTCGGGAGACTTTATTTTCTCTGTATTGACAACAAAGGGAATTTCTACCTTTGGAAATGCTGCTACCTACTTAGTAGAGAGGTGCAGTTTAATTTATACGATAAATCTGATCCATTTCCCACATGGAGAAGCTAATCCCGATCTCCATATAAAGCTTTTTATTGTACTGAGCTTTATATTTCATAGCCCCATGTAAGCAAGAACTATCCTCTGTATCTTGAATTAAGTTGTGTGAGTAGCTCATTACTGAAGCACAAAAGTGGCACTAATCAAATACTTTGGGGTGAGTGATCTTGAAACCCGTCTTTGAGGAATACTATGACAGGACTGTTAACGGTGAGCTTTTGTTTTACCTGTCAGTGATCCAGGCATTTAAAAGTCTCTTACTGCATTTAGTTGCTGAATTACTACAGGAAAAAGATGCATTATTAATGTTTGGGTCTACCTTCCACCCAAAAAAGATATTTTCCAAAAAGCAACGCAAAGAAAATATGTCTTAGTTGTATGTGTATTACTCAGAGCTGTTGAGGAACACAGTTCCTCCATTACTTTAATGTATGGCCTGGGAAGACTCTGCCTTTCTCTTTTACGTCGCAAAAAATTCACTTTCCAGCTAAGGATTTTCAAAAACTGGTTGTCAAAATGTCATTGTTGTGTCATTTCTTTGTTTGATACTAGCTATAAATTGACATTTAAAATAGATCTCCAGGAATTTCTGATGCAGAATGAAATAAATTCAGTCCTTGGGAACAAAAAGGGCTTTCAAAAAGGCATAGCTACAACTGTGAGCAGGTTTCAACCCATTCTTTTTTGGCTTCTGTTCTATTACTATCTGTTAGGGTTTTATTTCCTCTTTAACTCCCAGAATCTCTGCCACTGCATCTACCATATATGCTAGAAGGGCAAGCGTGGAGCATTTACCTAATGTAAACGTTCTCCTTGATACTAGGTCCCACAAAAGCACAGCTTATGAAATCATGCAGGCCTTTGCTTTGTTATTCGTTATCATTTCAGAGAATGCCTGACAAAAAGGAAGTTATGTCTATAATATTCAACCTCAAAAAAGGAAGCAGACAAAGTCCTTGTTCTGCTTGCTGCAACCACAGCTGAAATCTGCCAAGGGACTTTTTTCTTTTTTTTTTCTTTTCTTTTTCCTTCCTTCCCCCTCCACCTTCCTCTCCTTCTTCCCTTCCTCTTTCTCTTCCCCCTCCTCTTCCCCTTACCCTTTTTTTCGTTTCTCATTTCCCTTTCTATTTTTCATCGGAAAGGTGCTGATGACAGCAGGTTCTGGGGCCCCCAACAGCAGAAGGACATAGACCTGGTGGAGTGGGGCCAGAGCAGGCCACAAAGATGCTGCGAGGGCTGGAGCCCCTCTGCTGGGAGGACAGGCTGAGAGAGTTGGGGTGTTCAGCCTGGAGAAGAGAAGGTTCCAGGGAGACCTTAGAGTCCCTTCCAGTGCCTAAAGGGACTACAGGAGAGAAGGGGAGGGGCTCTTGATTGGGGAGGGGAGCCATAGGACGAGGGGGAATGGTTTTACACTGAATGTGGGCAGATTGAGGTGAGATCTGAGGAAGAAATTCTTTCCTGTGCGGGTGGTGAGCCCCTGGCCCGGGTTGCCCCGAGAAGCTGTGGCTGCCCCATCCCTGGAGGTGTTCAAGGCCAGGTTGGACGGGGCTTGGAGCAACCTGGGCTGGTGGGAGGTGTCCCTGCCCAGGGCGGGGGGCTGGAACTGGATGGTCTTTAATATCCCTTCCAACACAAACCATTCTATGAGTCTACGGCTATTCATCAACCAGATTCCACTTCAGAGCAGTTACAGCATGGCATTGTTAACTCAAGGTCAGAAAACTGTAATTCAAACACTCTACTCTTCCTCTTGCACTGTTTTAGTGCAAAATTATGAAGAACTCTTGAAAAGGTCTGCACGTACATATCATTCCTTCGAAACAGAAGAAAGTAAATATGCTGCTTGATGAAACACTGCATATCAGTTCTTACAGAATCCAACTGGCAAAGAAAGCAGTCCCTTGTTATGCAAAATCCTTGTTTGTAAACAGTGTTCTGCCTTTAAATTGATTTTAATGCTTTGCCTTAGAGAGCTTATACACTTCTCAACATAAACCCACTACAAGTGCCATCTGGTGGCAGAAGTAAATTAAATCTGCAGAAGATGTTTTATGAAATTATTAAGGGGTAAATTTCCAGCAGAATGCAAAGGGATTTAACTATGCAGTCCTCGTGAGGAGATACGTGCTACTGAGTCTGTGTTGTAAGACATGGATCAGGCTAGGTTTGAAAAATTCCCACAAAGACAGGACAAGTTGGAGTGGAAATATAACTTGATCTACGGCTGATTGTCATACCAAGGTAAATGTCATCTTAGTACAGATATTAGAGTGTAATAATTCCCAATTTAATCTCAAAAAAAAAAAAGATTGATCTTGTTTCACTTCCTGTCCATGTACAGAAGCTACCCCCCTTTAGGAGTTTTCGCTAAGGGACTACTCAATGCCTTCTCATAGGGAGAAACTAAAGGGAAAATAGACATTACTGCATTGCTGCTCTTCCATTCTGTATACAGTCTATTTTGGTATACGTGACTTATTACAGATACTACAAATCTTTAGGTTTTGTAGCCAAGACTTTAATAGACTTCATGCTTGAACTATTATTACTATGACCTTTATGAAAAGGCAAAATTCCTTTGGGAGAACTATTTGAGATTCATCCTCTCAAGGTAAAGTTGGGGACTTCTTTTTGTGGGAAGGTTTTCTTGCGGTATTTTGGCCTCTCTCATAAGTATATGCCTATCTGGAAATACAGTTTGCTACAGTGATGCATATTTTGGCCAGTATCACCCCTATGGATCTTAAACACAGGTTCCATGTTCTTTTCTTAGTACGCAAGGAAGTCTTCAGACTTGAGAAGACATATGCTGTGCGGCACTGTCACATCTGTTACAAAATCCTTTTGAGAAGAGAGAACTGAATAATCAGGTGGATTTGCTTTCTATCTTTGTCTCTGGATGTCAGTTCTGGAAGCAGAGTTGCTGACTAAGAAACAGGGTTTGGTGTTGGGTTACAGTTCTCAAAAGGAGCTGCTTGAATGCCTATGAAAAACTCAGTTGATATAGAAACACCCATACAAATAATCCCTGCAAAGTATGTAACCTCAGGTAGCTAATTAATGCCCCACTAAGAAGGTAACCCAATTTTGAATTGAAAAAGTCCTATTCTAGCTGGAAATATTTCAGTCTTAACAATCACCATTAAGCGTATTTCACCAAGCAGATTTTGTTCAGGAAAACTGGCTGCTGATGGTCACACCTAGCTGTGAGTGTCTCCCCTGTTTCTGCCCCTGCATTGACTATGGGTGAAAGCCGAGTGGTTGGTCCTCTTAAACCATCCGTGTTTCCAGTGCTGACTCAAGATGCACAGCTTTTTCAGCTATGGGGCCACAACAGAGAGAATCATCCCTCCCCATCGACTGGTCGACGCTCTCCGCCTCTCTGTGATTGCTGACTACTTAAGACACCGTGCGGCTTGTATACGCTGTCTTTCAGTTGTGTGGCTGACCCTGTTCCCAGGTGGTATTATCTCCTGACTTTCCACCTCAGTGTGCTGATGTCTGGCCCAAGGACATCACAGGGTATAAGAGAAAAGTGACCTCCAGCATTTGGTGCAAAACTGAAGGTGCAAAACTGTTTCTTACTCTCATGCTTTTAAGGTTTCAAAACAACCAAAAAAATATTGATCATGAACAAGTATAAAGTAAAGGATAAAAAAAAATCTATGCGAAGGGTCAGAAACCCATCCTGGATAAAGCTTCTTTCTGTTGCTGAAACAACAGCAAGGGATGAAGTCATCACTGGATGCCACCAACAATTGCCTGTTATGCTGTTCTGTGAATCACCCTTCTGAACACAGCTCGCAGTAACCTGTAATTTTCATATGCAGAATGTCCAATTTCAATGCAGTGATAAGTGAGAGGGAGGAGAGCACATTTAGTTGAATCATTCACATGCGTAAGTGTCAACAGGTACTGTCAAGCAAAAAGAACATGACTCAAACGTATAGCAGCGTTGTTTTTGAGGGACGTCTTGGAGAATACCCAATACAGAAAACACCCGGCAGCCACCCCAGCTCAACTCACCACCACTTGGCACCACTGACAGTCAAACAGGGCAAACCGTTTGTCCTGGTTTGAGTGACACAGGATTAATTTATCTTCTAATGCCTGGGAAAGCTGCACTTTTAGAAGACTCTAGTGCCTGTATTTGTGAAAATATTTACTCTATAGCCAGCGACGGTGTGTGGGTTTCAAGGTCTCAGTGTTTTTGAGCTCGCCAGGTGCGGGGATGAGGCCAACAGGGTTATTTCATACCACGAATGGCACATTCAGTATAAATTAGGAAGTTTGCTGAGGAGTTCTGTCTTTCCCTTGATGGCTGCCATCCTGAGAACTCCTTGCCCCGGTGCTGGAGCCCTGAGCCCTTCCCTTCCTCCTGAAGCTGCAGCGCTCGCAGTGTCCCACATTTGCTGTCACTGCTGGGAGCGCACAGCTTCTTACTCATAGAATGGGCTGAGTATAATTCTGGTATATTTTATATTGGTATTGGGATCAATATCAGTTCTTTAGTATTACTAATGTTAATTATTTAGTCTTATTCCATTAAATCTGTTTATATTTCAACCCTCGTGTTTCCTTATTTTTCCCAATTCCCTTTCCCGGGTGGGGAGGGGTCATCAGGTGAGAGAATAATTGTCTAAGCAACAATAAATTATTGTGCGTTCCTCAAACCCTAACACCATTAGAGGGCAGCCAGGCTGGCCAACAGCTTGCTCAGAGGCCACTGTCTCACTGCTAAAAATGCCATCTGAGTCAGGGCGGGCACGGAGAGGTGACATGTGGCGCTGTGATCCATCACACTGACTGCTGCGCCAGTGAAGCTTTACCAGTGCTGCCTGGCTACAGCTTCACCAACTCAAACTCTGATGCCATCATTTCTATGGCCGTGTGACTTCACCACGTGCGATCACTCCCATGGGGGCTGAGGCTGAGGAGAATGGCGTGGAAGTGCGTTTGGGCACGCTAACATTGGCTGTGTGCAACTGTAGTTCTAAAACTGTGATCCAGGAGCCACCAGTGGCCCGCGGAGCCTTTTCCGCTTGGCCACTGAACAAAATGGGTTAAGAAAGAAGCGGCAAGGATTAGAAAGGGAAGCATTAAAAAGGTGGAAAAGCACTGTTACCCTAATTACTTGAGTAGGATGAGGAAACATCCACAAAGACTCCCATTGCTATCTGTATTTCTGTGATACGGGCCTGAGTAGAAAAGTCTGTTGTGCTGTGAGAGGAAAACAGTATCATGAAGAGGAAGGTGATGGAGAGCTTTTGATGGCATAGCTGCAAAAATGTCTCCCTGGCAGTCAAAGTAACAAACAAGTTTTCCATGCAGGATACCAATAAAATAAAACCACAGTCAGTAGCATTTAGCAAAACACTTTACAAAATGAACCCAAGTTTAGATTCAAAAATTAAATGAAGAATAAAAGAAAAAAGCAAGGAAAAAAACCGCAAACACTGGAAGGAACAATTAATTAATGTTGTTCTCTCATTCCTCCAACATTTTGGGTTTTCTAGTTTAGTAATGAAGCGAAGCAGTAGTTTATTTGCAATACTGTACTGATTTTCTAAGCGTTACAGCTAAGGAAGTCCAAAAGCTGCGGTGCAAACAGGACATGCAGTATTTGCGCTGTACTGATAAGAATGACTGTGAACAATAAGGAACCGCAATAATATTGAGGGATGGAGAGCAGGAGGGGGTGAAATCCCCGTGCCAGAGAAAAGAATAAGATGCAAGTATTAGGAGAACACAAGGAAATTTCAGCATAGTCCACTGAGGTTTTCTCCAGAAACTTGAAAGTTTGGAAAGTTTTCCCCTGATAAGAATCAGGAGCCTCAGATCTGAAGTCCTACCAGACCGCTGAGGCAGGAACATACCCTCTCACTGGTTGCACCATCCCTGTTTGTTTCCCATCCAGACACAAGCACACAATCGGGGTCCTTGTGTCTATACACTGCTCTGGAGCTTCTTATGGATAAATAATTGCTGCTGTGTTTCTCTCGCGGGCCGTGGGAAGGTCCTTGGTGAGCACGCCAGGAGCCCAAGGCTGCCTGCGCCGCAGAGCCGGCGTTAGAACTCGAGCAAACCTGGCGTGGGGACATGGGCAGCCCGAACCCATTCCTGATGCCCCAGAGCAGGGAACTGAGGAACCGTCTCCTTCCAGCACCTGAACAAAGAACTCACATTTGCTGTTGTTTTCCAGCTCTCGTCTACTATTAGGAGGGACACCGCATCAATTAACTCTGAAGTAGTTCCCTGGGAGTATTTTAACTACTGAGCAGAACTGTTGATATAGAGAGCTTAACAACCACATCTGTTTAGGTACCTCCAGAGCACATTTAAGACTGATTAAAGTCTAAGGATCTAAGTTACTTTCCCTTCTGCTGCCTCTGTTTATCTTCAGTGTCAAATCTTCAAACCCTCACAAAACAATGTTGATCTTTACTGTAATGAAACAGAGATAGTTTTTAATACGACGTTGTGGTCTTGTAAGTTCAGACCCTGGAGCTGTTGATCCTCAAAAGAGTCAGTGATCTTGTCATGCAATAGTGGCTTCAAGACATATATGCACATATATCAGTATTAAAATAAGATGCTATCAGTCTTTTTGTTTGACTTCAGGCTGCAATTGTTGCTCCGTAAGCAGCAACTGCCTTTATAAGCTGCCTTTCAACTCACAGGCCAAAGTATAATTTCTCAGCTCTTCTATAAATAGTTTAAAATCTGCCCTTACCCTCCACCCTCAGTATGGGTCACACAGGTGAATTGCTATGTCCATAGCAATTGCAAGTGTATTTTAAATTAGCTCTTAATTCTTATTTTAAAATAATCTGTGTAAGAGCTCTTAGGCCTTTATAAAAGCGTGAAACCTTGACTTTCTGCAGAACTGTTCCTCTACCTGCTGTAAGCACTAAATGTCTCAGGGTGGGAATATGTACTGTTTATCTGTGTTGGTAGGGAAAAAATGGAACTTTCTGATATTCATGAAATTTTGTATGTATGATGTGTATGAGTAATTGGATCTATCTCACCACTGGCATATACAATCACAGCGAAAAAATTTGTTGCATTGTACAGTTTGATACAGTAAGTTAAAAAATGTTTTCACCTAAACAACCTTTCTTAGAATTTCAATGAAGCAGTAAATATTAAACAATCTATGTTTTTTCAGTTGATGTTTTCGAGGGCTCCATTGTGACAGGAAATGCTAATTTTATGAATCAGTACACGCTAACATTAGTCAGGTAATATGCTTTTTAAAATGTAATTTAACATAATGGAAATATCCTAGAAAGGTAGATAATTCATTTTCAAAAAATTCTGATCATCCGTTTAAATTAAATGCGCACAAGTTCATTCATCAATGCAGAATGCAAACTTCTGTTTACGAGACAGGTGCCATAATTTATACACCGCAAACTTACTCAGCTAATGGAACACCTCTGTTTCAGGCAGCAGTAGTACTGTCCTCGTTAAGGAAATGCCAGCAGATTAAAACGTTCTCATGGTTGGTGAAATAGTTTAGAGCGTGGTTTGACAGCATTATTACAAATGTCGGGAAGCCCGCTGCATTTGAAGCTTATGCTCTGCATTTAAATAAAAAAAAAAAGTTGCTGCCAACCACAGAAACAGATGGCGATGCCACATTCATCTGTTGATATATGTAGTTATAGTGATTATATAGTAGTTATATGGTGCTTTCCTGTATGGCTGTATTTCGGCATAATCACTGAAGTTTCTGCAGGGATGGTGTATGTTCCATCCACTAAAAGAGTACCTGCAAGGATTTATTTACAGGTAAGTATGACAATAAGGAGATACCTAAAAGGAGCTGAGAGGGCTGTGTGAAAGAAAGAAAAGCTTCCCCTCTCTTTTAGTTTGGAAGTGAAAACAGTGCAAAGGTTCCTAATGGTTTACAGAGGAGTGCACCTGACCTGATTATAAATAACATATATTAATATGTGCCAAACTAACTTCATTTATGGCCACAGCTGGTAGCAAAAAAATCTCCCTAACTGCGGGCTATTCAAATCAGCACTTTGGTTTTGAGTCAGCAAATCAGTTAATTATACATTGATTTTTGCCACTCTTGTTTGCTCAAATAGTGCACAACTGTGAATTTGTCCCCCAAGTTCTAAAGCATCTGTTGAATATTTACATCCAGCGTCGGAATACAAGCTCATTTGGCTATTTTTTGGCTTGAAGCACAGGCAGAGACGTTAACAGCTGTTTGCGAAAGGCCATGCGATGGTATTGTACCCTGCAAAGTACATTTGGTTACAGAATGGCCTAAGGTAGAGAAGACACCTTGCCTGGTTGCAATTAGACAAGAATTGTAATAATAGATGCATGCATTAAATTTCTAGAACAAAATAAAGAGAAGGGAAAGATGTGTCTTTTCATAAATGAATACTGTATTTTGCTGACTAAAGCAGAAAATAGGTGGAGATAAGTTTTCCTTCCTACTTCTGATTTTTACAGGAAAATCCATATGTATACTTAGCCATACATAAAGTCATACAGAGAGAGGAGCTGTTACATGAATATAAGCCCGTAAGAAACAGAGGAGTCCCCCTTTTGCACTGAATATGTCAAGTCTCATTGATTTTAACAGTTACTGAGGATGTACAGCTCCTTGCTACGCGCAGAATAATTTCTGTAAAAATCTGTACAAAGAGTGTGATTTGAATGTGAGTGCAGAGTTGCTGAAATGAGTACCTTAGAAGCTGCTGAAGCTAAGGGAAGCGAATAAAAACATTAAATTAATGGGAACATATTTTGGGAAGTGATGATTGAATAGGAATAAAATAGAGAATGTAAAACTGATGTGATGTTTTAAAATGAGATTTTTCTAGTCAGGATACAAATATCTATTACATGGAGCTTTAATAAAGTTTATGGCCTCACAGTGCTATATAAATCTAGAGCAGAAGACAGATTTAATCCCATTAGATATTTGTCAGGGATTTAATGTAGTAGATAATATAACAAGCGCTATTGGACCTGGCATTACAATTATCCATTTTTACCAAACACCAATGCCCGTGGCTTCAAAAAGAATTCTGCTTGAGATAGGGGTCAGTGATTGGCCTTTATATTTCTTTTAATTTTTCACAGTCTGATGTTGGAGCTGCTATTGTTTTCTCAGCTCCTTTTATCTATTAACTCTAAAGCTAGCTTTCTTTCCTTATTACAGAGGTGTCCAGGGGAAAGGCTGTAACGCGAATATTTCCCTAACCTTCCTTTTAACAGAAATGTGGCAATTAGACCTACTGATTCTGTATGTTTTTCCTATTCAAGAACAGAATATCATCATCAGCCTCCACATAGTACAAGGGCTGCTGCCAAAACCACCTCCCTTCACTAAAGTAGCGACATACTCTGGTTCTGCAGTCCATTTCAGTTGAAACCTGGCTTCGAGGTTGCTTGTATATTTTATTTTCTTGTGTTGTCCCAGCTTTTATGCTTGGCTGAAAAAAAGTAAGATGAATAAGAAAAAGTTTTGAGCTCTGCAAATGTGGGAAAAGTTTTCCATTACACCTGAGAACTCAGGATGGATGAGGCATTATTTAATTTCTTCTCATTAGAAAGCCATTTATACATATTCGTTTAGACTCTTTGTTTATATTTCGAGGACTTTTTCTGCGATTCTGAAGCAACTGCCACCACACAGCAAAAGGGAAGTGGTTTTTAAGAATCCCCTACTGCTCTGTCCTCAGAAGTTTAAAACTGGGTCACCATAATCATCTCTGTGGCAATTAAAATGTTGAGAATTCAGATACTTGGTTGTTTGGGGGTTTTTTTTGAATATAGTAGCATTCTCTTAATTGATTGAAACCAAATTAATTAATTCTTCAACTTTTGTTATTCTCTTGTTTAATACTCTTCAGCTACCAAAGCAAGAAACTGAAAAACACTTGGTGATTCCTGATCCTAAACACCACTATTAAATGTAGGCTTTGTGGCTGAAAGGAACAGTGCATAGTTTGTGGTTTCACTGCAATTTATTTGATGAATATGAACATATGCAAAATGAGTATTTCCAACATGTGGACACCCATAAAGCTTTTTTTTTTTCAGCTTGTGCATAGTGAAAGTTATTTCTGAGGACTTTTAATGCTGTGTTTTTTAACCACTCATCAGGTGATGTTTTCCATATAACAATGGAAGGAAGTAAAATTAAAAAAAAAGTGTTATCATAGACTAAAAGTGGTTTGGAAATTCATGCCAGGTTCCATATGGAGATAAATCATATCCAGACTGCCAAAGCATACATTTTCAACTGACAGGTTATTAGCATCCCATGAAATAGTGAAACTCCTCATATCTGTTAAAACTAAAACCGTGTGTTTATCAGTTCTTTCTCTATAGATTTAGGACAGCCTTCCCAGGATTTCCAGTTGTAATATGAAGACGGAAAGGAAAACCAACACAGAAAAGCTAATTCACTCTGCGGCAAGACAAGAAACACACAGTATGACATATGGAAGACTACTTTTCCTGTTTTTTAAAAGAAGGTGGAATTTTGCTTCCTTCCCTGTCTTTAGCACCACATCTGAACTACAGTATCTGGAGAGGAAGGATGTTGCGAGACTCAGGGTGCCGGGGTTCAGGTCCCCACCGCTTCCTGAATTATGAGCACAAAACTGTTACTTCCTTTCTGGCGTGAGGCACTTGGAGACATGGAAATCAGAGCTAAACAGAGATCATCTGGTAGGGTCAAGCTTTCATGGTGTCTCCATGGCTGCTTTAACGCCAAACCTGATGCACAAGAATGGATAGCTGTCTCTGGGGGGCTCCGCATAAAAGTTTTTCATAAAAACTATTTGGACAAAGACATGATTCAAAATTCTGAAAACATACCGGATCTATGGTACTATACTTGCTGTTCTGTTCACTGATTGCTGATCTTGTTTTCCCCAAAGGTCACTTCAACTTTTTACTTAAGCAATTGCTATCCGAATTTCACATACAGCTGATGGCCAATGTCCCTTCTACCCTGGCTCCAAATCCATTACCTTTCCCCTGATCCTAAATCATTTTCCTTCTTCACAACAGGATGAAGCTGAGACTTGACTGTTTTTCACGGTGAAGGGGGTGCAAGGGAAATGGGGCATTCCCAAGGAATGTCATGGAATTTGGGTCATTCTTTTTAAAGAAAAAAGATTCAACTTTAATTTACGCTCTCAGGATCTTGCACATGGCCCTAAGTATAGCATATTGATGTCTAAACGTAGTCCCTCTGCTCCAGTGAGAACTGTGGATATCCATTACACAATGTGCGTTTATCTGAATTCTCATAGTGAAAGATAAGCACTCACTTGAGAACTGCATGTATGATGTTAGAGCGTTTATATGGGATGTGAACACAGGGTGTTGGAGCCTGTGGTGTGAATTCACAGATATGGGTTAGGTCTTTTCTATCACAAATCACTGCAGATAAGAGTCTCCATATTCTGATTCTTAACAACATCTCACTTTTCTTTCTCTTCACATTGGCCAGGAATTTAGCTGGTGAGTTCTCATAAGGTACCAATTTTTTCTAAACACCTGCTTCTCCCAAGAAGTATAAGTGAAGGTGCCCGCGCTCAGCCCTGCTGAATTCAGGACAGAACATTGTCAAAGCCCATGAGAACCAACACTCTGAAATGCCTCCAATGGTATCTACCACCATTTTCCAGCTATAGCTCAAAGAGAAAGTAGGCAGTGAGAGATACCAGAATTGACGAAGGATGGGGAACACACAGGGGGGAAAAAAGGTATAACTACAGAAACACTGTTTTAAAGTCTGACTTCTCTGTAGCTGTGAATACAAATAAACACTGCATAACATTGCTCGTCAGAGTAATATTAGTGCTACCAGTAGTATTCTTTCCTACTACCAGGGGTTTCTGAAGTACTGAATTTAAAGCCCTAATTGGTTCTTCACAATCCAGCAGATTTCATTTGACATATTTAATTTTGGAACAAACAAATCCAAAACTTACTGCTAGGGGTATTTTCACTCCCTTGCTATCATTTATTTTTAATAAAAATTGGATTTGCTACTTTATCACGTAGAACACTCAACAGCAGGATCTTTGAAATCATACTACTAGTGTGAAAAATAATAAGAAAATACCGTAACAGGTGTAACACTGTTCTCAGTTCGACATTGGTACACGGCACAAGATTTATGATTTGGTCCTTTAAGTCCATTCAAACGCGCAGAAAAGACGACAAGCAGGCATACTGCCTTGAAAAATTTCTTTCATACAGCAATATGAAAAGTTGTGTTCATCCATAAAAGCTTTTGAATTAGAAGTACTCCTATTAATTTTCATGGATCTAAAAGTAGCAGAATATTGAGGGTAGGGAGTATTATATACTCAGACATTCCCACCATATAAATGTTGTTTGTTCCCAGATTCATCAACTTACATTTGCCAGGAATGGGACAGGAAACTTGAATATTCACAAGACCGACACTTGCAACAAAAGCAGCAGCCAATATCTACATATACTGCTTGAGTCAAGGTGCCTTATTATGCATACAATATGTGTGCAATAAATAAATGTGTGTGCATATCACCCAAATCCTACCTCGTTGTTCAAAAATTAGATACATAATTCTAAAATTGTTTCATTCAAAATGAGAAACTTTATAAGATCTTGGATTCTTCCCCTTCCCTATTGTTTTTAGTGATCCATATTTTGATATTTCGTTTTTCCTCATTTTTGTTTTTGTTTTCTTTCTGGGTGATATGTGAGAAGATCCCTGCTGAAAATCCTGATCGAGCCCTTTGGTCTCTGGGCAGCATAACCCTGATTCCTTAATCTTTGCTCCTGTAGCATCAGCTAAGTGTAGTGGACCTAGAGGAGCCACTGATGCCCCTTGAGACCATCTTCTACTGAGATCTCTGGAAAGAACTACTTGCATCTGAATAAACAGTCTTACTTGCTCACAACTCTTCACAGAAATGAAAGCCCAGAAAGCAAAAGAATTTCACTGTTGAGATCAAAATGGTTGTGCCTTCTTTCAGTTGGAAAACATGAGACTTACTAAAGGAAAAAAAATCTACTTGGAATAAATAGTCTGTTTACAGAACAATGTTGAATATGCTCAAACCAGAGTCTGCAGGAAGAAAATATTACTAGTCTGATGGTAGAAGGTGAACTTGAGAAGTATTTGCTCAGCTGTAACACATGTTTCTAAAAGCAATATGTAAACAATAATCAAGACAGCGAGCATGCTGGCTGCCACGGAAATGGAGATATATCATAGCTTCATTCATGCAGAGAAACAGGCTGGAATAAGAGGAATTTTGAATGGGTACAAGCATTGATTATAGTAATCAACTTAAAAGGGTATTGGGATTACAGTGCGACAGTGTCTCTTGGTACCCAAAGGGTAGCCAGCCCTATGGGAGAACAGGCAAATGAGAGGCGTCATCTATAATTCCCATGAGACACGATGACAGCATTTCGGAACTGAGATGTCTAAGTGTAGCTTACTGTTTTTAATGACTTCAATAAAAATTAGATTCCTATGAAGAAAAAAACTTCTTTATCTCTCAAACTGTATGGTATAAACAAGACATACCTTTTGAAATATCTATTTCTCAATCTATAAAATGCCTAAGTACTGAAAAAGACAATTAAGAGACTTAATTAATACTTACAGGGGCTATAAAAGACATTGAAATAATTTGAATTTCAACCACACATTTCAGCAGATGATCTCAAAAAGCTTGGATAGCTACAAAGGAAAAACTCTTGAACAAACGGTGACAAGTTCATGATAAGTCTCATTAAAACCAAACGTGTCAAATCGGTAAGACAAGAAAATCCATGAAAACTCAAATGAAAGGGAAATAGTTTTTTGTAGCTAGTTTAATAATACTTTAATAACAAGCTGTCTATCGTAACAGTTCCTTTATTTAAAAAAAAGAAATAATCTCAGGAATATGACTATTCCAAGAAAGCTTGGAATAGATTATCGGAAAACCACTGCTTGCTTATGCACCTAAAGTGGATTATTAGGAGCACTGTGTAATGCACCGTGGTATTTTATAGCCAGAACAGCCGCGCTCTTGCTAGCAGAGAGCAGTGGGAGGTTCAGGACCAGACAGAGTCCCATTGTTGGTTAGAATTATAACTTGCCATTGTTGCTAAAAAACAGTGAAACAATTTAAGCCTGGAGATAAAAATGGCATTTTGCCTACCAAGAAAGACATTATGGCTAAGGAGTCAGGAAGAATCAAAGGAAAGACAAAATCATATGTACGATCGTAAAGAGTCCTGAAAGCACAAATTATACCAGATGCATCTGAATTAATAATATTAGTTAGACCAGACTTCCTCTAATAATGGAGATAACACTATTAGTGTAATTGCTGACCGCCTGGTCAGGTACTTGGAAAGAATAAAATACATCACATTTCTGGATAAAGCCAAAGTAAGTATTTATTTCAAGTTCTTTCCAACTTAAAGAACTGTCTAGGGCCTCACCAGAAATGGGCCTAACGCAGCAACTACGTTCGGATGTCAATGCTACGTTTTAAACACCAACAATCAGACAACTCATACTGGCTGCAAGGCAGAGTCAAGAAATTCACAGCGGTACCCTTACCAATGCTGGACTGTAATTTTAAGAAGTTTCTTCCTAGGACTTTAAATAACCTTGCTGACCACAGCACCAAAAAGTGGTGCTACTGCAGCTTTTCATTTCATTACACGCATTCTTTTCCTTCCTCTGTATCAGAGGCTCCTTCTTCCACAACAAGCAATTAGAGGCACCTCCTTACTGCAATTTTATTAAAAGGCAGTATAATCATATTCAGTAGCAACATATGTGCAAATACATGTAGACTGAAACAACAACTCCAGGTTTCGAGCTGGTTGGATAGATGGCAATGGGCAAAGGCAAATTTAGCTCCTACCACCTGTGGGGAGGATCAGCAAGGACAAATGGAGATGAGGATCAATGCTCCCAACTTGTCCTGCTGAAAGTTTCCCTGTGACACCTTTACTCCCCTACTCCCACTCCCTCCGAGTTTGGGCCCTCTCTTTCACGTTTGATGAGATATGCCTTATGGTCATGACCTACGTTTTCCAAACGTACTCTCTGTTCCAGTCATAACTGTTACGGAACAATTATAACTAAAAGAGAATTTGCACCTGAGAACAACCAATAGCATTCAGTGCATGTTCTCTGGGAAGCACAATGCATATTCAACATATTTATACATTTATACTTTTATTAGTGATGCTGTGGGGCAAGATTTCGGATATGCTACCTTAATCCTGGTGCAGGTTTGCTAGCACTCTTACAGAAGCTGTACTTCACTTTCACGAGCAAGTGTTTTGTGAAATAAAGGGTTTTGTCCTAACAGCGCGCTATGAACAGACCTGTTTCCCCGCATTTGGCCATTAAGCCATTCCCATCCCCTGACTTAAGTATGCCCTTCAGGAAAGGAATTCTTAACGAAAAATGTCTTTTGCTCTTCTCATTTCGTAAGCTTCCTTCCCACAAACTTTTTATCTGGTATCCATTACTCTTCATTATATGCAAAGGAAGCACAGCTCTAATGACGTAAAATGAGGTATTGACAAGCACTATGAAATATTTATACAAAATACAGAAGCAATACCCCCAAGTTGTTTGTCTCTGGTCCATTCTGGTTGATTCTCTCTTGTGCCCTGCATTAGAATAAAGCTTGGAATTAAAAAAAAAAAAATATTGTGGCTGGTTTTAATACATCGCTTTCGATCTTTATGAATTAGGTGGGATTTAGATGTGTATCAAGTCTTGAGTTCATATGCGGTGGGCCACAGCAGTTGTGTTTAATTCTCTTCATAACTTGTCACTGATAAACTGCCCATGTCAGTGATAACTTACAGTCTCTGCCATGGTTGGCAGATTTTCTGTTGCTCTCTGTATTATTTGCCATCAAAGAAAACTGCAATTTTTTCTGGGTGACAAAGCTTAGAGAACAAATCTGCCTTTTCCATTCTGGAGCAAAGGTACTTCTCCCTCCTGATTTGTTCTGCCTGAGACGCAGTAATGTGTTGGGGAAAGAACAGAGCAGTATAAGGGAGGTGAAGTGATAGAGAGGTATGGGGGGAAATGATTTATGCCGGTGGAGCTTTCTTACACGTGTTCAGTGCTGCCCCAGTTTGTACTTGCAACAAGCATCTGTTACACCTGTCATCCCAATATATCTTCTTCCCAGTCTGAAAGCCTTGAAATAACTTTCCAAAGAGCCGTTTGCAATTGTGAGCAGTGTTTCATAGACGTCTTGCTAGTTATACGTGCTACTGACTTCACACCTTGGTGGACTATTGCCTACTGCCCTATATCACCTCTTTGCTGAGCACGAGCCCTTAGGTCTTCTCCCAAGGTACTGGCACGGATACCAGCAACTGGGCAGCGGCAGCTGTCTTTGTTGAATTCAGACAGCTTAACTCCCCGTTATTTTTCCTTATTCTTATTACCATGTGCCTAGGAATCCTCCTTGCAGACCAGATGCCGCAGTGCAGTGTGCTGTACGAAGGGAAGGCTTTCTGTCATAAGCTCAAATAAAACTGAAGAGACAGAGTGATGCCCTCTAGAAAGAAACCTGGCAGAGAACATTACTGCAACATCAAAAAACCACAGTTAAAGAGTATGCAAACCTTGGAGGGGAGCGTGGTAGGAAAGTAATCACAAATCCTTTCTTTTGGGTCAAGTAGCTGCAGACACTGAGGATGCTTTACTCCAATAAGAAAAGTAATCCTCTTTCCATTTCTCTCACTGTCATCTTGTGGAAACACTTAATATACTGTGTTTTGTAACCTGTCACTATATGCTTCATACATAAGATTATGAAAAACTGACAACTGATTTTTTTAATGCAGAAAAACACTGAGAATGTGCTCCTTCATCACTGCATCAGAAACTAATTTGGAAAAGCTTTCAAAAGTACAAACACACAATGCTTTACTTTGAGCTATCTCCCAAAACATGTGGTGCTCTAGCACAGAAACACTTATCAGCGTTCAGATTTTCGCTCAGGCACGTGGAAGGATTACCAATAGGCACTTCAGAAATCCAAGGATACTTTAAAGAACTGGAACACCTTGAAGAAGTAGTAAAGAAGGATCCATTTCATTCCTGGTTTAGAAAGGATTCATAAAATACACTTGACTATTCAAGTGTAATAGTTAAAAGATCATTTTACCAACTTATCGATGTATTTATAATCATCTGCAGGCCTAGTCTCATCTATTACATGCTAATAGATGCTTTGAATTTGTCATTCAATGATTGAGAATTCTGACATGCTTCATTTCATTTCCTTCTGGGAAATTGTAAATTCTTTGTCAGAAAGTGCTCTACAAAAGCTAACTATTACTTCATAAAAGTACCCTTAGTTTCCACCACTTTCTCAATGGACTTTGAAAACTTTTTGTTCTTAAAACATAAAGCAGATGCCTTCATATTTTTACATTTATTTATTATATTATTTAACCAATTATAGGAGAAAAGCAAGAAGAAACTGGCTCAGAATACACTTTTGCCACCAGTTAATTACGTTATTCAGTCTTCATTCACGTCAGAATGCCAATAAAGAAATTAACATAGTCAAATAAATCCTTCTCTTACCACATAGGTTAATCTCCCTGCTTTTGCAGTCAAGTAGAACCTCCTCAAGAACACGCTAATTTAAAAAAAAAAAGTTTGAATTATCCAGTGTGTTTAGCCTGCCATTACCAATTGTATTCTGTCTTTTTTATTCATGATTCCTGACCACTTGTGGTATAAGTCCACTATAGTTTGCTTCAGATATTTGGATTTTAATTCCTCTCTAAAAGAATACAGTGAACAACCAAATTAGGACTTGAAGATAAGCAACAGTGGAAGAAGTAGAGGTAGATCCTATTATCAATGTACTGCAATGGGATGAGGAGAGTGTGGTATAAAACCTGCTAATATTATACACGGGTTACAGTTTGTCACCAAAGTGGATGCAGAGCAAAAAAATCGTCCTACTCAAACTGGGATCGGGAAGCACAGAGAAAATCTTCGTATTTTGAGATTTACAGTGGTAAAATGATTCAACGCACCTGTCTTTCTAATGATTTTTGTAACGGATTATGACATTAAAACAACATGATCCATAGTAAAGGTAATATTAGCACATCAGCCGATTTCCTTCGGTAAAAATGCCAGGTGTCACTATCCGCAGCTTTCAGGACTGAAACTTTAATTCTTCATTCCTTGTGCACCAGACAACCACAGAGCGTTTATCAGAAGCTCTGCGTATGCAAGAATAGTGTAATATTTTTATCACAAAGGGTAATAAAGAAAAAAGAGTAACCTTGGCAGATCACAGTAAAAGTGGTGATGCCTCACAGAGAACAGGAAACAGACTAGAGGACGATTTGCTTTAATCAGGATGTGAAGACCTCTGTTTCTCATGCCATTAACCTTTGCACTTTTTATGGCCTCTGATGGCAAAAGCCTGTTAAATTAATTTCTCTTTTAAATTCCTTTACATACCTGAAGTTATTAAATGCAATTCAGTTTAATATAAAACACTTGACTAGAAAGTCTGTGTAAAATCAAATCTGTGCTTACACTATTGTCCTCCCACCTCATAAAATAAAAACTCCAAAGAGAGGAGGAAACTTTCCTTTTCCTCTATTTAACAACATCCTGAATTTTAAAATAGTTAAGCTATCCTCCATTTCCTACATAATCATTGTTATTAAATGAATTTACACTTATACATCCTGAACACGATTGGACTCCTATACTGTTATTAAAATAAATATTTTGAAGGTATTTTGCTATGGAATTGCAACAACTATGGCTTCTTGTTGTGTCTAAGTTGTTTAATTGCTGATGGGACTTACAAGGGTTCTCTGTTCTCTGCTTCATAGTTGCATAATTAAGAATTGTGAAGTAGTTACCAGAGAAAAGAATAGGCAGAAAGTTTTACACGTCAGTGTGAAGACTGTATTAAAGCTAGGTAGGAATGGAATTTCGCTAATTAGAATTGAACATGAACAAGTAGCCATAAGGCCACACGACAAGGTAGCTTGTTTTTCATTTGTAATATATTGTGTTAGACGATGCAAGCAGAGCTGCTACCCGATCAAAACTCAGGGTGGAAAAGGAGAACAGATACCAGTGCTCAACGGTCAACGTTGGAAAATGTTGGAAACCCAACACAAGTCTCAGGAAAGGCTTCTCTTCGTTTCCATCCTGCTGTTTTTCTTTTTCCTTAATAAGACAAAACCAGAGTTTTTACCTGTATTCTCCATATACAGCTTAACCTTCTGCAGGTTCCCCAAGGCCACACAGCTCCTGTGGATCCAGGCTCCTCATCATAATTTCTTGTTAAGGTTCTGCTTTTTCCCATCCCTGGGAAAAGTCCAAGGGGATGACAGCTTCAGGAATTAACTTTGGTGCTAGACCAAAAAAAAAAAAAAAAAAAAGAGAATTTAGGCTTAATTTAAATGCGTAATTCCTATAATATGATTCTCAAACTTTGTCTCACCCAGGCAACTAGTCTTTTGCTTTCTGACAGTAACATTGTCAGAATTCTGCCTCCACCGCAGACCCAGAAATATCCTAATATGACAGTACTGTACAACTCAAACGTCTGTTGCACAACTCAGAAAACCTGAGTATTGCGTTATATTCAACAGCTGTTTAACCAGTCCTTGGAGCAGGGACCATAATCCAAGTCACCGGCCTGATCCCTACACCAGTGGTTCAACATCATCCTCTTCTTCAGCTCACTGAACTTGAATTCCTTTATGGAAGAGTGGCATTTCTATGAACAGATGACAGCAAAAAACCTAAGTTCGTCTCAAAATAGACCTTCCTGCCTCTTAGGCTCTCTCAAATCAGGTCCTAAGTGTGAGCTTTGTGCCAGTATTACTTGTGCTATGGCTCATAATAGTCTAAACATCCATCTATGAAATTACTGCTTTTTTAATTGACCATATTTTCCCTTTCCTCAGGGAAAGGGAATGGAAGGACTGGATGGGTGGACAACGAGATGAATAAAAACTGTTTGGATGATGAGGGTAAGGTAGTCGTTAACAGGTCATATTCCACCTGGAGGCCTGAGGTCTGTGTTAACATCTATCCTGTTTAACATCTTTACGGAGATCTGAGAGAAGCGATGGGGTACGCTCTTGTCAGGTTTGCAGATGACACCAAATAGGGAAAAACCTGCTGATCTGCTCAAGGGCAGGATTATCATTCGTGGGAATCTAGATAGGCTGAACGAATGAGCTTTAGGAACCTGAAGGAATTCATTAATTAAAAAGGTGAAGTCCTGCATCAGGGAAGGAAACATACAGGCTGGGGACCACCTGGCCGGGCAGTTGGCCAGCAAGCCGCAGAGGGTCCGGCAGCATGCCCTGGCAGCAGAGGAGGACAGCACCCTGGGCTGTACTGAGAGGAGCAAAGCCAGTAGATTGAAGGAAGTGATTATTTGCCTCCATTCACCATTATCAGACCACATCTAGAATAACGCCTTTGGTTTGGGGCTCGGCAGTAAGGTGTTCAACATGGAAAACAGTTAAGCAGGGGGCCAGCTAAGATGGTGGGGAGCTGAAGCACTTCCCCCTGTAAAGAGAGGCTGAGGGAACTGGACTTGCTCAGCCTGATGGAGACAGGATTTGGGGAACTGCAGAGCAGCTTTCCCATACCTGTGCGGAGGTTAGAGAAGATGGCACCAGACTCTTCGCAGTACTCCACAGTGGGAAGACAAGAGGCAATGGGCATAAGGCAAAGCAAGAGCGGCTCACACTGGACATAGGAAAAAACTTTCTCACCATGAGGAGAGTCAAGGATTGGACGAGACTGTCCTGAAAGGTTATGTATTCTGTCTTCAACTAGATGAGGGCCCGCTGAGGCCCCTTCCAGCCTGAATCCTCCTATCTATTTTCTATCTGGCTTGTGTTACGATTAAGTCCTCTTTTTTTTTTTTTTTTTTTTTTTTTTTTGAGAGGGGAAAGCCTGTGAAACCTGGATGGACACAGAAAATTTTGACAGTAAATCCTGGTGATGGGCACAGGATTTGACATCATTGCCACGTCCTCTTGTTTAGCTGAGACATCTCCCGCTCACTGTGCTATTTACTGTGGGGCACGGCTGTCCCCGTGCCAGAAACAGAGCTGCTCACGTTTTGGTTTGTGGGGCCAAATAGGAATTTGACAGCACAACACTGAGTATCACAGTGCCTGCATCCATTTGTAGCTCCAGTTGTTATTTACAGTATTTATTTTTTTTTTAAAAAAAAAGCAATTCTCCCCTGCCAGCACTGTCAAAGCCAGCGATGGTACCAGTGCAACGCAGACTGGTTACAGGCACCGTAACCTCTGCGAAAACCAGAGGTGAAAGATGAAGTGACACTGTTTGAAATCCCTATTTCATACCTTCCACTTCCCCGATCCCTTGGCAGAGTACTACATCAAAAGTACGAACGCTTCTAAAAAATTCTTAAGGCAGTAGTGGTCGGAGAGGTCATTCTCAAAAAACCTCTGAAAAACCATTCCTGCAATTTGACCCTCAGGATACTAACGCTCTGTCTGCCTTGCCACAACGTCCACAGAGGGCCTATCCACAGCGTATATATGGAATGTATATGTTCCTCTACAGAACTTCAATATATACCTCAAATCTGAAGTAGCATCAGCATGCACAGCTGTTTGAAAGCAGACCGATGTTATTTTCAGAGAAGCAGCATTTAAAAAAAAAAAAAAAACAGGGGCAAACCCTCTGAAATGGAGAGTTTCCTCAAGAAGAAGAAAACACTGAATCACCCTGTGGCTGAAAACCTCACTCAGGAGCAAGCCAAGGGGCACAAAGACGGCACATTTTAAACACAATTCTCATTTTCTTGTAGGGCCCAGGCACGTGCTGCATGAATGTACGTTTGTTCTTGTTCAGTAGGAAGGGAAAGCTGAGCCCGCTGGAGCGGCCGGCGGGTCCAAGGGAAGGGGCTCCCCTGAGGGGACAGGGGAAGGCCCGGCAGCGGGGACCCACTGCTCCCCCGGCTCAGGGGATTCAGGGCCAGATTTGCCACTTTTTAAACTTCTTGGCATCATTCCTACGTAAAACATGGCTATACGGAAATCTGATGCTCAGAAGCAGGCATTTAGAACAATCTCCCTAACTCCAGCGTATTTTGAACACAATGCAAAAGATAGTTTAAAATGAGATTAGCATAGAACTGGGGGGGGGGGGGGGGGGGGGGG
>VZSZ01007402.1:33802-131982 GCA_013398815.1 Ibidorhyncha struthersii
GGGACGGGACACGACACACAGCAACAGAAAACAAAGATTGGCATCATTTCAGCTTTCTGACTTGGCTCTTCACAGTAAGAGAGCAGCGTGGCCAGCTGCCAGTTCTCCCAGCAGAGAACAACATACGAAAATCTCTGAACTCTTCCTCATTGTGGGCAGAGTTTTGTTATCGCAAGCAAAGTTTCCGACTGGCAAAATCAGGTGTCATGGTCACAGACACAAAAAACAAAACCAACCACAAAACCAGAGACAACGGTTGTTAAAATTTAGGTCCCAGTTTTGTCCTCATTTTTACAATTTGTTGCTACCCCATTCAAGATGGTTTTTGGCAAGTGGCTGGTGTTTGCTACTGACTCCTGTTTTCTGAAACAACTAGCAAATGAGCAGCCCAAGGCAGCAACTGCAGTTTTAGAACACTCAGGGAAGCAGGTAGAATATTTATAAGCATACACCATCATTTTCAAGTATCCTTGGACCTTCTGATGTTAGCAGGACTGCCAAGCAGGTCAGAAAGGCTGTATGCTCTGTTTCCCTGCAATATAGGGATGAGGAGGAATGGCTTCAAACTGGAAGAGGAGAGATTTAGATTAGGTATCAGGAAGAAATCCTTGACTGTGAGGGTGGTGAGCCCCTGGCCCAGGTTGCCCAGAGAAGCTGTGGCTGCCCCATCTCTGAAGGTGTCCAAGGCCAGGTTGGACGGGGCTTGGAGCAACCTGGGCTGGTGGGAGGTGTCCCTGCCCAGGGCAGGGGGGTGGGACTGGATGATCTTCAAGGTTCTTTCCAACTCTAACCATTCTATGATTCTATAGCCTTCGCTGTGTATTCTCCTTTGTAACGGGAATCTTTTCTTCCATTTGATCTTGAAGACTCAATGCCTAGAGAAGAACTTGAACGTCTCGTGGTAAACTTGTTTTATTAAAACTTCTACCAAAACTCCCATTTGAAGGCAGAACAATTTGTCACCTTTCTTAGTTATTCTGTTTCTGCTTACAGCAGTTTGAAAGAATCCTGCTTGCCACCTGGATTTCACTGTCCTGAGCCTACACTCACCGATGCTTACTCTTCAGGTTTGGATAGTTCTGTTACAAGTCAGTCATTTGAAAAAACTGACCAGTGACTCAAGATCCTGTTTGGTGCTTTTGGAAAGTCTATCTTCTATTTTTCTATGCTATAGGGCTATATTAAAAGCCTCACTGAATTTAGGAAGGATGCAAAAGAATTCTTACAGACATTTCCTAGTACAGTTTGTTAATTAGCATGAACATTAAGCTCACTCTACACATGAAGTCAGTCTGCTGTGAAAAGAAACCGATTACCAGCTAGCAAGAGGCACAGCATCACTGAAGGAGTCTGAACGAACTACAGGTTTGCAACAGCTGTGGATTTTGGCCCTTGCTTTTGAAATACTACTTGACCATGTTGTTACCTTTTCTTCAGTGTGTGACTGACTCTCATTTGAGATCCAATACCCAAAATGTTCCTCTTTCGGGGGTGAGGCGTTGCCCTATCTCTTCTGTTTCTAAAGAAAACTAAGAATTATGGAATCAAATAAAAAAAAAGTAGTAAGTAAAAGTCTCCATGGACTGTTTGTGTTGAATTTTAAGCCCAAAATAAATTAAACAGCCAAAGAACACAGAAATTCCCCTCTGGCATCCAGCATTGATTTTCTACCTATTTATAGCAAGAGTGGAAGTGAAAAATAACATGTACTTGGGTGGCATCGCCAGCATTGGAGTGGAGATGGCAGAACCCTGCCAGTCTTGGGACTGCAGTCCCAGGCTCCCCAGTTTAGTTGTGGTCACTTCCATTTTCAAAAAAGCCCATCCTGAAATGAGTTTTGACTGCTGCAGCACTTCAAGATACTACTAAGCCCTGCTTATCTGCCCTCCTCTTTTGTTAGTGCTGATTTCTCCCAACAGAGTAGAAGGTATACTCACCTACATACCAAATATTCATTCAAACCACCGAGAATGTTGGACTTGCTTGAAAAAGTCTGCCTGTGAGTCTCTGAAGCCTGGGCATACACTGCATTGTGCCAGCTCTCTCTGCTCCACAGGCAACGAGTGCCAGCTGAAGGGTGGTTAACAGCTGGTGAGATTTAATGTCTTAAACCTTCGCAGCTGTCTGCTCACCAAGTGTGAATCAGCAATTTTCATTAAGGAGGATTCTGCCAGCCAGAATGGATTTCCCTTCCTCTCAGTGCTTTCTGTCTTGACTGCTGCATTGAAGAAATTTATTTAAATTCCTTTGGGCTATTTATTTCACAGAAAGTTGTTGGACGTGAGAAAGAACAGCATTGTAATTTTTTATATTCTTGACATTCGTTGATATGCTGCTATCGAGGCAAGACATACGTTTCAAAACATACAGTGCTGCTTTGATCTCCTTCCAACGTTTATCATTAGGAAGGTGAGATTAGTTAGAAACTTCCACAATTCTGACACACATACAAAAATTAATCAAAACCAAAGAATGCAACATTTACACCCAAAATCAAAACACAGGAAATACAAAACTATGTTAAGGAAATGTCTGGGTAAACACCTGCAAATGAGCACGGATGGGATTATACTTTCATTTAAAATAACTAAACCTCAATCAATAAAAACATTTCCATTGATTTCAGTGAGAACTGAATTAGAATTCCAGCAACTTTGGACAGCTAATTCAGGCCAACTGGTTAATGTCTACTGAAGCATATAGAACTCTGTATTACAAAAATATTATTATTAAATGAATATGAAATATACATTACTATATATAAGTATATAATCGATATCAGAGTGCATATCAGAATATGAAACTTACTTCCTGCTCAGAAACACTGTTTTATTCTATTTCTAGAGGGCACAGTGAGCAAGTAAGCGTGGCTCTCTCATTTTCTAAATCTCAACTGTAAAGGCAAGTTCCAGGCCCTTGGTTCCAAAGCTCACAAACACTATGCTCTAAAAAGAGAAAAGCAAGAGCCCTGAAAGATTAATAATTTATATGAAATGTCTCAATGTATGACCAGTGTTCATGCTTATTGTACCTGAAAGGAGGAGGCATCCAGGATTTTCACACAGTCACTGTTTTTTTAATGTGACAAGTCAAGACATTGCTGTTAAGGAAATGTCAGTGATGTGCTGTTATTAACCACAATAAAATTATAATGTGAAGGGAGTTTTCTAAAAGATGGAAGTTAGAACCACGAACGAAACGCTTCAGTGGGAACCGAAAACACTCAGGATGCATAGTGAGAGGGGGAAAAAAAAATAAAAGAAATCCAACACAATTGAAATTCTGAGAAGGCAACAACATTAAGAGTGGGACATTAAAAGATGCAATTCAGGACTCAGCTCTCCTTGGTTGTCTTACTGTTAAGAAGACTTGGGAAAAGAGGAGGAAAAGGAAAAAAATGCAACTGGAAACTTTAATTCCTATTCTAAATACTGGCAAAAATCTTAACCATTTTGCAGCTGTCCACATATCATTCTGAAGTCCATGGAAAAAAGGAGCAGCACGGGGATTTGAGTCTCCGCTCCGTATTTAGTATGTAAACATGTCTTCTAGATCCCCTCATAAATTTCATTTTCCTCCTCAAACACCTTAAATATTACATATTGTAAAACATGCTGTTGTTTAAGCCTGTGGAAGCAAAAGTAATACAACAGATTGCTGACGACTTTAAGTGCTCAAGCAATGTCACTTAACTATTGTTATTTTTTATATCAAAAGAAATAGACAGCATCTGCAGCCCTGTATGATCTTCTAGAGCTTTTTAGCATTAACACTTTTGTTTCTAGACTCACTATGACTTTACAACTTAGACTATTAGAGAAACTTAAAGGAAGAAAAATATGTATACATTAAGAATTATTACTGATATCTATGACTTTCGATTGCCTTGATATAAAGAAATACTCAAATCCTAAGAAGTAGTATTTTATAGTTAATTAAGTTACTGAAGTAATAGCTATTTGTTACAAAAACTGGCAATTCCTTTCTTACAGTCCTTACATTTGCTTTATGTTCCCTTCTGAAAAGGGATTATATGAAATATTGTTGGTGCAGTGACCCCAGGGGAACCGTCTAGTCCTAGACCACAAAAGATGTGACAAACATATATAAGTTCACACATATAAATATATATATGTATGTATATATACCTCCAGATACTACAAATATATTGTCTATTAATACTGCAAAACAGACACGGAAAAAATGGTGTCTCACAGTTTTGGGCCATGTTTGCAGATGTTTGTCCCTTTGTCCCCACCTTCCTGCAGCTTTTCTAGAGGCCTTTAGCTCTCTCTGTGCTATTAAGGCTTGATCTGACTGCTTGGTTGGTTGGTTTTTTGCTTAATTTTATTTTGACTATGTTTCCAAACACAAAGCAGAAAAGAACTCCTGGGTTCAGGACCTGCGTCTCCGAGCTGGCACTCCAGAGTTATAGTGCAGTAAAAGAAGCAAATGACGCCGAGCTTCCCAGTCACACCAGAGAAACGGGTAGCTAAAACAAGAGCAGCAGCGTGTTATAAAGTCAGCCTCTCCAGCTCTACTCAGAAGCTTTGTTTCCTACCTGTGGCTGTTTTAAACGGTTAGAACAAAAGGGAAACTACGGGACAGATAAGAATAAACTGTTAGGAAGACTGGCTCGCAGCTAAATACATTGATTTTCTTCACTCTTTTCGCTAAGATGGCAGGGGACGCATTCTGCAAGGATTAGACCGTGCGGAAGGTTTATCATCAACGCAGCGCTTTGAACTGCAGTCTGCGGGGAAAGAAGTTCACTGAAACAAACCCACGGTTCTGTTTTCTAATCAAAGCAGGTACCGGTTGCAGGTTAATAAATGGTCTGCCATTTAATTAACAATTTGAGCAAAGAAAGAAAAAGCAGCTCTTTTAAAGCTCTGCCTGAGCTGTGTGGGCATAGTGGTAGGGCAGGAGCAAAGCTCGCGGACAGGCAGTTCCGCATCGCTGAGGAATTCCCTCACTGATGCCTGGAATAAATCTGCTCTTCCCCTCTGAGAAACCCCCTGATTTCAAGTCAACTACCCTCATCGCTTTCCTTTCTAGCCCTTCACTCATATATTCATGAGATAACTACATTTTATTTCATCTATTATAGATGCCTTAATGTTAATAAGATCAAAGTCTCCACAGAAGAACGAGAAATATCGCAAATGGGAAATACCAAATTATGAGTAAGTGTTCACAGAATACTGTGGGGAAAAATATATCTGGAGTTTCTGGCAGCTCAGACTAAAGCAGCTGACGGTAGGCTGTGTTAAGAGGCGATCCATACACAAGAAATAGGAAGTAAATATTCCGTGTTTACTTTGTGGAGGTAAGACATCACTTAGAGTGCTATACCTAGTTTTTGGCTTTGAAAGTAAGTGAAGATTATAGAGGGAGTGATAAATATGGTAGAAAACACGCACTGCTTAAAATCTGAAGCAAAGGATATAGGTTTGTTTATGCTAGGAGAGAGAAGAACAAGAAAGTCAGTCTTCCAAGCATTGCGGTGAAGGCAATATTGATTGTTCTACATGACAGCAGAGGAGAATACAAGAAGTCAGCTTTAAATTGTAGAAGAGAAAATGCAAGCTGAGCACTAACCAAAAAGACCCCAACCCTCTAAATCCAGAAAAAGCCACCACTCCTCCCCACCTGTCTAACCAGGACAGAAGCAGAGCCAGGGGTAGATTTGAGGAAATCTGGGACATCGTATGTGGTGCTGCCAGCTTGTGCTGATGGCATGCCTGGTGAGTTCCAACTCACTGCACGCCGTAGGCGGTGTCCCACAGGGGAGCGAGCAAGCGCAGTGCTTTTGAAGCAGCACCCAGGAGTCACCTTCAAACGAAAGGTGATGACTGCAGGTGTGAGTAACTGCAGCGTTCAAACGGGCTGCCTTCAGAGCGCTCCAGCAAACAGCTAACCAGAGGAAACTGCAGATGCTCCTGCTCTGGAGGTTTTAAGAGTTTAATTAAAGCATCTGTCAAGAGCAGTCTAGGTATTCCTTATCCTCGTTTGCATGGCAAGGAGGACTAAATGACCATTCACGGTCCCTATAGTCCCAGTGTTTATAGTCAAACCTAGATTATCTAAAGTTATGATTCTGGAACTCCTAGTAGAAATTCATGGTTCATGAAAAGGAAGATAAATGCAAATCAACAAGGAAAAAAGAATGACGATTTTATCACATTAATCCTAAATAAGTAGAGAAAAGGCCATTCAAAATAAGAACTTGATGTAGCAGCACTATGGACATCAGAGAATGCTGACACGTACTTTGGCTTTAATGTTCTGAAGAGGACACAAATCCTTCCTCAAATGTAATGAGGAGATATCACATAAGTAGGGCCCTTACGCAATGAACACCACCTGGTTCTTTCATAGTGCTCTTCACCAGGTTTCAAAGCATTCAGTAGAGCGCATGAAGTCTCACCATGGGGGCTTCCACTCCAGATGCGTCTGCAGAGTCTGAACGTTCTTTAACCTTAAAAAAGATACAATATACTGATTATCAGAATAATTCTAAAGTTCAAAGAACAACAAATACCAATCCATCTTATTAGCTTTCTGAATACCTTTTAATTAGGATGATTTGTTCCTTGCATGTTCATACAGCTGATCTGAACGCTAATCAGGAAGAGGCAGGGGATACTTTCTGCGTACTGTGCAAGGCTGATTAACACAAGTACCAGATTTTATTGGCATGGGTCGTGCCGTAGCAGTAATGAATGCTTCCTTAGACTGGTGATTGTTGCTGCGTGTTTGAATGGCACGCAGGGAAATGTCCTCATTACAAATAACTTACCAAAAAGCTAAAGCAAGTTATCCCCAGAGGGCTTGTGAATTTGCCAGCAGAGCAAAACCCACAAAGTTACACTGCAGTTCAACAGCTCTGCAGGTAATATCATTTACAAACTAGTAATTTGTTTGCTGTCTTGCTAACCTAACTGAATGGGGCGGGAAATACCTTCTTGTAGATTGCCAAAAGGATGCGCCACCTGAAGAGAAGTTCTCTCTAGCCATTATTGAAATGATGCCTGTGAATAAAGCTGGGTAACACCCGTTCTTCCTTCTTTCCACTGAGGACCCCAGCGACCCGATCACCATCTGGAGGAAGAGGACAGACTCGTCAGACATCTCTGCATTACTGCCTAAGAGTGTGTTGCAACACCTACATCGACCCGTACACAGATTCAACTCTTTAGTTGCTATGATGTAGGCTGATACCTCACCAATTTGCCAAATCCACTGTACAATAATGCCGTGCCTTCTAGAATAGAGGACACAGCCTACATTCCTACAGTCTAAGATTTACTTCTAAAAACTCTTCTGGAAATGGGATATTTAACTATTTCATATCTCAAGGTAGCAGCATTTATTTTGCAACACTTTTCATTGACGGCTCCAGAATTTTTAAATTATTTTTTAAAAAAATTATCTTCATATTATCATTTCTATGCAATTCTCTGAGGTTTATTTTGTGAGATTCCAACCTGAAAGTTTTATCGCAGGCTTACAATGAGCCAGACTTTTACCCTTCATTTAAGGTTACTTTATCCGTGCGTGTATATTTACAACATCCATGTGGGAAGCAAATAAGTTCTGTCAGGGTCTTTTTCAGCAGCTCTCCCCACTGTTGGAATTTTTTCAAGGTTACCAGAGATAACAGTTCAACAATAGAACAACAACAACCCGGGTTAGAACTGTTTGTTCGCAGCATCTGCAGGGGAAAGTCATGCTTTAGAGCTCAGAGTCTTGCTCACGTGTTTCCACAACGTCCTCGTCTGCCTGCGGATTGCTTTGTACGACACAGATTTGTACCTGAGAAGGATAAGAAGTCGTCTAACTTGTCACACTTGATGCATGTGTGCTGCGCAATCAGGCATCCAGATTTCTGTTAGGGATTTGCCAGTGAGAATTACAAGAGTTCCAAGGATATAATTTTATGTCACATTGGCTTGGATCCAGAGGTCCCACAGACACAGATGTACCAGTCATTGGAACAGAATGCTGACATCCAAAGCTGGTAAATTCCCACGGACCAGCGTAGCCCAGTAAAGATTCCCCTTTCCACAGCATGGCATCCATGAAAGCAGTATGTGAAGGTGATGCTGATCTTTGTAAGAGGGACATCTAATCAAGCAGCCTTTACTTCTCTTTTGGCAGATAGTTCAGGTGGAACAACAAGAACCAATCTTGAATAATGCTGCACCTGTTTGCCCTGTTCTGGGAAGAATTTTGCATTTCCACTCAGATTAACCCCCACAAGAATTTTATCGAAGAATAGCTAACGTGGGATTATTATGCCTTAGTAAACACTGTCTGTCTCAGCAGTAAATTCAGAGCCAAACTTCTGTAACCCTTCCTCCTCCTCCTCCCCACTGTGACCTTCATTCCGATGGGAAAGCTGGGCACCTTCCAGCACCAGCCTGGGCACTTCACATGTGAAACAGGCTGTGCATACAGTCATCCTGAGGACTAAATTTTAAGTACCAGTGAATAGTTTACCTGTATCTCCTTTTTCTAATAAGCCAAATTGGGGAAAACCACTCCAATTACATCCTCATTAGATTTATTGATAGCATTAAACCTAGCCCACCAGACACTTTGGATTCTTTTTAATTCTTTTTCTGCCCTCTAGGCAGACACTTTATCTGCAGACACTGCTGCTGAAATCTTTACGATTACCATTCCTAGATGTTTCTATTTATTTGTTTTTAACTGCTCTAGTATTGTCCTTTCATCCAAATGGGGGAAAAAAAACCAACCCAGAGACAAAACACACAAATCCACACACCTCATCCTTTCTGGATCACTGCGACAATGAAATGATGTTAGGTTAAAGAGCTGTTATGTAAGTGCAGAGCTTGTTGTGATTTTCTGGGCCGTACACTGGCCTGAAGTGATCTCCATCTGGAAGGCTTCCTCGCTCTCCTGATGCGTCTGTGTCCACAGACACACAACCTGACCGCATGACGGCACAAACAATGAGATTAAACTGGGAGGGAATACCCTTGCGGCGCCTGCGCTCGAATCTTTGCTGTCCAGGCAGCATCTTCCAGGAGCATTAGAGACACGGCGCTGGCAGCAAACTCTTGCCTACGCGGTTCAAGCCCAAGAAACCGCTATGGACCCACTTTGCGGATCAGTGACAACTGTAAGAACTTGCCCACCACCTCATAAGCAAGAAAGGCCACTTCACTGACTACTTATAGTAAGAATAAAATGATAAAAAGTCTATCATTTAAATGAATTATTTTATTGCCTAAATCTAACAGGAGAAATACTATTTTTTCAACTTTGTATGAGCTACACACGAAGCTTTGAGTAGCTCCGTTCCTCTCATTACTTAACTATATTGCTTTATTCTTGTCTCACTCTAATTGCCTACATTTTTAAACATAATAATAGTAGAATTTTGTCATGCTTTTTCCCTGTTGTCCACCAGATAGCAATTTTCTGCTGGATTAAACATCTCAAAAATCCTTCAGGAGTATGTATATACCAACTAATTATTTGAAAAAAGCTTTGTTGTTTGGGCTTTGAACCTAGCAGGAGGCTTTTGAATTACAGGCTGAAATTTTATGCAGTTAAATAATTTCCATATGGATCTCTTTCTCTTCTCAAAGCCCTGATCTAGTATATAACAGCAATATGCTAAAAAGTTTATGCATTTGAGTAGAACAACTTTAAATGGAACTAATTAACTAGGCATAATTTTAGATACATATTTAAGTTCTTTGATGAATCAGGCACAACATTTTTGGTTTCTTTTTTCTTTTTTTTCCCCTCCACTGGAAAAATCTAAATAAATGAGGAAGAAGAAAGCAGGAAGTAAACACACATACCAGGATTTTATCCCAGATAACAAGTTTTGATACTTAAATAGCTCAATACTTAAATAACATTGGGCAAGACTGCCATACATCAGATTAAGAAAGATATTTTCATTTAAAATACATAATGCTGCTGATGCAACGTACACAGTGGAAGCAGATTCCCATTTACATGGGTCATGAATTCTACTGTATTAACAGTAAAATACTTCTAAACGTGATGCAAATAAGAACATGTCTTGTGTATAAAACACTGATTTCCACACCAAACTCCAAAAAGTCAGCTTCAGAGACACCAGGATTTATGGCATGCCCTGCAAAGCATGCCTAGCTCCGCTGCAGTGAAGAATTCTTGATCTGCAAGATTCTTCGCAGTGACACCCTGACATGCTTGCCAGTGCAGGTTGTCAAAAACCAGCACGTTTCTTCTCTTTCTGAGCCCTACATTGCTCTTCTCACGCACAACTCATCATTAGGAAAGGGGAATTTTGACTGATTCTTGGAAGTGTACTCAAATGTTCAGATGCACTAGAAAGTAGAAGTAGCCTTATTACTTTAAAGTTTAAAACAGATGCTGGTTTATTGACCATTGACTTGCAACAAGTTTCCTCAATAGCTTTAGTCTTTTAACGTTGTAGGAAAATGCTTTTCTACGGAAAGCTGGCAAAGCGTCTCTGGGATTTGACAAGCACTGTGTATCACAGGCTGTATCGCTGTATGACTACTAACTCTATGTCAGTATGGTCCATTTACCCTCTCTCTCTTCGGTGTGATAGTGTCATAGACCGAGCAATGAACTCGGCTCAAACACAGGTTTTATTCTCAGCTCTGCCACTGGTCCGAGAGGGTCCTTGGGCAAACCATTTTTCTGTGTGCTTCAACTTTAGAATCACAGAATGGTTTGGGTTGGAAGGGACCTTAAAAATCATCCAGTTCCACCCCCCTGCCATCGGCAAGGACGCCTCCCACTAGTCAATGTTGCTCAAAGCCCTGTCCAACCTGGCCTTGAACCTTCCCAATGATGAGAGGAGATTAAGAGTTCTGATTTACATCACACATGGATTCTCAACAACAGAGTTCAAAATACTTTATGGTTCTGTATCGAGCACTGTGGGCTCCAGAAATAACCACTCTTTCCTTCCTTTCGTCTACTTTCTTCTCCACACGAAAATCCAAACAAATAGTCTTGAAGTTTTACAGGTATTACTGTTTCATACAATGTAATTTACAGAATATAAAAAAGTTTACATTATGGGGAGGGCAAATAAGAGTATAAGACAGTAGCGAAATTATGGTCTGTAAAGTGTACATAGTGATAACAGAAGGAGAAAGAACCAGTTCCATGATGGATCATGAGTTACATCTAGCTGTTCTCCTTCTTGGGACACCTTTCTGCAAACTTAATCAAAGGGAGTACTACAACAAAGGGAGTTTGACAAGCTTGGTACGCCAAGAGAAGGGATGTCAAGAACCATGTTGTAATGGAGGCAAACGAAACATGCTTTAATGCCTGTGACACGAGTCTTAGCTTGCATTGGACACTTGTTAAATGAGTCCTCATGGTTTTGTGTTCAATCCATTTTCCATTAAATGGAAAATTAGAAGCTATTTATGAACTTTAAATAAATGCTTCTGCATTTTTACAAATGACCACAATCCAAGGCACATGCAAATTCAGCAGCTGCAGGCAATCAAGGCACCGCTACACCAGGAACAAACTTGTCCTTTTGCACATGTAAATCCACATAATGAAACTGAGTCACCAAATGTATCCGCAGATTTGCATAGTCATGCTAATCAAGACATGCTGATAAAAAAAAAAAAGACTAAAACTGTTATTCAGAGACATTTGTATATGAGCAGTTGTGAAGTCACAAAATTTCAGAGGAGGGGCATACTCCTCTTGGGCCAGAAGTTTATCAGCTCCTCTAGATGTGGCACTTCCCATACCTCCGGCACTTACAAAGAAAGTACACATTTCTAGATGGGCTTTGTTACTTCTGGACTGCAACATTTGAATTCCAAAATGCAAAAGAAACCACCACCCCAAAACACTGGAAAATTGCTGCTAAAAGTTGCAAATAGCAAGTAGTGCCTGAGCAATACATGCGAAGAGCTTATCTGGGAGTGCAGACATCCAAGGCAACTGAAAGGTATGCTGAATTAGAAGCCTGAGCAACAGGCTAATCAAGACGACAAAAAATTCAAATAAACAGGTGATTATTTCATCACTCATAAGAGGTACAAGTACACCTTTACAATATATACACAGGAGCTGAAATATTCAAAGAACAGTGATTTAGAAGTTAGTAGTTCTTCTTATTGCTTGGATTCAGTTGCGTATACTGTGTTGTGTTTCTGAGCAGCCGCAGGTGCTGGAAAAAAATATTCACTTTAAATATTTTATTTATCTGGAATGAAACAACCTAAAAAATTAATAGCAGACTTAGCACAGTCCTATCTATTCATGCAGATGGAATGTGAGAAATTTATAATGATAACTTAAGACAACCTCCTGAAGCACAACTGAATGGTCTAATACACGAGACTTGGTGTCAAAGAAACTTTAAGGTCAAATTCCAGCAGCAAACCAAATGATCTTGGCTCACACAAAGCTATACCATATTAACCAGAAAGGAAGATGACCCAGGATTTAAGACAACTTCCAATTTTAAAGTTCAACTGCTTAGGGGAAACTTTCCTCTCCCTCCTTGCTGTCTTCTCCCAGAGTTTTATTCCACACATCTAGGCTTTCATAAAAATGGGAGACGAAGGCTGTTAACATTATTTCCTTTGCTGGTCTCATGATGTTATGCAAACCTACTTATGAAGTAAAAGCTCTCTTCTAGTTCTCTGTATTTCATTTTAATGCATTGCTCAATGCCTTCTCTACTGTGCTTATGAGGCTAATTCTGAGAAGCTGTGAATTTATTTTACTTTCAAAGGTTTTTGCTTTCCTATACACTACTTTTACCTAAACAACAGTTCTTCAAGAACCCTATTGAAGAGAAGGTTTCTTCCCCCTCTCATCAAAGATTAATTCCAACTATTTCTAAATTTTGGCTCATTAGTCTTTAACTGGAACTATTCCAATCCTCCGGAAGCCTAAAAGTCTTCATATGGTGAGCCTAAGAGGCAAAAAGCTTTGCTTTCTCTTGCTGAATTTCACTGGTAAAAATGAATGTCTAGTTGTAGAGTTCACATGTTTTATATAACGGTTTACCAAATCCCATGAATAAACTGTTTTTGTGAGTGGTCTACCAATGCCCAAATTTCCATGTTGAGACTACTGTTTTTAAAAATCCCATGACTGAAACTTAGGTGAAAACACAGCAGGTGGTACATTGGTAGCGCATCACGTCCAGCTGCTTACTCTGGGGTTTCCAACTGACCTGAAATCATGGTTGATGCCAATCGCTACTGGGGTCACCACAAAGCGCATCACCGGAAGACACAATTGCATCATTTCAAGCTTACAGAACTGCAGTGACGTTTTATTGAGACAAGTACCATTAATAGCTTGCTTTCTGCTGCCGTCTTTCATTTCTAAAATGATGACTGCCTGAAGATCTGGCTTTTACTGCTGGAATTGTTTCCTTAGAAGAAAGGCTTCACCTTGAAGATTATTTGGCAAGAAGAGTGGGAAATAAATATTTAAGGTCCTATTCAACAGTGGGTTCTATATATAAATTGGTTTATTTTATTGCTGAAACCAAAGAGATTTTATTCACGATAGCAATCGCTAATCATAACAGCAGGATGCTATTCGAAGATAAGCCTACACGCAAAGGCCAGAATGAATTCTGACACATTTACAACAGTGCTCTCAAAAGGCGTACTGCTCTGTAATTCTGCCTGCTTTGTTGCCGAGCACATTTAATGACTTTAAAATGACATTTGACAGATTTCATGAAAATATGCGTACATGACAGTACACAGTCCAACTGTATCAAAATAACTACACTTACACGTACTGGGTGAATCAGCAGAAAGACAAGAGCCGAATCACACAGAAAGCTTCCTTTGGCAAAACGCTAAGCTCATTTATTGGTGTCTAAATGACAAGATGTAGCTGTTGAACAAGGTTGCAGAGATATCTGAATAAGTCTGAAGAACGTGAAGCTGTCATTCTTGGCCTGTGAGAGTATTATTACCCAAATTTAATGTTATTTGTCAGAAAGCCCTGGCCTTACCGGGCTGGGAATGGGGTGCTCATACATCATCATACAGCTCACCTGCTAAGTCAGAGGGAAGAGTGCTGCTGACAGACATACTAAAAGCAATGCACAGAAGGCTGTCTATTTGCGTCTACAAGGAGGTTGACTTCAGGTAGGAGGCCAGACATAGGCATAACAGATACAAAACCCCCGCAGTTTTAAAGGAAAATAGTTCACTTTAAAGGTTTCCTGAAATAGCACAATTTTTATCTAATACTTCAAGTTACATTCAAAACTGTGGCTTAGTGTATTTGCCAAATACCCATACACACTGCCTTTCCCAGGAAAGGCTAAAAAAAAAAAAACCCAAACCAAAGAAAACGGATGACCACACACTACTTGCACCGTGATTCCTGGTGAGCATCACCTGGCGTGGACACGGTCTGGAAGGGCAATGCCGGCAGTGTCAGCGCAGCGAGGGCAGACACCTCAGGCTGAGAGGGGACTAACCAGCTTCTGTTAATCACCTCAAAACTACAGCAGGCTTCGATAATTTTATGACAAAGTGAAATAAGTTCATGGCAGTGTTATGGTAGGGTCTTCTCTTGCCTGATGCATGAAATAAGATTAGATGACACAGAACATGAGCTTCATCTTATTGTCTAGGATTGCTATTTTAACAATGTTGTAAATCAAATTTAAGAAATTAAGGAAAATGCTGTACTTCAAATTATGTGCTATAACCTCATCTCACCTATTAGGTACTAAATTATGGCTCATACGAGCAATAATTACATATGAGCCATGAGCCTCAGCATTGATTATAAGTATGTCTATTACTAACAATTGTTCCAAGAAACATTCAGCATTATACTACCTTAAAAAAACAGGAAAAAAAAAAGAAGATAAAAAGATGCTTTCTGTTTTACAAAGCACAACTTTCACACTAAAATTAAAGGACTGATTTGCAGGAAAGGACCAAACCTCTCTTATTAATAACAAATAATATAAATTATTTGATATTAAAAAATAAAAACCCAACAGCAAAGCTCACTGCCCAGCACTGTTAGCACAAGAGAGAACAGGTCTTTCAAAGAGGCAAGGGGAAAAGCAAATTGTTGAGAAACACTTTACATCCCAAGTAAGGGCCAGAAGAAAGATCTTACTTATCTATGTTTCAAACCAGGTTGACCGACACAGAATACCCTGGGGAACAGGACCTTCCGTAGGAACAGGCAGATGTGCCAAGATACTGAGAGCAAGACTGCTACTCCGGAGCACTGCATGCGTTTTCACATCTATTTTTCACTGTTATTCCCTTCACTGTTTTAATCATGATAGTCCAACTACGAAAGTACCTCCCTATGTTTTCATCGTGCACCTCAGCCATATAACCACTAAACAACATACCTGCCTTTGGTGGTATATCTCCCCACCTCAAAACGGCTCTTACTCTTAACAGGATTTAATTGTGCTTAGTTTCCTCAGCAGCCGTAAGAAATGAAATGCCTGTCTGTTTATTAGACCTTCTTCCTAGGTGCAAAATATATTGTGTTAAGGAGGACTGAAAGCCCTGCTTTTTGACCTTAGCACTCTCTACAAGTACCTGGAAGGAGAGTGTAGAGAGATGGGGACTGACCTCTTCTCCCTAGGGACAAGTGATAGGATGAGAGGAAATGGGTTCAAGTTAAGCCAGGGGAGGTTTAGGTTGGATATTAGGAAAAATTTTTTCACTGAAAGGGTTATCCAGCATTGGAATAGGCTGCCCAGGGAGGTGGTGGATTCGCCATCCCTGGAGGTGTTTAAAAAAAGGGCAGACGTGGTACTGGGGGATATGGTTTAGAAGTGGTTTTGTCAGGTTAGGGTAATGGTTGGACTTGATGATCTTAAAGGTCCCTTCCAACCTTAATGATTCTATGATTCTATGACTTTCATGGGAATATTACTTGCAAACATATGTTCAACCCCCAAAAAATAAAGTGCTGAAAAGAATTCCAGACAGTCAATACTGGATGCAAAGATCTTAAGACTGGGATAATTTTCCTAAAGTTACAAAAAAATCTGAATTAAAAAAAAATGAAAAAACACACAATTCCAAGCAGATAAGATACATTTAGTGACTATTTAAAAAAATAGAAGAAAAAGTCCAGCATTTTCATACTGAACTGGCATTTCTGTTCATTGTAACATAGAGGCTATTATAATTTAATTATTACCTATTATTATTACTACCAACACCACTAACTTCTGCAGACTACACAGATGCAGTAAAGTGAGTGGTATTAGATTCCACTTCCCGCATCATCAACAGAATTGTTAACTACATTTGAATTAAACAATACTTTAACATGATTTTTAAGCATCAAGTAACCACAGTTCCTTTAAAAATAGATGGACTATGAAATAAGCACATTAAAAATATGGTTGCTCATTAAAGTTGGGAAAAAGAACCTAGCAGCTGAAAAGAGCACGGTTTGACTTTTAGATTCCAGGTCAAGTCTATGATATATTTTCTTATGTAAGCTTAACACATTTGCTGTAGTGTTGATGGCATATGGGGATTTCCGGTTATTAGTAGTGCTACTTTCTAAAAAAATCAAATTGAAAATTGAAACCGAAATGAAAAAGCGGGGGGAAGAACTTGATTTTTATACAGTTTTCCAATTACTGAAGTGTGCAGGTGCAAACACGAGCCCATTATCCCACAGGCTAAGGCAGTCCCTTTGCCAGGGCTCACATGAATGGATACTAGATTGACCCCTCTAGGTATATTACTGATTTGCTACCAAAAGGATTCTCTCCACATTAAGTTGTCCAGAAACAGACCAGCTACTAAACAAATAACCAATAAATGCAAGTTCAGATTTTGCAAAATTTCTTTTTGAAAATGGAAATAAAATCTTGACACTTTTCAATTGCCAGCATTTAAAAAAAACCCACCAATTCTGCATGTGGTTGGCAAAGCCAAAGGCTGCAACGTTTGCAGAGGCACAAGCCAAGCAGTGGCTTAGGTTATAGGGTTCCAGCAGTGGAACCATGACTAAGAAAAAAATAAAATAAAGAGCTTTATGTCTGCAGAACTATGGTATGTTCTTGGAGAAAAAAAAACCAAACATAAAGATCTTTGTGGTTTTTGATACAGAGGGAATATATGAACCTAGCAGAAAAAAATCCTAGGTTTTGCATCTTCCCCTCTGAATAGTATCTGTAACCACCACATTTTCAATTGAAGAATGCGACAAAAAAGTTTTGCTATGCCAGGCATTGTTTTGCACAGCGGAGGTCACAAAGACTATTTGGTTTAATGTGGAGTATGCGTTACAGTGTTCTGCGACCTTAAAACTCTGCACTGTGCATGATGCTGCCTTTACCTTGTTCTTAGTGCTGGCACTTGGTACTACGTTCCTGCGATCCTCAACCTAAAAATCAAACAAAAGAGTGATCTATACCTGGCTGCTTTTAAAAGCATACTTGGTAAAGCTGGAAGAAAAGGGAAATTGCTGTATCCTGTTTTATGCCTAAACCACATTCTGCCCCCTCACATAGCTCTCCGTAAATTATTAATAATTTAAATAATTTTAAAGTGGTAGCAACTACCGTCTACAATATCTCAATTCATTGCTCTCTTCCTGCTGAAGGAGGTGGAATCTCATATCAGAGAGGCAAAGGAAAATCACACATATTGACGTTTTTGTGGTAGGGCAGGAGTATGGAAACCATAGCAATGGCAATAACCTGTGTAATGCACAGGCGATGAGAGTCCCAGCGTGTTAGTGTGCACGCGCTATGAAGGCAGCATGCCCAGAACTAAGTAGTCAGCCATCAAAAAAAACCCACAAAACACTCTAGTTGACCTTTAAACATCTCCAGTAGACCAATATTTCTCCAATGCTATCAAAATAATCCTTCAATTCAGCTGCTTATTTGGAATCAAATCCTGGCATTCCAAGGAGGATGTTTAGTCTTAAATGTTTGGATACTTGCTGAAAATATTTATTTGTTTGGGAATTTTATTCATTTTCCTCTCATGCAAGAAACCAGTTGGCAGTGAGAATGAACCAGCTGGGGTCAGATGCTCATGACAACACAGACTTGTTTTTTCTCTCTAAGAGATGCTTGCTGTGCTAGAATTGAAGGCTGTTTATTTCTAGTGACCAATCTTAAACCAGCATAGAAGAAAATATTAATCTAGCGAATGGATGAAACCCCAAATTACCACCAGGACCTGGCCATGAGCTTCAAATCCAAAGATGACCAGTGAGTCGCAATGAAAGACAGAGTTGTGAAGAGAGAATTACGTGGAGAGAATAATGTACATTCAGTGCCTCCCGTTACATTTTGAATTCTAGTACAACACATAGACTGCAGTCTTTGTTTGCAGCTGAAAGGTGAGGAGGTTTGTACACATTCCCATCTACGATCACAAGAATCAGTATTTGGTAGGGAACTTACCTCCTCAGTCCCAGCTTGAACTGTGGACTTTTACCTCGCCGTGGTCAGAGTCACACCCTAACTCCTTTGCTTATGAGGGCTGTTTCCAAGTTTTCTGCTGTCCTCCAGAACACAAAGAATAGAAAAATCACACCTTGCCTGTTATAATTGCCCTGATTCAGCCAGAATAGCTACATCTAAAGCTCTGTAGAACACTTTTTTAGTCACGTAGCTAGTAGATAAGTATTTTACACATTAAGGTCAACCTGCTGTCACTGCACAGTGCATAACAACAGAAGAAAACTCCTAGAACTTTACCATTTCCCTGATGTCTTCGACAAATCGTTTTCCTACATACATGCAATACAAAGAGCCTATGACTAACAACGCAAAATAGAATCCAACTTCATCATTTCAAAACATTCTTCAGAAAAGAATACAAACTCAATGTTTACAATCAAGTGGAAGTTAGATGAGCCTGTGTGTGAATTTTGAAGGACACTGACACTATCAGAAGCAACCAATGAAATTATAAGGCTACCGGTACCTTGACAGTGCACACAGACCTTAGAATCATAGAATCGTCTAGGTTAGAAGGGACCTTTAAGACCATTGAGTCCAACCATCAACCTAACACTGCCAAACCCACCACTAAACAGTGTCCCTCAGCACCACATCTAATCAGAGCCCTGCCCCGTCCACATCACGAGGCAGTGTACAAACACAGAAATGGGAAACACATCAGGCAAGCGGTGGACTAAATAAAGAACAGCAAGCAACTGAGCAGTGGCCTATGCTTCAGTCTGGAAATCTGCAGTAAGTGTTGATAGAGTACTCCAGTCCCCCTTTTCCTTCACCAGCTCATCAATTGCAGCCATGCTGCTTCTATCCTGCCAGATCCTTAGGGAAGGGAAGTTTGCAAACAACTGCTCTCCAAGTGCAGCACAAGGGGACTGAACCGGTTTACTGTTTTAGCCATAGAAAACCAAGGAATTTTCATTTATTAAATTGCGGGGCGGAGAGAATATAGAAAAATCTATGGAGCTAAAGGCTCACAAGTTGAGAAATGCAGGACAATGCTATCTTGCGTTATCCGTTGCTAAGCAGCAAGACCAACCCAAATTAATTTTTTTTCCTGTGTAACATCATGTTTGCTTCCACAAAGAATTGCTCTGTTTTCCTCTAGTTCAAGCTTGCTTTCAATTTGCTTCATTCTTTTTTTGTCCTCCTACTTTTGTCCAAGTTCATTCTTTTCCACTTGATACTGGTTTCGTGCCTGCCATTGTTGCAGATTTTATTGTTAATAATAAGTAAACACTCCAAGTAACAATGAAATCCATTCAGTGATGCAGAACAATTTTAAGATGTAAATTACTGACTTTATTCTTTAGTGGTTTAACTTGTACCATTCACGAAGCTTTGTCTTACTAAATCTCCAGTTTTCTACAACTGGTTCTATTTATATATTGCACAGTAGCCACTGCACCGGATATTGCTACTTTATTCCACTGTCTTTTTCTGTTCACAAACTGCGTTATAATCAAATCCTAGCCTCTCTATTTGGGATGAAGCGAAGCTCTATTGGTGCCTTCTTTCCTACATATTTGATCTTCATGGACAACTGCGAACTCTCGCTAAAGATTTTCATATAAATGGGGCATTTGTAAAGGCCTGTGTCTTTGTGGGTTATCTAGAAGCTAACAAAGGATGAGCTTACACAACACTAAAAATGCAATTATAAAGTTTTATTTACACAGGGATTAAGTTTTGCAAAACTCATGTGAACTTAATTATCCTTTAGATACCCATTCTATTATCTAAATTGGTTGAGATGAGGCTCAAAATTAAAACAGTAAGTGGAAGCAAACAGACACAGCGACAGCGTGGCTGAAAACACCTCCTTTCCTTAGAGAACCAGGCTAGAAATATCACTACTATTACTCTGAACTTCCCCCTAGATTCAATTTATCCCCACATCAGGGTAAAGATCAAATATGTGTAGGAACAGTCACGAAGTAATGAGACCGAATTATCGTTAATAGCAATGTTTGTGCTCACGGTGACTGGAATCAAACTCTGCGTGGCAGAAGAGTTCAAGTGTGGATCTCTGTTGGTAGAGGCTAGCCCGTCATACTGAAACTCAAGGCTTCTTAGTATTTTTCTAATTATAGGTTTGATCCAACTTCCATTAAAGGCAGGCTAATTGGCTTTTAAAGAAAAATTAATTGAAAACAGCCTTTACCACTGATTTTTTAAAATGGTAAAAGCAGTTCATAAAACCAGCACTTTTAATGAGTAAATTTGTGAACTTTTTCAAATAAGCTTTACCTCAGACTCTCCAGTGGACTGTTACCTTATTAACAACATTTTGTGAGAGGTAGTTCCTTTGTTACTTTTATACATTTTGAAAAATAACTCTTTTAGTGCCTCTCCTATTTATGACTCACTCATAATAACACAAGTGACTCATGCTGTCAAATTACAAGTTATTACTTTAGAAAATGAGTTTTTTCCCTTCCTTTTGGGTAAAATATGACAATTTTCACTATTCTGTTACTAAGGGCAGTTTCTTGCTACTTTCTTGCTACTTAACAGATGCTCAGACAAAGACAAAAGCATCTCCCACCTCTTGTCTCTTTCAAAGGTGAATACATTTGAGGCAGAACAATTATTTAAAACTAGTTCCAGAACTTCAGAGGTTGTTTATCAGTAAATTGTTTCAGTCATCAGATTTTATCTAGATAATTCTGCTTTTTTTTTTCTTTTTAAAGGTGGTCACTGTAAGCTATTAACACGTGTTGGCCTAAAATTAATTACTAGGGATACTGTTGTTACAGGCTCAAGTCTTCCGTTGCAGTGGCTTCTTGCCTGCCTCTCCAGTAAGGTTATGTGATGCATTCACACACAAAATATGAAAGGATGTCCATAGGTGGGAATTAGCTTGCACAGCTGGGAATGGGATATTTCCCGGGTCAGAGAACACTGGGAAGCTTTTTGTCTCCTGGTAGCTCAGACAGTCCCTCTGGCCATCTTCTTTCCACACGTGTGCCCCTCTGGCCCTCTTTTTTTTTTTTCCTATGATGAAAGCAGAACCTTCCACAGAGGAAAAGATCTAAATAATTTCTGTACTGCTGTACCTACTGTAGTGTTTCATTATTTTGTTATTGCAGATATGCCTAGTGATTCCAGAAGTCCTGAAAGCCCAGCTGACTTGCTTTCCTGTGAGGAAGCTGTTGCGTCCCGATGATTTCCTCTGATTACTATCCTAGACAAGGCCCAGTATTGTCTGACTACTGCCCATTTAACTTCAGTGTTGGGATCATAGAATCGTTAAGGTTGGAAGGGACCTTTAAGATCATTGAGTCCAACCATTACCCTAACCTGACAAAACCACTTCTAAACCACATCCCCAAGTACCACGTCTGCCCTTTTTTTAAACACCTCCAGGGATGGCGAATCCACCACCTCCCTGGGCAGCCTATTCCAACGCTGGATAACCCTTTCAGTGAAAAAATTTTTCCTAATATCCAACCTAAACCTCATCTGGCTTAACTTGAACCCATTTCCTCTCGTCCTATTGCTTGTCCCTAGGGAGAAGAGGTCAGTCCCCATCTCTCTACACCCTCCTTTCAGGTACTTGTAGACAGTGATAAGGTCTCCCCTCAGCCTCCTCTTCTCCAGGCTGAACAGCCCCAGTTCCCTCAGTCGTTCCTCATAAGACTTGTCCCCCAGACCCCTCACCAGCTCCGTTGCCCTTCTCTGGACACGCTCCAGCACCTCAATGTCTTTCTTGAAGTGAGGGGCCCAGAACTGAACACAGTACTTGAGGTGGGGCCTCACCAGTGCCCAGTACAGGGGGGGATGATCACATCCCCCACACAGGGGGATGAGTCCTGCTCACCACACTATTCCTGACGCAGGCCAGGATGCCGTTGGCCATCTTGGCCACCTGGGCCATATTCAGCTGGCTGTCCACCAACACCCCCAGGTCCTTCTCTGCCGGGCAGCTATTGAGCCACTCCACCCCACACCTGTAGTGCTGCATGGGGTTGGTGTGACCCAAGTGCAGGACCCGGCACTTGGCCTTGTTGAACCTCATACCGTTGGCCTCAGCCCATCGGTCCAGCCTGTCCAGATCCCTCTGTAGAGCCCTCCTACCCTCAAGCAGATCAACATACCCGCCTAGCTTGGTGTCATCTGCGAACTTACTGCGGGTACACTCAATTCCCTTGTCCAGGTCGTTGATGAAGATGTTAAAGAGAAGCGGCCCCAGCACCGATCCCTGAGGAACACCACCTGTGACCGGATGCCAACTGGATTTAACTCCATTCACCACCACTCTCTGGGCACGGCCAGCCATCCAGTTTTTTACCCAGCGAAGAGTACACCTGTCCAGGCCATGAGCAGCCAGTTTCTCCAGGAGAATGCTGTGGGAAACTGTGTCAAAAGCTTTGCTAAAATCCAGGTAGATCACATCCACAGCTCTTCCACCAAGCGGGTCACCTTATCATAGAAGGAGATCAGGTTTGTCAGGCATGACCTGCCTTTCACAAACCCATGCTGACTGGGCCTGATCACCCTGTTCTCCTGCATGTGCCGTGTAATGGCACTGAGGATGATCTGTTCCATGACCTTCCCAGGCACTGAGGTCAGACTGACCAGCCTATAGTTCCCCGGGTCCTCCTTCCGTCCCTTCTTGTGGATGGGTGCCACATTTGCCAACCTCCAGTCAGCCAGGACCTCCCCAGTCAGCCAGGACTGCTCATAAATTATGTGAAGTGGCCTGGCGATCATCACTGGAACATCCTTTTATTAAATGGTATTTCGCCCTCCCCCTTAGTGGATCGCTCTGGAAGACACCCTCACTAAATATCTGTTGTTAAGAGTGGCTAAAGTTGCAAAAATAGCTTCTCTGGAAGCTCTTTCTTAGGTATGCTTGTCCTCCTTGTCTGTAAGAACATCCATGATGACAAGATCCAGAAGATGCCTAGACACAGGCACCCTAATACTAGAGAAAAGCGTTTGCAACTCAGGTTAGTACATCCTGTTCCTGGAAGATTCTGACTCTACATCCCGCTCACAAATAAGCAGCCATCAGTCACTCCCGAGGGGAGGCACATCTCTTCTGAGGGAAGAAAAGATGCAGGTCAGCATTCTCTTTATGCTCTGATCTTCAGAATTGCAGATGGAGCAATCCTGGTCCTTCCTGGGTAAAGGGGAAAGACAGATCCTAGTAGGACCCTTCGCTGTGTGTTCCCTAGGCATTGCCAGTTGATCCAACATTGCCATCCATTGATCAGGGGCTTTAGAAAGCAAATGAACAGTTCTGCTTGGCCCAAACATCTTCCACATCGGGATTTTCCTTTTGAAATAGCTGCAGTTCAGACCTCCTCACTGTGGTCCAGCCCACATGCTGCCTTTTCTCACATGGACTCTGCCAAAAAAGCAACATTCAAAGAACTAGTCTTCCTGCCATATGCATCGCAAGCCTTGCTTTAAAGCCTTTTCTCTTTTAAACCCATCAAAATTATTGCCTCTGATCTATTCTTGTGTTCATAGAGAACAGAGTCAATTCCTTCGTTCATTACATTTCCTCTTAATGTGTTTTAATGTTTCTTAGCTCCCCCCCTCTTCCCCCAAGGTCAAAATTCAGCCTTGATGGAAACAGAAATAACTTAGAACTTAAGCAGCTATGCTAGTTTTTCTGTACAGGTATCTTGTCTATATTCTGTTTCTGCTACTTTCAACCCATTTGGTATTTCCTTTATTCCTTCTGCCGCTGTCCCTAGAAAATCCAAAGCACTGTACAGTCCCAGTGACATTAAGAGCCATAGTGCTGTCCATAATCTGATCCCACGTGTAGACATTCCGGGTGAGGCTTCAAACCAGGCTCAGCCTGATGACGCTGTGGCAGGAGCTGAACACCAAGGGTTAGGTGAGCTCCATAGTACAAATGGGAAAAACTTTACGCTGAATCTATCAAGGTCTCTCCCTTCTCCTTTGTGATGGATGGTGCAGAATAAATGCTCTTAAAATCCCAGGTCTTTCTTTGCGATGATATCAAGGTCTTTGGTGTACGTGAAGCAGCCGCTTACTAGGAGGCTTGCCAGGTAAAGACAACCAGCAGAAGCAATTCACCCTCTCTCTCGTTTGATATCAAAGTTTGCCATTAAAGTATTCTGAATGCAGAGGTACATACAAGTACCGTGCAACTACTGTACCCACTGGAACAGCTGGAGTGGTGCAGTCTGTATTCAGAAATAAAGCCATGTAGCATTAAGATGCTTGAAGTCGGGGGGTGGTGGTGTTTGTTTTGTTTTGTTTGTTTGTTTTTTTCTGTCTGCACTGGAAGATGATGTCAGCAATGAGAATAACTCCTGGAAGTAATAGAGTTCTAACACAAAAAGGTGAATGTTTAGGACTACAGCTTCACATTGCCTTATATTTGCTCAGTAAGAAATGACTCCCTTATGAGAAATGGAAGAAAAAAAAAAACGAATAGAAACTCACAACATTGACACTGACATATCCATAAGCACAACAGCTTGAAAATAAACTTTTATGCTAAGTGTAAAAGTAAGAGGCACAAGATAGTCCTTTGGACTAAGCAGAATGGAAACAGCACTTTAAAACATAACGTGGCCACTGAGAAGGGAGAACTCGGAAAACACGAATGATTGGGTGAATTATAAACATGTACACAATGTCTGCTAAGTGGAAAACAGCAACTGCATCTTGCAATCCGCTTAGTAATTACAGCAAAACAGACCCCAAAGCACTGAAATGGAGACAGCACACTACACAGAGAAACAAGATGCTGTGCTGAATTGTGAAGACATTATAAATTGCAGGAAATAGTTTATTACTACAAAAAGCTCTGGAGCAGGCCACCTGCTGTGGTAAACACAGGACCTGTGATAAAAATAGCTCTGAAGATAGAAGGGACAAGTGGTATGAGGGAAAATATGGAAAAAGGTACTAGGCTTATTGTTGGTAAATTCACAGCTTAAATACAATTATGATAAATAGGAATCGAGGAGAAAAATTAGTTTTCCACTCTTTTTTAAACTTCGCACGCTTCAAGAGAAGAACCTGAAAAACTGTATCACCAGATCTTGTGCCTAATTTATAGAGAAATTGTCTCATTGAAGTTAACAGCTGAAAAGCGAACCCAGATTCACTCAAACTAAAAATAAAGCATAAGTTTTTGAATTTTGCCAGTGAAATAAATAACATATGGAAGATGTAACATCACCTGAAGACCGTAAGTCAGATAACCATTACTTACGAAATGCCTTTTTTTCCAGCTTAGAAGTTGATGCATGGGAGGAAAGTAGAGGGCCTGTGTCACGGAGAAGATCAGACTGGATTTTAAGGCCAGCTGTGACCTTAAACTTGTAACAGAGACAACGAAGAAAGAGCTGAAAAGGAAGGGTTTTAATCATACCACCAATACTATACAGACTAACAGAGCTACATAAAGCTAAATACGTGAATAAAACTTCCAGCTGCCTTACCATGAAAAGCATTTCTAAGGGAAGGAATTCCTTTGAGAGCACATACCTTGCCTGTCAACCAGACACTATCTCCAGGGCTTCTCCTAGTAGAGTTCCTCCATCTGGGTGTTTCCCTGCAATGACAGGGAAGTGATGAGACACTGCGCCACATAGGTGCAAGCAGCACATCGCAGAAATGGCCAGGAAAGATGCTGTTGAACAACAAAGTTTCAAAATCTCTCTTGAACAGGTAGCTATACCTATTGTTCAGCCTGGAGAAATGGAGGCTGAGGGGAGACCTTATCACTCTCTACAACTACTTCAAGGGAGGTTGTAGAGAGGTGGGGGTCGGTCTCTTCTCCCAGGGAACAAATGATAGGACACAAGGAAACAGCCTCAAGTTGCGCCAGGGGAGGTTTAGGATGGATATTAGGAAAAATTTCTTCACAGAAAGGGTTACCAAACATTGGAACAGGCTGCCCAGGGAAGTGGTGGAGTCACCATCCCTGGAGGTATTTAAAAGACGTGTAGATGTGGTGCTGAGGGACATGGTTCAGTGGTGGGTTTGACAGTGTTGGGTTAATGGTTGGACTCAATGATCTTAAAGGTCCCTTCTGACCTAGACGGTTCGATACACAGAAGGTATACTGCTGGCAGAGCATCTCTGGCCGTGTCCTGCAAGGAAAGGCCGAGATGTTTAGGAAAAACTGAGGTCCCTATGCTCTGCTCCACACCTCATCCTGCCCTCGCAGAGGTGAACCGCCCCGTGCCTGCAGCAGTGTGGGCTGTGGGCATGCACCAGTGTCCCACGGATCTAAGCCAGCAGCCCAGGCCCAGCGGCAGTGGTCTACAAGCAAGTACATTGGCAACAATTTATTCACTCAAAAACATAATTCTCCATAAACTACGTCAATGTTTATGCGTGCAACTGCCATGCTTAGTGTTACAGCTAACAATTAAGCTTCTGGGGCTTTTAAGTACCTACTACTCGTGGCTGTTGCACTGCTATACTAGAAGGCACCCTCTGCTCCTGTGCGGTTACTGCTGCCTCAAAACTGCACAAAGCAAGACTTTACCTTCAAGATTTACTTTTTTAAAATTACTTTTCTCCTAGAGACTCTTCCCCTGGCGTTCATTCATGAATCCTATTTGTGCTTGGCTTGTTACAAAAACTATGGTAGGCCCTAGTTTTCTGATAACTATGTGAATATATTAACAAAACTGCCTGAGGAAATCACCAAAACGTCTCTGTACACCCTGATTCTGCCTACAGCACTGAAGAGGATTTCAGTGGATACTTCGGAGACCCTCTGCCTGAGACAAGAGCTAGAGCAACATGCCTTGACTGGACCCTGCTGTTCTCCAGCTGTACCTCTAACTGGGGAAACTGGAAGGAGGATGCCCCATCCTTCTCGGAGAGTCCTGGACTAATAAATCCTCAAAGGATGTTTATGAATGCCTGACACGTGGGTACCTTATAAATGCATGTATCAGCAACCAAACAGGGAAAAGAATGCTTTTATCTCAAAGTAAACGCAGTGGTTTGCAAAGAGGCTAGGCTAACACCTGTAAAACTTAAGTCTTCATATCAAGAATAAAAGTCAGCAAACATGCTGCTAGGAAAACCTTCTCCTTAAGCATCACACAGTAGTCCTGGCTCCTAATCAGGAAGAACTCTTAACTGGAAAGGTTGGCTCAATGTTTTGTTCAGTATCTGCCTTGCTTTTTAAGGGGGAGACCTGGAGCTAATGATTATGCTGTGTTGGGGATGTCATATTAGAGAAGATTGGCTTGAAGTGTAATATTAATCTAGCGTGGCTAATCTAATTAAATAATTCCCTGCACCATGGCTGTTGAACAACTGTTGACGGGCAGGAATTTTCTGGATGCAGGAAGACAACCCAGAAAACTGTCTCTTTATGCCTTCCCCAGCCAAGGAACCCTTTGTGCCCTGTGTGGCCGCAATGCTCAGCCATTGTGCGTGGGTGCACGCACCCTGCTGTCTCTGGAGACTCTTCAACAAAACTTTTGTTTGTGCTCATGGAAGACACCGCTTTCCACTTTCCACCCATCAGCTATAACCTGCAGAACCACACAAGGGAACTATGCAGGTTATAACCAATCCCATTTTCACGAGGACTTTATGTCCACCACCACAAGTGAACATCCTCCCATTAACAGTGATCTGGTGACAGTAACCAGGACAGCAATCTAAGCCACTTTACCAAAAAGCATCAGATTGACATAGATTTTAATTCAACAGCTCTGCCTCAGAGCAGCACAGGAGTCCCCAGGCTAGCTTTAATTAGCAGAGAAAGGTATTTGGGAAAAAGTAATAGGACTCTAATTCTAACAAGTACTCTTATTTTTTTTCTGTTACATTTCAGTATGATAATATTATTATTCAGTAACCAGTATGATTCATTGTAGTAGTAATAATAATAATATTATTATTAAGTGTTCCCTAACCCTTCCCTCCTTCCAAGTACCTGAACATCTGCCAACCATAATTGAGCCAACACTGCCTGTTTTGTTAGTGTGACATCTCCTTCCCCTTCAGGGATGAATTCCCTTCAAGGGTCAATCCCTGGACTGGGTTTTCATGATAATTTGTTTTAAAGATAAAATTTCCTCTTCTTTCCTAATCTTTGTGGATACCAATTGCTGAACACAACTGTACCTTTTAGATGACTCTTCTCATTCAAGTTTGCAAGACTCCAAGTATGCATGGTAAGACTTTTTTTTTCCCTCCTCCACTAGAACTTTTTTAAAAAGAAAAAAAAGTTAAAGTGAGGTGGAGGGAGGTTCTATACAACTAAACAGAAGTACATAAAATATGAAGTAAAGTCTCAACTTTGTTATAAATTACAGCGGTGATTATTTGATAAACTAAAGCAAAGCAATGCAGTCCTATTTGGGAGTAAAGCTCTAATCCCCCACAGCCGTTCCCAGGACCCACTGAGCTCTCAGCCTCTCCGCAGCAGGAGCAGCTGTGGCCGCCTCATTGTCAGTGTTTTCTTCCATGTTCTGAGGGAAAAAAAGTCTGGGAATTGGGTTTCACAGTAAGTATTTGCAAGTGTGAAAGGGAAGCCTGCTCCCCGAGCAGATCCTGCAGTATGGATCTGACACCAGCACTCTCAGTAACACGCGGTTTCTGCCACGGAGCCCTCCTGGGTCGCGTGCTCACTCAGAGCCAGGAAACCCAAGGACAGCCCAAATGATTTCACTACTCACAGACTGGGTTTGATTTTTTCATAGTTTATGAAGCTCCAGTCAGCCCATTAAAAAAAAGAAAACACCCTTTGCCCAAGAACCAACATGATGTGATGAACTTGCCATTGCTGGCATGCGATAAATCCTGCTTCTGCTAAGGAGCAAAGACAAAGCTCCTGCTGAATGTGAAGGCATCAAGACTGGGGTCTGAGCACAGCACTGGTTGTTTTGTTACCTGATAAACTTAAAAAGACAAGTCAACTCACATAAGGCATCTAACTTACAATATATACTCCCAGCAGCCCTTCTCCCACTCAGGGAAGCACCCGGGAACAAGCAGTAAGTGAATAGAGAACAAAAAAAAAAAGGGCTTTAAATGCAAAAATCCCCAACCTAATTTTAATCAGTTAAAAAAAAATAAAATTGATCTTTATATTGGCAGCAGTATACTCAGAAAAATTTATATCCCAACTCCCACCCAGATGGCAGTCACCCCGACAGACCATTCAAGCTCCTGAAGGCAAAAGCGTCCCCACTGCTTTCCGCAGGTTGGCTCCTGAACCATACCAGCTCCCTGCTTCATACTTGGGTTTGTTTGTTTTTTTTTTTTTTTTTTTTTCCTTTAACTCCCCTCTAGCTCTAGCTGGTGGCAAATCACAGTTCATGAAGATGCATACCAGGAGACTGCAACTACTTGCCTAGAGAGGTGAAATAAACAGTGGGCATTTGCCAAAGTACTCCCACCACTTGGAGCAGTTCATTTTTCAGGACGTTCAGTGCCAGACTGGTAGGCTGACCGGGAACAAGAATGAATAGGAGAGTAAAACCTTGCCTGTAAGCATTTCTGAAATGTTTATCATAGCAGCACTGAGATAGTCACAGCCCTTTCGTTTCTTTTGGAAAGGAAGTGGAGAAAGGTGACGTCTTTCCTTAAAAACCTAACTGAACAAAGTGGAAAGTTTGAACAAACCTGGAAAATAATGAGCTGCTTCTTCAGCCACCACTGACTTCAGTAGAGTTGAAGATGCTTAGTGAAAACCGGGAAAAGCCCCTGACAACAAATACTAAATGAAAAATTGTCAAAGTATTTAAAAACATTCTATTGTCAACAAAAGTGAAAATTATGAACATAAAAATCATGATTGCAAATACTGAGGGGCTGTAGGAGGTGAAGTATATAGTCTAGTGCTAAATTCTGAATAGCCAAAACACAAGAAAGTTCATCAACAGCATACTAAAGGAATCTTACAAAGTTTTATTAAATAATAGAGATACAAATGATTATTATTTACATCCAAATTTCAATTTTAAGTAGTACTAGCACGTAAGGCACAACTTCTCCAAAACAATCCAATAAGTTACACAAGACTCAATATAGTAACATGTAGCAATGTTGCTTTTTTGTAATACTGCATGAAACCAAAACTGTATGCCACAAACTGTGTCTGCATTCCATTCCTCTAATTGCCTGCATAGTTCTGTACATAATATATTTTGCATGAAATATTCTGTTCTTTGAAATAGAACAATTGAGATAGAACAATTTCATTATGGTCCTTAGGAGAGTTCAGATAGCCAGAATATCATTCACAATTAAAACTGGGATACTTCTTATATGTAAACAAAGCCCTTATCCGATACCTGCAAAATACTGTTTATGAATTAAAAGTAACGGTGAGTATGATTATAATCCTCAAAACAAAGGATTCCAAGTGAGATACTTTTTTTCCCCTGTTCTCAGGGAAGTACTTTAAGGAAGAACTGGAATGAAGTTTTTTTTCTCATCTGTTTAAAATTAATTTGGAAAAAAGTTCCAAGTCAGCATACCTCACTGTTGTCTTGTTTAGAAAGCAAAATACATCTGAGTGCACAGTGATCAACTGCCTGGTTTAGCACAGTAATGTCTAATGTACCCGGAATTGTCCATTTTGTACTGTGCCTCTCAGCTAGCCAAGAAGAAAACCAAAAAGTCAACCAAAAAACCCTCACACATCAATACTTATGCAATTAAATGATACATTGTATTTTACAGACTTACGAATGAGCACTTATTAGTTGGATATTATGGTACAAATAGCTTAACTGAAGATTCTGGCTGGGGCTGTATCAGTCTGTACAGGAACACACCAGAGACAGGCGGGTTGTACCAACTGAACAGGTCACTCATTGTAAGCGTGAAAGAAGCCACTTACTTTCCAGTGCACCAGGCGACTAGTGGTAATAAAAGGAGGCTCAGGTTCTACTGAGGTACTTCTACATGTGAAATGACCTATACAGACGTATTATGTTTATATCATAACACAGGTAAGATAATTGCCTTCGATTAAAAATATTTACTACCAGAAGAAAGGTCCTCTTAGAAGGCACACGCTTTCACATTCCCAGGCCAAAAAAAGTGCTTACAGTAACAAGAAAGGAATACTGCAGTTGTACCCAAAGGAAGCCGCACTAAGATAGTTACGTTTTTCTTTTTTGTTGTTGTAAAAAACCTCCAAATTATTCACAGTTGTTCCAGCATTCCCAATGTTAAAACAGCAAATTATGGTGATGAATCACATTGTAAGGCTAAACGTAAGAACGCTTATCAGTGCAGTACATTCCTGAGTCTTTGGAACTCAAAATAAAAAACTAGTTCTTTGAAATATACAATCCTTCGTATTTTTGGCTCATATTTGACCTGTTTTTCTATTTCCCTTTTTTAAAACGTTCATTAAAAAGAAAGTTAATTTTCACATAAAGTAAATAAAAGCTTTTATCGCTATCACTTAGACGTGACTTCTAGTTGCTCAAAGAGTGCAAGAAAGCTAGCTTAGCATAAACACTGCTTTTTGTCCAGTTACCCTTGTCAACTGAGCCCTAAACAGCAGATAAAATAAGTTTTAGAGAACTGAAGCACTGACATAAAAAAATTTTCAGAGTTCTAAATATACAAAAAAAAATTATGAAGCTAGTTACATTCAAGAGACGACTTGAATTGCATTGAAACTGTGAAAGTTCTTAAATTTGCTATTGTTAAAGGCACTGGTTTTGGTTTGTGTGTTTGGTTTTTGTTTGTTTGTGGGTTTTTTTTTTTTTTTTTTCCTTTTTTCCAGCCCTAGTGCATGAAGGTGAGCCCTGCTGTCTCTAACGCGAACCATAATCAGTGCTCCAGAGCGTGGATGACGGGCTTGTTTTTCTGCTTGAGGACTGAGGACTGAAGGAAGGCGCAGGTGATACAGAGAAACCTACAACACAGGGGAAAAGGAGAAAAAACCCCAATCATACTCAGGAAAGGTGGAAGAAGTAAGAAACAAATAACTGCTGTTGATCATCTGCTGGAACACCTAGCAAGGGAGTCTAATGATCCATACAAAGTGAAATAACCCCTTTAGCTTACTGCCTGTTGAAAAGACATCTTATAAGTATCAAAATTAAAGTATTAAAATTAATTAAAGAATAGATTAAGTCTTCTGAGCGGGGCACAAAACATTTCACCTCAGCAAATAACTTTCAGTTTGAATTTGCCTTTATTTTACCTGAAGTGTCAGGCATGCGTTTTTACAAACAGGACTGCGGCTCACCATAACTTAAATGGATCCGTAATAACGTGAATCGCGTTTTAATAGCCACTGTTGATTACAGACCTTCCAAGTGAATAGGTATTTTTTTTGCATATTTCTGAAAGAGTTTGATTCTGCAACACTACAAATCAGTAAAATAAGGAATAAATATGATGTCAAAAAATACAGGTAAAACACGAGCGCAAGATCAAAAGCACTGAAGGAACAAACTGCTCCCTGAGCAACACAACTATAGAAGTCTTCTATAGACTTGCATCGTTTGTCCCCTGACATTTGCCCTTGCCTGTCTCTTAAAACAGCCCCAGCTCGCGGTACCTCCCAGCACAAGAGCTGCAGCTCATCTGCTGTCCCGTGAACGGACCAAGCAGCCAGCTGCTGCCAGGCACATCCTACCAGCGGCTGAACTCGGCTTTACTTTCCCTCGGCAGGAGCAAAACTGTGGATCTCTCTCCTCTACCCACCTGGCGATTTGCATGAATTCTTACACTTTTAACCCACTCCCTATGTCGAACGTGGCTGAAGCTGGCCAAGAGTTTCCAAAGACTTAGCAATGGGTAAAGGGGAGGTTGGGGTGTGGGGCAGAGGAGGATGGGCGACACATTTCCTAGGAACTAGCACGGTCCTTGTTGTACTATAATTCAGTATACATTGTGCTATAATTCAGTGTACAGGCTTTCTCAGAGCTGTACCTGCCTACAGTCAGCTCAGATGCAATAGCTAGACTTATCAATTAATTCATTTATAACTGTGTAACAGCTGCTTACTGTTATGGCTGTGTTGAGGAGTTGTCCTTGGGGTAAATGCTGGGTGACTGTGCTGTTCCTTCGGTGAGAAAACTGCATGAAGGCCTGCAAGACATTGTAAAAAGGCCCAAAACCAATAAAAAAAAAACAACAAAACCCCCAAATCATTTCATATGGAAACTATTCCTTTATATCTTACAGCTAATGCATTTTAAGAACTTATGGAAAAAAATACTTCTGCAGTCTTTCATTCTCTTACCTATAATCATAACAGCTGCCCCTGCTAATAGTGCAAAAAGCGTGAAGAACATTACTTGATAAGAATCAAGAAAGTGCTGGAATAGACTGGCTCCATCTGTAGAATCAATTAAGAGGAGACAATATTGAGTTAAAAGAGCATCTTCTCTAATTTGCTTTAAGAGTTAACAGTTCTTAACTCAAACTGAAAGTAGCTGAAAATAGGGTTTTATTCACAGCAAATGAGTGTAATCAACCTAGATAATATGACTTCAATTCTAGTGACCATTTCCAATGCAGTCTTCAAAATTTGCCAATAACAGTGTTCTTTACTTTCTCAGCCCCAAAATGCTAATCTGTTTTCAAAATAACAAGGCATGCTTGAGAATAAACAAAAGCAGAGAAAAATAAAAATTACTTTCAGACACTTTAGCACTGGGATATTTATGCCCACTTCAACAGAGTATTTTGGGCTGACCCAAAAGGAAAATATGTTCATCTTCTGTCACAATGAGCAATTGTATTCAAGTCTTGTGCTCACAGTGAGCAGCTTACATGTCAATAACATGAGCTGCCAGCTCAGCTTTGAACACACCAAGTTTTATAACCTCATGAACATTAATGGAAATTATTGGTTTATTCTGACATATGAAATCTAGAGATAAACTTACGTCTCACTGGTGCACTGGTTCTGTCAGTCAAGTAAATCACTGTCACTGGGATAGTGATAGACTGGTCAGTCATAGGACTAGAGACAGTCAGAGTGGTTGATAAGGATCCCTGGCTTGAAACTCTTGGATCAGACAGACTAACGGTGTAGACTACATAACTCGGCAGCCCGTAGGATTTCTCTTTCTCCAAAGCCTTCACTGTTGGTGACCCACATTTCACCTGCCGAGGGAAAAAAACAACTGTTTGAGTAAGCACAGCATATATCCATCTGCCAAAGCCACACTTCAGAAATGTTATTCCACAGAAACATAGAGCAACTCACCCCTCAGACTTGGTTGTGAATTTACAGTGACACCTGCAGCCCTTCACCTCAGTGTACTGTTGAGGTTCGCCTATTAACTGCTGTTGCTGTGGGTCTGGGCTAACCCCGTACAGGCAAAAATCAAAGTATCCCTTAGAGGGCTATGTGAACCATGGGCAGGCAAACAAGCAAGTTGGCAAGAACCTACCCCTCCTGCTAGAGATCAGGCAGATTTTTCTGCTTCCCCTCCTGCAAGCTGCTTAACACATCCCAGCTGGCACACAGGTAAGCCTGACACATTCCTACTACCCCAAAACAAAAGTGAAAACTGAGGAGGAATACATTCCAAGATGAGTATTTCCAAATCATCTCAGGAACAATCTTGACAGGGTAAAGTTAGCACAGAGTGCCTTTGGTTAGAAAGTTGCATGTGACACTTCAAAATGCTTTCAACTGTGTTGTGATACTTTCCAGCAGCAGACTCACCTCCAGGGTATCAAGAATTTCAGTGGCACCAAATATTTTCACATCGGAGCTTGTGTAATGGTTACTTAAAAGCATTTCCGTTTGGTCGGCATAAAACCCGGGATTGAATGGCACCTCCGTGCTGATCCGCTCCCCAGAGAAGTGGCTGCCTTGGATTGAAGCTGTAACTCTGAGTGCAGTTTTACTCATGCTGAGATGCTTCAGCTGCTTGTCAGTGAGCCTGTGCATCGTGATGGAACAGGTGTAATGTCCTATAAACACAAGAGCAGTTTGACTGTTAATTGCTCATCTTTATGTTTTTTTTTTTCTCCATGCAGAGTGAGATTTCTTTAGAGAAAGAGATTTTTAGAGGAGAGATAAAAAAGGTGGTAAATTTCAGCAGACAGCAAGATCAGGAGCACGTAGGTGAATGGGACAGAGTGTCTGCTGGGCCAAGCATCACAAACCCAGTACTAAAACAACAGAACATTGATCTTGTCCCAAACTAAACATCATGATAAAAACCATAAACCAGCAGTTTCCAGTCCCATTTTATTATAGCATGCCAGCGGGACTCAATTCCACTTTGAATATAACATTTATGCTCATACTGATAGAAAGGCTTTACTGAAAACAAAATTTAACATCCTGTTTCATATTCTCTACACCTAATGTTAACATTTCAGTCGGCTACCCTCACCATCGTCAGTTCTGTGGGGACATGGTTTATTATGTATAAAAGCTTCTTTAAAGGTTAGATATTCACCATGCTTCTAGTCTCTTATAGTTCCTATTTGTCTATTATTAGTGATAAAGATAGTACAAAATTGCCCCAGTATGGAAGATACAAAGCATAAGTAACAAGCAGAACTTGCCAGGTACCTGTTTTCCCCTTATTTTCTTTCTCTAACGAAGTAACAGTGGCAGCCACTATTATGCAGGTATAATAGTGTTTTACACAACGGGTACAGGGACTGATCTAACAGATAATTCATGTTATTTCTGTACAGTCCATGGTGTTTTCATTCTTTTTTAAATCATGTTATAGTTATGAAACACTAACGCATGTTGTAGACATCCACAATTTGATTTCCATTTTCACAGTATCTAGTAATTTCCCCTCATTTTAAGTCCCAGTTCATGTTGTTTTGGGGATACATAAGAACTCTACATTTCATAACAAATTACAGCACTCGGGTTGCGGAAGAAAGTTTGATGCATGATAAATTCCAGAAATGTTTAAATTGCAGAATACAAAGAAGTCAAAGTGTATTACTTTCACCAGATCTTCACATTTAAGCTCTTTCTCTCATTTTAATCACTGAGGTTAGTTATACTGCAATAACTGCAGTGGCAGGGCTTTTAAAAGGCCGGCATCAAACACAAAGAATATTTCACTCTGTAGAGCATAAATTGGTGGAATCTAAACATCTTTGGGACACAGACATTGAAACTCATGATGGCTTCTCTTATCCCTAGTCTTAAATGCAGTGGAAGTTAAGTATACGGGAAAGGCACTGATGTATGGCAAGAAAACACCTAAAATAATGACTGGATGTTTACAGCTGCAGAGATACCCAGTCTTGGAATATTTGTCACCTGAGTGCTCATTTGTAGCAGCTGAAGAAGGAACTGTTTTGCTTTCATAGTTTAACAAATACAAGGCCTGATATTCTTTTCTAAATTGTTATACACAAGGCAAGCTATTTTTTTGTACAGTTCAGCTGGAGTAAGAGATGGCAGCTGCTAGCTCTATAGGGTGTGTGACCCCACTGCATTACGTCTACATTCTGCAATACCGTCACAACTGTCTCAAGGTACCATTGGACCGGCTACATACCTACAAATACATGAGTAGTAATTTGCAAAATTAGGACCTAAATTTGCAGTCAAAAAACACATCAAAGTTTGGTTTTTCCCCTCCAGGTAAAATAAGGCTTCTGGGTTTCTTCCTGACTTACTACTACAACTCTGAAAAACACATGAAGTGGGCTGCCACTGATTTCTGGCTTTCTCTGAAAACAAATAGATGTCTTTGTCACACGCAGAAAACCCCAGAGGTAAACAAGGAGAGTACACTGAATCCTGAGATCCTACACGGCACAGCTCAGGGGCTTCAGAAGGAAATCTGCTGGGTCAAAGGGTACTGGGACTAAACCAGAGCAGAATTCTGAGTCTCTTCCTGGAGCGTGGCATCTTGTCTCATCTTACCTGAAACCGCATCAAATCCAGGTTCTGCTATAAAAATATCATGCGCTGGGAAGTCAAATGCATCATTGTTAAAATCTAGATGGCAATTGATAATGGACTGTGGTTGTAATTCAGCAATGGCTTCAATCTGAGCAGGCAAACACTCCCCTAAGGGGAAGAAAAAAATATTAATTAATCTCTAATTAATGGATTAGAAAATAAAATTCTAACTAATTAATTTTAAATAATTAAAAGCAAAACCATAGCTTGAAGTATCAGGTTATTCTGACATCTTCTGAAATAGTTTCACAAGGTTATGATGATCTTAAAATAGCTGAAAATCACAGACAGCTGTCCTATCTCAGGTCCAATCCCAAAGAGTCAGCAGATGAAAATTTTATATGTTGTGGGTTTTTTTTTGACAGGAATAATTTATTTACAGGAAAGAGAGGGAATTTTCAGCTCAGATATGTCTGTTGAATAACTTATACGATCCTGGGAGTCTTGATTTATATTTCAGTATCTGGCAAGATGGTTTTGGGTAGACTAATAATTTACATAAGGCGCAATAAAATACTATTTGAACAAGTGCTAAGTGTTAAGCTGAAAATTAAAAGGAACCATAATCAAACAAAATACAGCTTATTAAATAGAGGATACAATATGATGTTTAATTTTTGTATTGATTCTAATTGTTGATAATCTCTGTAAAAGATTTAAGGATGGCAACCGCTTTAAACATGCTCAGTAAATAAAATTACTACCTTCAAGAAGGCAATTGGAATTAAACGTAAAAGCAAACAACCAGCTGATTGCCTACTGACTGTTTTTTGATATGATCAAAAATGACACTATTATCTACCAGTTTTATCAGTTTTGAAGTCTTAATAGTGCCCCAGGACACCCCCCAAATTCTGTAACATGGCCCTAAGATTCTTCTAGAGCTCCTGGGATTCCAGTAAGGCACTAGAGGTTCATAGAGATCTTGCCAAACCAGCTTCACAGACCCTTAACAACAAACAGAAAAAACAAAACACACACGAAAACCACCTATCAGGAATACACAAACATGCAACAGTTAGCATAAAGACTTTTTTTTCATCATACCTTTCAAATTTTTATTTCTTTCCCCAATTGAAACTATCACTTTTGAGGCTGCAACTGCTTGTAAGCTTGTTTTCACTCCACTTACATGCATTGCTGTAGTCCTCTGAGGTATATTAATCAATATCTGAAAAAAGGATAAAGTACATTGTTACCAAAATCTGTTTTAACAAAGAAAAATTAAGGCAAAACTAGATTGGATTGATTGCACACATCCTTGTATGTATAACAGAAGACTCCAAGAGGTTGTGTTTCTCTTTATAAAAAATCCTACATTTATCTGATTTTAGAAACTGCCTTTCAAGGCAATTTACGCTAGCAAAAACATTTTTTTTCTTTCTACCCAGCCCCCACAAGTTAATAGGCAAAAGGTCTATGTCTAATTTTAAAGGAATGTCTGGTGCTTATGTTAGCCAATAGGGGGAATTGTGTCAACAGTGCGATTGCACTGTAAATAAACAAGATAATTTAATTGAGTAGTTCTGATCAGTGATGCATAGTAATATGGTACAACACTTTAGGAAGTTCTAGTTGGCATCTCATCCTGCAGTAAAACTTCATTCATAAAAGCAGCCACACTCAAAAATTGCTTAGCATCTGGAAACAACTTAGCCAAGCAAAGGAATCAAGATGTACAATATAGTATAGGCTGAAAAGAGAAACTATTACACTAAGTTTTCCTCCTTAACATAGATGATTAAAAAGAACACATGATGTATTTGGACACATACCAAATACTTTCCAACCATTTGCATTTCTAACACTTTTTCCTTTAAAAAGAACGTTTCTAAATATTTAGACCCCCCAAAAATAAATCATAGAATACTTTTTTGGTGAGGATGCACCTGAAGCAAACAAATGTCAGCAATGCTGGCAGGATTTAACAGCGCCTCACCTCTCTGTATGTTTTAAGTAATCCAGGAATCTCATAATAGACAGTGACAACACCAGAATCCCTTGCCACTGCTACGCCAGTCTTGGAGTCAACCTGAAGAACACTACTTAACGAGGAGCTCCATACACCCGGCAGGCCTGAGAAGACACAGCATTTGGACACTGTTCAACACATTTATGCAAACTGAAGCATTTCATGATCACATTGGTGTCTGTATATATGTAGCACGGGTACACACACAGCCCAGTTCCCAGAAACTGGATTCTAGGGCCTTGTGCGGTAGAAGGCCGGCAGCCCAACTTGCAGTTACTCTGACAAAAGCCCGTTAACACTAAGAATCAAATACAGTGAGTGAAGTGAGACAGTCCTGACCCTACAGGACTCCCATGAAAAAACAGTCTTTCAAGCTAACGGAATGGAAATGTCTGAAGTCTGACGCTCATGAATACAATACAAGCGACATATTGCATGGTACAATTAAAATCAGAGGAGCTGATCAAACCTATTTTTATCATTAACAGGAACACTGACATTTGATTCTGAACAAACACCATAAATTATGCATTTAGTTTTCCCAAGAATGAGAAAGAGTCACACTGATGTCAAATTACATAGCTGCAAAAACACAGCAACTGAAGTGCTGCTTACCTTCTTGGTTTATCAGCGAAGTACTCAAACAGAGGACGTCACCCACCACCACATCTACGAGTTCAGGAAAAATGGCATGTTGCACAGGAAGCGGGACGTAATCTGCAATGCCACTGTGTTCGGCATCCCAGACTTTAAGCAAGGTCAAACCTACATTTACAGTCCGGATTACAAATGTGTTGTTTGTGGCTCCTTTCCCAATCTGTACAAAGTCATCTCTACAAATAAAAAGAAATGCTTTTATACTAAGGCGAGCTTGCCAACGTCATTATCTCTACAATAAATAGGAGTTATCAAACTCTTTTTAGATGGCTGACTTCTGGTTTTCAGCGATGGTTATCTTCTAACAAAGTCTGACAAAATAAGGAAAATATAAAAATGATTTAGGTGCTACTGAGCCAAATTTCAGTTCTCACATTGTTATGCTGAGGAAATACCGAGGTCATAATTAGGTACGAGAACTACTTCCTAATTTTAAGAATTGTAGAACTTTAGAATGTGGTAATTTGTCTCTTTTCCCTTTTCTCAGGGAGTTAAGCAGCCAAGAAATTTGAACACCAGTATGCAGCTTTCCAGCCATAACTTTACAAAGCTAAATCCCATTCGATCGCGAGTTCTGCTGATTACCAAAATTCAGTGCTCCCAAATGCATGGGCACCCGGAGTACTTGTAAGTGCCCCCAGCAGAGAGACTGCTGCCCTGGCAGCACCACGCAGAGATGGCAACGGCCTTGACAGCAGCAGAGCTGGGTCACCCCAGCACTGCACCTGAGGTTAATGAGCACTGCTTCTCTCTTGAGGGCTAATAATTAGCCCTATGCTGAAGCAGGTCCGTCACATCTATTTTGGAAGCTAAGGCAGTGTTATCTCAGGGACCTCTGTATGCTATAGAAATTTCTGCAGATTGTTTTGGTGGGAGAATGGGAAAATCTTGCATTCAACCCCTTTTTCCCTTTTAATCATGATCACTGTATTATAACTGCAAGGCGCTCTGCAGAAAACAAGCTATATTATAATAATGGAATTAGTGATTGTTTACTAATGACCAAAGCATTTATTATTCTTTATTATTCTTTGCGGCAGAGGCCAAAAGGCCTTTAGAGGCCTGGCTCTGCTGTGCCAAGGCTGTACAGGTGTGTCTGCAGAGACAGCCCCTGATCCAGAACGTTCACCATCTTACATAAGGCTTAAGGGAGTCAGTGTAACAAAGCAGAAGGAGAAAAGAGGCAAGATGAGGCAAATGCTAATAAGATCAATTGTTTATATAGGCCACTGATGTATGCAATCTGATGATTCAGAGTCACTTAAAGCAGAAATGTACCCCAGCAGGCCCCGCTAGGGATCATGCTTATCTGGGCAGCTTTCCATTTGCTAAAGAATATCGATTGCTAACTGGAACTCTTCTTTCTGCTACAGTGCCTCTGAAGGCCTCAGAGACTAAATCCTTTCTTTGCTAATCCCAGTCCAACCTATATCTTCACTTGGTATCTTTAGAACAATCTTTGTTCCTTGCTGTGGCTGGGCTATGTGTATTTGGCCTTTTTTGTTCTCCACAATTAACACCCATGATAGACACCTACCTGTTTGTTGCGAAGTTGAGCACAGAATTATGGGAATGAAAAGTATCTCCGGAGTTATCGTGAAAATGGACTGTAAATGTCAGTGTCACACCCAGGGGGAGAGCCAGTAACAACTCTTTGTTTTGTGTGTGCAGAATAGGACTCATGGAGATTCTTAGGTATGAGATGGGGTAGACCTGTAAAAACAGCAGTGAAAAGCGAAACGAAATTGTTTTTTTTGGTACCTCTATAAAAATAGAAATCTAAAAGGGTTCTTATTATGCAAATATACAAATCTTCCTTTAGGAACCACTTGCTATATGTTTAGCCATATGACAGTACTGAGACATTGTGCTTTTATTAACAATACATATATTTCACAGAATAGCTGAGGTTGACAGGGGCCTCTGGAGATCGCCTAGTCCAGATCCCCCTGCTCAAGCTGGGCTAAAGCCAGTTGCCCAGGACCACATGCAGTCAGGTCTTGAGCATCTCCTAGGATGGAGACTCCACAACCTCTTGGGGCAATCTGTGCCAGTGTTCAACAGCCACCACAGTAAACAAGTGCTTTCCTATGTTCAGACAGAATTTCATGCATTCCAATTCGTGTGTTCCCTCTTGCCCTGTCACTGAGCACCGCTGAGAAGAGTCTGGCTCTGTCTTCTTTACATACTCCTATCAGATATTTCTTAGTATTTTTCCTCTAATAGCACTGGGAATTGAAGCAAGCAATGATGATGTAGAAACAAACATCATAGACTTTGGAGACATTATTATCCTATAAATTAAAACTATTAAGACTCCCCAGATATGCAAGAGAACAAGCTGCCTCTAGACTTCTCTGCCAGTAATTCTTGAAATAAAAAGTGTAATTCATTCCCCGGTTACTAGAACAGGAGTAACTTGTGATGTATTTGAGAGTGAGGGGATGGAACGGTCACTGTTTCCCCAGTTCCCTTGCACCAGGTGAGAAAGCCAAGATGATAGAGGCATTCCTAGCAGCCTTGGCTCTGTTTGAGCAAAGGTTTGCCCAGCAGAGGAAACGTGAGCAATAGGTGCAAAGCTGTTCCCTAGTGATCCTTGTCAAATAATGTCACAGACTGCTGCCCCGTAAACAGGCCCACGGTGGTCTGGCAACAGGGCTCCCATAGCTGGGAAAGAACAACACCCACAGTCTTTCCTCTTGAGTTGTGTAGTTGTGTGCTGGGGTGGTGGTTTTGACCCATCATTTGGTACTGCCGGCTGTGTGATGCTGCAGCTAGGGCGTCCTCTGCGGCATGGGCTGATAGAAGCTAAGTGCAACAGCCAAAGCAGTCAGAACTGGTGTCTGGGAGTCCTGGTGGACAACAAGTTGCCCGTGAGCCAGCATGTGCCCTTGCAGCCGAGAGGGCCAATGGTCTTCCGGGCCGCATTAGAAAGAGTGTGGCCAGCAGGTTGAGGGAGGTCATCCTCCCCCTCTACTCTGCCCTGGTGAGGCCACATCTGGAGTACTGTCCACTTCTGGGCTCCCCAATTCAAGAAGGACAAGAAAATACTGGAGAGTCTCCAGTGGAGGCTACAAAGATGATCAAGGAAATGGAGCACCTCTGATATGGGGAAAGGCTGCGAGACCCGGGGCTGTTCAGCCTAGAGAAGAGAAGACTGAGAGGGGATCTCAGCAATGCTTATCAATATCTAAAGGGTGGGTGGCAAGAGGATGGGGCCAGACTCTTTTCAGTGGTGCCCAGTGACAGGACAAGGGGCAACGGCCACAAACTGAAACACGGGAAATTCCGTCTGAACATGAGGAAAAACTTCTTTACTTTGAGGGTGGCAGAGCACTGGAAGAGGCTGCCCTGACAGGGTGTGGAGTCTCCTTCTCTGGACATCTTCAAAACCCGCCTAGACGCCATCCTGTGCAACCTGCTGAAGGTGATCCTGCTTTGGCAGGGGGTTGGACTACATGATCTCCAGGGATCCCTTTCAACCCCTACCAGTCTGTGATTCTGTGATCTGACAAACCCTAACTGGTCAGTAGGCTGTGTTTTGTTGCCTCAATGCCTCTCCTCAACCAAGAGAGAAGTTAGGAAGTGCTCCAAATTCTTTAGAAAAATCTGCTACATTATCCATATTTGCACACCCCCACATTTTTGCAGTAACACTCCAATGAAGGAAGTTTGTCTGAAGACAAAGACTTCACAAGCATTTTTGTTTTGTTTTTTAAATAACATATTACTATTCTTGACTAACTTATCTAGGTTAACTAGCAAAATTACCCAACAAAACCAACTATATCTGTTCTTTCTGTTACAGCTGTTGGAAAATAAATAATGGAAGGATAGAGAAAGCAAAAACCCTCACATGTATAGAGAAAACTATTTTAAAAGAAGCCCTCAAGCTTATCTTGTAGGAAAATCCCTTTTTTCTGACCTAAGAGGCTCAGCTAAAACGTAAATCTCTGCAATCTGAAAATGTACATGTCAAATCTTAAAAAGGAAAGGACAAATTTGGCCTCGAGCAAATAGCATCTTTGGTGAATCTGAAAAAAAAAAAAAAAGTGGCTAGAATATCTGTAGATACAACTGTCTACTCCACAGGCTGATACAATCAGTTAAAGTATCAGTGCATGTAGTCATCTGCCCAACTAGCTGAGGTTACAAGCTGACAAACACGCCATTTCCCTGACAGATTTTCAAGCTTGCTTTACTTTAAAATCTCAAAAACTGTCCCACAAGGGACAACTGCTAAATTTAATATTGATGAAAACAGCTATTTACTGTTAAAACATCTGGTTTTAAAGTATTTTTTATTAAAAAAAAAATATTGAGTTGAGTGCAGCTGGTACAGGCAAGTGCTTAGCTTCCTTCCATGCTAAGCACACTGTCACTCCTTACTTCCACCATCCTCCTTGGCTTATATAAGATTGTCTTCTTTTGAGCAAAGTTGAAGGTCTAAGTGTTAAGTGATGCTGCTGCAGCACTTTTGTTCTTAATTGTGTACAGTTGTAAATAGACAAAACAAGAGCTTATGAAAGGAAGGACAGCGTGAAGGAGAGAACTTTGCCTTAGAATGACACAACAGATTCAAGCTCATCTCCTGCTCTGTCACCAGTTTTAGTACATGACCTTCAGCAACACCACTCAAACCCTCAGTTCTCCATCCACAAAATGGAGGCAGCAGCACTGTATTACCTCATGAGGTGACTGAGGTTAAAAATATTATTTCCATGAAAGTAGTACAGTCCTAATAAGTACAGGAAAACAAATCAGTTGTACAAGATACTGAACTGAGATGGTTCCTACTCCAAAGACTGCAGTCATAGTGCACTGACTCCACAGTTCTGCGATATCCTAACCACATGGAAAGAATGCACAAAGGGGGAATTTAACTTCAGTACCACTATATGCTGACTAAATGTCATTTGAGCCAACCCCACACTCATTAAACGTCTTTCACTTGCCGGATCCAGTGGTGAAGGGAAGAAACAAGGTCATCTGCAACAGAGCTATAGAAATTCCCTGCAACCACCTAGCAGCAGGAGTGGCATTAGTGAAACTAAGCCACCATTTCTTTTTTCATTCTCCACCCAGGAGGACAGACCTCCAGACAAAGCTGAACATTGTGGCAGAAAATAAAATTAAAATAAAAAACCCCGTAAAGCCACTTCACAGCGATTTTAATAATTAAACTTACAAATAATTTAAAGTCAGCACTCAATTATATGTCTTTCTCCTTTAGTTGGGACATAAGAAAGATGTTGACAGAGTAAAAAGGGATAAGAGGAAGCAGAGCAGTAGGTATCTCAAGGCTCATGTTGCCGGACGTAGAAAGTTCTCGGCACAAGGACTTTTGAACAGAAATGAAGGACATAGGTTCCCTTATGTCCTAAGTGCCCAACCAGTAAGATACGTTAGACTTCACATAAAAGCATTCAATCAACAGATGAAGTTTTGAGAAAGAAAGATGTTTCATTAGCCTGGGAAAAAAAAAACCCTGCTGAGTTTTGCTACAGATTTGTCCTTCCCTGAAGCATCCACATTTCAGTGTAGCTTAGGCACACAGGGCAGCCTTGGACATGCTCCTTGACAGCTCACCAAATACAGGCAACAGCAGCGAAATTCTTGCATCTGATAAGACAGGCTTTCTCACGCAGAGATTCTCATTATGTGTAAAAGCTAAACTGCTGGGAAACAGCAGAGAAAATGAAATTTTCGGGCACTGTACAGTTACATCTCCAATATCTTGAAAATCTAGGTATCACTTAGGTACCTCACAACAGATATATTCATTACTCCAGATGATATTTACCTTTTCCACACACTGCAAAATGCATGTTTATGACATTAACATCTTTTTTTATTTGAACTTCTGTAATTCTATGAGATTTTTAGGACAAATTTATCTTTTTTTTTTTTTTTTAAGTCACATGCACACAAAGGCCTTTTTGTAAAATGTACCAAATTTAAGAATTTGCTGGGATTTAATGTTTATCCATCTAATTATAGTATACTAAACTCTTTTTTTCAAAGCTCAGAACTGACCATTAATTCCTACACTTCACATTTTTCAGAAGTGAGGTTCAAAACGTGCAGCTAACTGTTCCTGTTGCAGTAGTAAAGATATAACAGAAAACTGCAAGGAAAGAGAGACGATACTACCTTAACAGCAACTACAATGGTCTGGTTGATCCCAAATGATTCTTGTGAAATCACTTCAATTGTTGATGATCCTATCAAAGACCCAGAGGTAAGGAAACCTCTGTCATCGATTTTTACAACAGGAACTTTATCTGGTCCATCCAGGACACGGTAACTCAGTGAAGCCACTCGGTCCCTTAAGGAAACAAACAAACAAAACAGAAAAAAAACAAAAATCAGGGAATCCCCTTAAACGAGTAAAACCATATTTACACCAATATATTATGCAAATCTGAAAGACTGCTGTTTGGTTTTTTTTTTTTTCCCACGTGTCTGCAATAAAAGCTGAAAAGCCTGTGTTCTAGTCTAAGAAAGAAAAGTTTAAGTTCTGATTCAAGCTCACTTGGAAGAAGTCTTCTCTGGGTTTACGCATGTACTGAAATCTAGTTTCCACCCACCGCCCTGCAGTGTCATCATTCACTGATGTAAACTTGATTCCAAATAATAATGGCTAAGGCTACGACACGCAGCTTCTGCCGTCACTTTCTGTAAACAATATTTAGAGGGAGATTAGTCTGCCAGGGCCAATGCTGGTATTAGAGATAAAGTCAGGGATGTGATTAAGTGGATCTCATCAGTTTCCTGGAAATGGTTTTGTAGACAAGGTTAATTTTTGGAATAACTCTCACCATGGTACTTGCATATTAATGAAGTGAGCAAATACATAAGCTGTAATTAGTGGGCATTCTGAGACATTAGCTACTTTTAAGTATCACTTATCACATCTTCCAAAAGATCTGTAAACAATTTTTTTTTCTCCCAAGCTCCTCCACTGAGAGAAATACTCTACCCCAGGAAAAAAAGTGTTAAAGCTGGATTTTTGTTGCCTTTTTCTTGGCAACAGCGTAATTGGTTTTGGGGCTCCAACACTGGATAGTGAAGATAGTGGCACAAAAAAATATACGGACTGATATCTAGCAACTTAATGACTAATCAGAAAAACTGCTCAGAAGGGATAGCAAAACAACATTAGTAAGTGACTACAAATGACAGGGCTCCTATATAACTGTTCCAAAAGCAGATGCTGAATGACCGTAGTCAGTGGAGCTCCAGTGAAACTAACGGTTCCCTCCTTTTAAAAAGTAAATCCATCTAAAGCCTCACCCTCAGCACGTGTCCTATATCTGCACATTCTTATGCTAGGAAAACCAAATTTCAAGCCTGAAATGAGTCTGAAATGTCAGTTTGAAAACAGATTATATAAAAAAAGACTCCTCATTTGGAAAGGACATTTTAATCTCAAAATCTAGTCATGGCCTCTGTGTAAGAAATACAGAGAAGTATATCCATAAACCCTTGATCACCCATAAAAAATTCTAGTGGAAGCAAGCTACTGCTTTAACTGGCTCAGCATTTTTTAAAATAAGGATTCAAAAGTTCAAATATTGAATGAATTTTCTAGCTGCAATCTAAATAATACAAGATTTGACAGAGCCCAAGAGTACAGATGAGATACTATTAATCACCAGATAAGTTGTATATTATATGGATGTACTGTGATATATTCTTTTTAAAAGACTGAAAAAGCTTACTTCAAACAGAATTGCTTTACAGTTTTGATAAACTGTTGACACAAATCACAGTATGAAAACTGATCACTAACCTGTTTGTCTGAAGTTTAATAAAGGAATTTGGTGACATTAAGATCTGCTCTGCTTCTGCTTCTGGAGTGATGAGATGAAGTTTGTCAAACACCTGGAAAATAAAGGGCATTTTAGCCTACTGTTGTGTGCACCAAGTAATTTAGTTCCATTTATTTCACCTTCAAAACAAAAACCCCCAAATGAAATTATAACACACTATTTTTTTACCTTGTATAATATACATAGTTAAAAAAATGAAAATTAAACTTGACTATTCGAGACTGGGATAGGCAGTATCTTCTAGAAATGATTCTGAAGATCAGCATTCATTTCTATGGCTAGAGCTATACCATGAAGTAGTATGAAAAAAAGAAGCAGATTTTTGAAATGAAATGGTGTTGGAGACCCCCACATTCACCCAAGTCTGAGCCCATGAAATGAATGCCCACACGAGGAGCACTCCTCAAGCACAGTTTCCAGCTTTGTTCCATCTAAACGAATCCAGTTCACATACTTTGAAACTGCTCCTCAAAGCATGGTAAGTGGGAACAACCAGCAGAATAATTTCAGAAGCTAGTTCCTGATGCAAATTAACATGCTTGCATAGACACATATGATACATATAAACAAGAAGTATTATTGTGCAGACGGGAACTACAGCAGCAAAGTTCTTTTACAGCTCTAACACTGCTTTTCCACAAGACACAAGTCACCTCCATTTCAGGTGGTCTACAAAAAACCCTAACTCCTGAATTTCATTCAGGCATTACACCAGTGTGTGACTGTTCAATGTAAAGCTTACCAACACTTGAGGAACTTGGAGGTTTCCAAACAGTGGAACATTACGCAAACAGGAGTAAGGGCTTAAAGATAAACAAAGGCTGGAACTACTCCGTTGCATTTGAAATTCCTGACCTCAAATACAGACTCTGAAATTCAGCTCTGAAATAGTTACTAAAACATTAACTGTGAAGAACAGCATCATACCTGAATTTGGATTTCATCAGACAGTTCTCTTGCCATGTTGTAAAACTGGTTGGCTGCAGGATCAAGGACCTTCACAACAACTTTCAGGCCTGTTCTTCCCTTTACTCTGCCATAAACATCCATTGCAAAGTTATATTTTGCAGGAAGCTGAAAAGAAGCCTTGGACAGGAGAAAGTGATTAAAATTTTATTGATGGAAAGAATTGACATTGATACAGAGGAAAGACCACACCTAATGCTGACAATCGCTCTTTGATTTTGAGTAAGAGGAAGAAACGATATTTTCTCAATTCCCGTTATGTGGCAGTTTCTCTTTTCCAAGATACACACACATGCAGATGCACACACACACACACGCACGCCATTTACCTCACTGTGTCTCGTCTTGATGTCCAGAGTATCCCTCTTTGTGACAGACCAGTGGAACGTTAACCCCGGTACTGCGTTGCCAAATGAAAAAGGAGCCTGACTGCTGGTGATGCCCATTACATAAACTGGCATCTAGGAACAGAGAAACCAACTTTCTTAGGTAATTCTAGGATGCAAACCAAACCTGCACAGAGCAAATATCATTAAACTTAAAATTCATTGATCAAGAGATGGTATTTCTTATGAAGAAAAGTTTGGCTGCTGTATACGTTGCAAGGATGTATCACACTGAAGACTCAACCACCAACTTGTAAAACATAAATTTTGATTTATTCTCCTTTGCTACATGCTCTACAAAAACAAGTACTAGTTTTCCATCAACAAAGATGAGTTGAGTAATTCCTTTGTCCCATTTGTAGTATCAAATCACTTAATCTTACTTAAGTCATACAGTCTTAAGTTTTCTACATCTTTGTCTAGATGACCTCTGTGGTTAACTCTGCTCTGGACATCAACCTTCCCCTTCCAAGTCTCCAAATTAAGACAACATAAACACGAAACAGCATTTTTCAAGTTTTTATTTTTAATCTTCAAAGCAATTCATTCACCTGGGACCAATAAGCTAGAATCACTAGCCATTTTGGAATGAGTAACTAATAGTGGAAACTTAGACTCTTAAAAAATAGACTTATTAAAAGATAATTTGAACAGTATCTGTTATATAGCAGATATACTGTAGATTTTTAACATACAGAGGAAGAAAGTCCTCACTCCAAACAGAATGAAGATGTGAGTACCCTTCTCCATATTACATGATGCTTCTTCAGCAGGGCCTGAATTTCTGAAACCAGCCTGGTGTACAAGGTAAACTTGTCCTGATTTCTCTTTTAATATGTTCAGCTCTGGAGCTGCTCCACTGAGAGCACATTCATTCCTGCAGCAGCAGTGGTACCCCTCAGAGCAGGCAACTACTCCAAGAGCTGCAGTGGTATTATCAGATAACCTAACAGAAGGGTCACAGCTTGCAGGTCAAAATTTAAAGGCAATAAAAGCTTATCACAAATCAACTAACCTGTGTACCAGTTTTCATTCGTGTAATTGGTGCACGAATTCTAACAGCCGTCAGCTGTACTACTTCAACTTCCACTTTGTCCTAAAAAAAAGGAAAGAAAGACATTGTAAGCACTTGTCAAATGTGAACTAGATTTCACTTTCAGGATCTATTCACTATTTTGCCATTATTTAATCACTATTGTCATGTGATTTGTCATGGGACATAATTCATTAGGACTGTAAAAAAAAACTACAAAAGCATTAACTTTGTAAATTGATAGGCATTTAAAAATGCTACGTACATAAAAAAAAAAAACAACAACAAAAACCACCACCCCCACCCCCAAACCTCTGCTCAAAATTACTGACAACATGAATGAGGGAGCTGAGACGTAACAGACTAGATCATAGGGGTCCCTAGGAGAAGAGGCATGAATAATGTCAGAAGGTAAAAGAAGACATTGAGGGAATTAGAAAGAAACGAGAATGGTAGGCAGCAAACAGGACAATCAAGAATAAAAGGATGATATATGTGATACTCTGATGTCTCCTCTTCACATATCCTGACATTCCTGATAGATATTATTCCTACCGTATATGGGGGAGGAAAGGTCAGACCTGGACCTCTTTGGGCAGCAGCTTTCAAGTTCATTCTGCTTCCTGCCATGGCATCAGGCCAGACTGCTGCCCCCACATTAAAGAGCACAGATTATTTTTTTTATTTTTTTCTTGAATTACTTTGTCTCCTCTTGGCCTGTGGTGACACCTTTCAAGCAGCAGAGCTTTGTGGTGTGCAGCAGCTGTCCTGCCTCGACCTCAAATGAAGAGCCACAAGATTTGGCCCCAGTTCTACTGTTAGTCTCACGCAAGTCCCAGGGACTTGTGCTCCCTTACAGGCCTGCTCATCAGCTCCCTTATGCTCAGCTAGGTAAGAAATTATACGGACAGAGATTCTGATGGAATATCAGGAATTCACTGCTTGAACTTTGTAGATGGAATCAGTCCACAGCACAGAATGACAGCTTTCTATACAACCTACCTAGAGCTTAAGGAACAATGCATTTCTTAGGCAATAGTTACCTTCTGACTTCTACTGATACCGAACGCTGCTAAACTGCAAGGTGAAGCAGGCAAGGACAACCTTCTGCTGTTTTAGAAAGGCTTCTTTAGATAGGCTTTTCTAGATTTACTAATACATTCTAAAGATATCAGACTGCTCGTAAAGTCTCCCTAGGTTATCAGCAGAACTTTGTTTTAAGGCACAGCAAGATTTGGCTGTCTCTTGAAAGTATGAGCTGTGTCAGCACATGCGTAAGTTCACAGGCCAGGAAGAAACACTGATTTTTCATCTCCTTCAGGGAACCAGTAATCAAGTGCACAATAACATTACTAATGCAAAAAGACTTTGTCCATTTTGAGCCAAACCCATGAGTTAAAGAGAGCCTCCTTCAACTCCAAACAGTATCATAAAACATTACCTGAGACACCACGACAAGCTTCCCTGTCTCCGCATCAACAGCTTGCACCAGTCCTGTAACCGTTCCATTCCCAATCGCCACTCCTCTGACAAGTCCCATGCTGTTCACCGATGCAATCTTCTCATCGCTGATGGAGAAAATGATGTTGGATTGAGGTTGAGGGCCTCCCTCTGAAGTGATCTATAATTAATAGCACAAAGAAGAACTAAAATTAACCCACTGGATATTTGTTACAGGGTACACCTCTTCTGTGCTCAGCATCACAATGTCTTCAGTAAAAAAAGGCTGTCTGAACCTTCCCAGGGCATCTCAGGGCTTATTTCTCCTGCACACTGGTCCTTGCATGAAGTCGGATGTGGAAACACGTGAGCTAAGTGGAAAAGTACTTTGTAGAATCTAACAGGCTGATGCTACATCCAGCCCAGAAAGTTTCAGAAGAATTTACCTCATTTTCTCTTCACCACACATGGTATAGCTCTGCTCTGAGTTTCAGTTTGTAGAACTAGCCCACTACGCTTAACTTCATGGAGGTGACAGATTAATAATGCTGTGCTGGTATTTATCACTGGAAAAGCTGACACTCCCTTGACACAAATAAATACAAAAGCTTTGATCCAGCAATATAGCAAAATGGAAAGTGGCTCAAGAATGAAATTATTCTTGTTAGGAGGAGCATTCAGCAAGAATGTAGCTACACTGCGAAGTTGAGTATCTACTCCTGAAAAGTAAGCTATAAACATTTATTTTAAAATATAAATTACAAAAGAAAGAAAACATGTAAGAAGATGCCTTACCTGAATCATGGCCCCAATAATTAGGGTCACTTTCCTTGGCAGCAGTCTAAATGGAGGAAAGACCTAAAAATAGAAATATGAATACTTGGTGTTGATGCTGTTTCAATCAGATAAATTATGTCACAAAACAGTACATACAAGTGTAAAACTGTGTCTTCACACAGTAAATTGAGCATGCGGAAACTTGAACTGATCACTTGCAGTTAAAAAACACTATGAAATCTGTAACAGACTAGCATTTGGATAAATTCTGGACAGAACGATCAGTTTACTTTCTATGGCAAATTAATTACTATGCTATAAATTAACTATAATATACAGTTCCCATCCTATCATAACATATATTTTGTTTACACATATATTTTATCTGAAATTATTTACTTCAATCTGTTGGGGAGCAGAGTTGATTCTTTGTCCTGTTTTGTCAGCAGCAGTCGCCATAAGACTAGTCTGACCGATGGCCATCCCATGCACTAGAAAAGCAGCAGTATGGTCATCAAGAGCTTCACTGAGTGGGCTGTAGCAAAGAAACACATTAAAATAGAGAATTTCATTGCATTACATGAATAACAAATGCAAAGGACTTATTTAGTGCACAGCAGTTTCATCATATGGACGACCAAGCGACTATGTCTTAAGCAAAAATTAAAGTAACCATCACATTTTTACATGTAAACACCATGAAATGGCTCTTTGTAGTCTGTGTTTTATCTTAAAATGAAATACCCGCAATGAAAATACAACAAGCGTTAGTTGGTACAGACCAAAACTCTGCCAGAGAGCCCACTAACAATTTGACCAGCATGGACAATAGTGGCACAACCCTTGACACTGTTTAATGGAGTGGGACAGACACAGCCAAGCGGCACTGCACAGTGTGTGCAAATACACATGCACACCTCCCCATACAAAGCAGAACGATTTTTACTCATTACCTCAACACTAAAAGTCAACAGTCCAAACCCCTTTTTTTCTGTGATTTTAATCATTGCATTTAGAACTTGGAAAATAAGGAGCTTTGAGGCAATAGGATGATTTAGCCTACCTGTTTCTAAAAGGTTAAGTAACAGACAGAATGAGTTTGATAACATCAGATGTGTCTTCACAGTTCTTCACCTGACATTATTTGCCAAGTCACTGCTTCCAAGATGCATAAGGCTCCATGAAATACTATAGTGCATAAATACAGTCTCATTCATCAGCCAACAAGATTTAGACTGCTAGCTTAGGCAATTTTCCTGACAAATTATCATTTAACAGGTAATTAAAACTTATAAAACCCCTTAGTCATTGCATACTGCCATGCTTCCAAGCCAATACCTTTACTCGTTTTTTGCTTATTCTGCCTATAAACATATTTGCAGATTAAAAAAAGAAATAATCCATTAACTTACACAAGTGAAACAATCTGAGACGCTGCCCTTAGTTTTAGATCCATGACAGCAAAGTATTTCGCCAGAAAAGGTTTCTTAGAGTCATCCAGAACCCTGACATAAGCTTTAACTGTTTTTCCAATCTCCACCTGAAACACAGTAACATCCAGTCATTTTTCATTTCAACTACTCTTATTTATTAGCATAAACATTTTCATTTTATTTTGTGTGACACTTTTAGTAGGGTATTAGAGATAAAGCCCCAAGGTTAGATTAGCACTGATTTTAAAGAATAATCCCTGCCAGCTATGGTTAGCATCAAATTAAATAAATGAATTCAGGTCTTTCAGCTGGCAGGGGCATAATTAAAACACCCAGAAATACCAACACTTATTTTGTATAAGACATGCCCAAGCTGGCAAGTAAAATGAGTTGGACCTTTTATGTTAATTTTTAAAACATAACATACGGAAAATGACCTTGGGGCAAAACCTACTCCTAAAAGAACCACTCTCATGCACTTTAAACAACAGGAAATGTGAATTAGTGTGTTCATATAAATTATGAATTAACACTGCTGTGTAAATGCTAAAGTTGAGATTGCCGCCACACAGAACATGAAGTAAGAGACGCTTGATACTCTGAAAGACTTATAACCTGAAAGGATAAATTTGGGAGAGAGAAAGAGAAACAAAGGCAGATCGAACTATTTCTCTAAGGTGATCCAGCTGCAGCAGAGGGCCCTAACCACTACGTCATATCATCTTGTACATGTCTCCTTCACGTCCATGATCAGCACAAGGAGTCAGGGCAACCTGGATCAGCTAACGATGCTGGTTTCAAAGCCACTAACCTTGTCAACAACTCGGACGTACATTTCCTGTATATCGGATACATAAATTTCAGCTTTAGCTGGTGCAGGGAAAGCCAAACACAAGTCGTGAATCATTACAGTCACTGATCCTGGAAGCAGAGGGTGCACCTGCAATGCCAAAAGAAAATTCTATTATAGCACTTCTTTTTTTCATTTCTCTGTCATTCATAGGATAAAATTTCTATCACTTTCAGGGCAGCCGCTGTTGTGTGCAGAAGTCTCCAAACCTCAGACACAGATAATTCTTCCACCAAAGTAAAAGTAAAACTGTAAAATGTATGTAAGAAGTATCATACTATTGAACTAGTGCAAACAGCCTCTGGGGAGCAAGTGAATTAACACATCTTAATCTAGAAACAGCCTGGCATCCTGTTATTCTCCTTCTGCCATCAGACGGACAAAAAACCCACAGCAAATCATTCAGAGCAATGAAACTTTTCTTAGTGGAGCGAAAAACAAAATAAGGAAAAAAACCCACAAACAAGGACAGAGACTATGCTTATAAAGCAATGGTATTGCTTCTTACAAGATTCATACTTTACAGTTATTGCTTTTACCTGAATAAATAGCCAAAATCTGGTGGTAGATCTTCCCAAGGAAGAGGACGATTAACAAATCAGGTATTTCTTTGATACAGCTGTTATTATTATTTATTATACAAAGAACTTACACGTCACACTTCTCAGAACACAGTGAGAATCAACCAACAAAGAAAGAGACCTCTGCTCACAGATACAAGCCCTCAGAACTAGGCGCCAATCCCAAAGTGGTCTCCACACCTTTCTCAAGGCCGGGCATCCACACCTTCCTCACGTCATCTCTGCACTGCTCTTACAGTTTGCCTGACCGTGCCACGCACCTCCAGTATGATCCCAACCATTCTCTTCACCTTCACAGGTACCTTCACTTTGGCCAGAGACAGCGCAGGTGTTTGGTGTCCTATTCTATGCTCTCATCTGGGTTATGAACTCTGAAACACGGGGTGGTAGACAACCAGGGCCCCCAGTTCAAAGGAATTTAATATAATTCATAGCATTACTTGGCAGAACTACAGGAGACAGCAGTAAGAGCAGTGGGAAGAGCTGACATTTTGTTCTTTGAGGGCACCACTCTTATTTTTGTCTCAAAATAGAAAGGAATATAAAATCTTTCTAAATGTCAGCATTCAGAACAGCAGCAGTTCCCAAAGTGGGCGGCTAATACAGGTGCTGGTGGCATAGAGTAACACACAGCCAGGGAAAGCGGAGAAGGGGATGTGGCCAGGAAGAGGCAGCCAGCACGGCCACAGAGAGGAAGATGTAATGGCGCTCAGTTTTCTCCTGTCTCCCAGTGCAAAGAAGCTCCCAGAGTGGAGGGCTGATGGGGAAAGCAGGGCAACTTACGAAACCTGGTCCTCTCCCAGCTGCCTCTTCTGTTCTCATCTCCTATTAGGTGTGCAGTGGCTCCCTAGCACACAGTGTATTCCACTGTTTACCACTACTCATTCTTCCCCCATGCTACCACCCACATCCAGAAAAGCTGCTGTGTCAAAGAGAGTAAGAGGCACAGAATTTACACTTGGCAGTTCCAGTAAAGTCTGAGAATCACTGCTCTAGATAACTAGAATTTAGTTTCTCAGAATAGTTTATTATTGAACTGTCCCATATCAACCTGGCTCCACTGATACCTGCCCATGGCATCAGCCTGGCATATCAGGCTCGCTGATTTTCTACACAGACCATTCTGCTGGCTTCCACAGAAAGAAAAATCTAGGCAATACCAGTATTTAACTCAAACATAGCATGCAGGACTAAGAAACTTTTAAAATGTGGAGGGTTTTGGTTGGGTTTCTTTTTTTTTTCAAAATGGTTTTTAAATATGTTAAAAAGTGGAGCTTTCTCTCCTTTAATCTGACAGGTAGTTAAAATAAATCTCTTTTTGTACTCACAAAGCCTATCTTGCTGGCACTGTTACACTACTTAAGTTCACTGCTCTATTCTGAAATTATCTTGCATACATCAGGTAAAGCACTGCTAAACCCATGAGGGAGATCTGACTGAAAAACTATTAAGAGTTGAAACAGTGTACAATGTACAAAAATAAGCTCATCTCTTCTATTTTTTTCCCCACCTCTGTGCCTAGCTGACTCGACTGGAAAAATATTCCCACCTTACCCTTTCAACAGTTACAGACAATCAAAATGTTTCACCAATACTTTCCACATTCTCTACAATGAAAAAATCCACCTTTATCATCATTATTTCACAACTTTATCAACATTATTTATTACAAGATCAATCTGTAAATCAAATTTGTAAAGACTACTCTTTAAAACCACTTGTGTCACTTCCAGTTCTTGTCTAAGGAAAGCTACAATGCAAATGTGTAGTTTTGTTGTTGTTTACTGTAGAACGCATCTCATATCCTGGACCTAGATGAAGTCAAGCATAACTGTAGTTCAGTTGCATCTTCTAGTGGAAAAGTGCATTAAAAACTTAATATGGAGATCAGAACTCAACTCTTTAATAGATTCACAAAATCAGGATGAAATACTGTGATGGCAAAATATCCTGAAATAGCACTGGAAGAAGAATTTGAAGGTTTCAGAAGTATTGGCCTACAACAAGTATTCCAATATTATTCTAGAAACCAATTAATCTTTTGTATAATATGTCCAAATAACTGTCACATCATTTTTCATTTTGTGTTTATGAAATCAGGAACATATTACTGCAAAATTCTAATGGGTAAAAAACAACTCGGTACTGGCTTTTATCTTGTACAGCGTATACGTATGCATCACAACTGTGGTGAAACAATTTCCTACACCTGACACTATACCTGAAACTGCTAGTACAAAGATTCCCTGCCTGAAGCTTGACTGAGACAGGCAAGCACATCCAAGACTCAGTTCCTGCCTCTCTATCCACTTGCACTGGAAAATGACCAATAGTGATGAAACTGCAGAACGATATTCAGATCACCAAAAAGACGTAAAATAATAAAATACTTCACTCACCAAAGCAATACCTTGAGTTTCCTCATGTGCCACTCTTACAATATTTGCAACACTGGTATTAATGAAAAAATATCCAGAACCTTCTCTGATGAAAAGTTCTGCCTGCAAAACCACAAAAGCATCCAAAATTAGACTATATCTCTCATACATTGCTAAAACTGGTATCCTTACACATATCATGTAATTTTTGATGTTTTCCTCCCTGCAGTTAGAAAGTAGCAGAATAATTCCTTACCTGTACGTCAGGGTGATTGTAAATGGAGACATCAGTAGGGTTCACTTTTACATCTTCCACTAATATCAGTTCAATAGTGGCAGACACTGGTAGAAGGGGTTCATACTGAAAGAAACAATTCTAGCTGTTATAGCAAACACTAAGAGTCAGACAACAGTGCAAGTCTCTTGTACATGCAGGGAAGGATGCTTAAAGCAGATGAACAAAGAGACAGAGCTGGAGAAGTTTAGGTTAATAGGATGTCCACAAGAGCTGGTAATTGGCTCAGCTGCTAGCTCTCCTCTACAGGTAAGGTCATATACAGGACATGCTGGTGTATTCTGCATCTCCGACCCAGAGAAAGAACAAAAGCCTGTGCATTAAAGATGTAGCAGGACCAGTTAACCAAGTCTGACATACACAGATAGGATATTAACTCAGCGACATAAGTTCATACAAAATGATAAAGCATAGAGACAGAATGTTTTTTTCTACTTCAAGCTCATCATTTTAGGATTCTTCCTAGCAGGCCACCAAAATAAATTCTTCCGCTGGACCAGATGCAAGTTTAATCATTCATTCATAATAACATTAGCTTAGAAAGCAAAAATGTTTTTTAGAGGAAGTTAGTATTATGTACCCATTTCACCTAAATAGTACAATTATTTCCTTGATGTAGAAAGGATGTCATCTCTCCTTAATGACATAATAGGATGCTCCACTTAAACATGGAACAGTGATCAAGACATCTTAATGTATCATCGATTAGATTTTTATTTGTGTTTTTGTCTGTAAGAAAGAAGTATAAGTACAGACAGGTTTGAAAGCAGAATACAGCAGCCCATTTCTAACCTATTTGAAAAAAGCAGACAAATCAGCTAATAAGTACAAATTACCTAAGCAACACACAAGCCTATGTAACTGTAGCAGAAGTGGTATCTACAACTAGTCTTAAGCTATCAAAAAAGATTCCCTCCAGACTTAAACACAGAGACTTGAACTGAAGAGAACTCCAGTACCATTTTACATGTATGTATCCCACACTGAAATACAATAAACTTCTCTGAACTCGAGGCAAAGTTTAGAGAATTCACTTTTCTAATTATGTCTATATGTAAGAAAGACTATTGAATACTGGTTTAATAAAAGAGCACAGTGAATTACAAAATGATTGCAGAACACCAAGTCTTCTTATTACAATTTAGTCTTCTTAAGAGGGAAAAAAGATACAGAACCAAATACAAATACAGAACCAAGTTATCTTAGGTGGTAATATAACTGTGTCTCTAATCTAGTCATTTTGACTAAGTTACAGTCAAATTCTTCAGTGGAAATGCATCCACACCATGCTTCCCAACAAGAGCAGACGGGAAACCTCACTGAAATGACAAGACCCAACTGGCAATATAGATAATCTTCCAAGGAAATTTACCATCCAGATGCCAAACTTGGACATACTGACAGAAATGTGGGCCACAGGGTATTTCACATTACCAGTGCCCATCTGTTACCTGCTTTGAATTAGAAATACTGTAAGCTCTAGCTCTGTATTTTACTCTGCCTCAACCCCGTTTTCATGGTACGGAACCGTGTATAGTCAAAACCCACTTAAAGCTTGCTTAACAGAACTAAACAGAGTTTCAATTTAGCAAAGTGGGATATTTTAAGAGTTAGTTACTATGCACGTCACGTTGTTCCATAGGCTGAAACCTGCCTTTATAGTCAGTTAAAAAAAAGTGATGCAAACAGAAAATTGCCATCTGTTTACATTCGCCTTCTTTGTTCACAATCACTACTTTTTGCTGTTGTTCTTCCCTATGTTAAGTATCTGCAAACTAAAGTATTTCAGGGAGTGGCTAATGACTTGTAAAATTAGAGCCTAGGTTTATGGCTGGCACTGTACAGACGAGTAATCTCTCCCTTCTGTAAGATCAATGTGAGACCAAATTAAAGAAAAGAGTCTTAGTCAGAGCCCAGATTTTACGCATGGTCCATATGAGGATATCAGCCAGCTTTCGCTTTGCTCACGCAGAACCTTTCTACCCAGTTTTGCAGTGGAAATAAAACATTTGCTTTCCCCAGCGACAGCTGCACTAAGCACATGGTTGCTTTAGTGAAGGACAAGCAGCAGAGATTCATGAATTCATTAAAAAAACCTAACTCAAAAGAAAACCAACTGAAACAATCCTTTGTCATCCCCATGCCCAGATCGTTAAAAAAAAACCCAAACAATAATAAAAAAGGAATTGGATATATTTGATATGGATAGCGGCACATAGAGCAGAGGAAAGCAGGAAAAGCCATGAACATTACCAAAACATTGTGGTATGAATCTGCCTTCAGAATCAACTATGGAGCTGTCTTATTTTACATTACAGTACACCAAGGAGATAAATACATAAGCAACATAGGACAATGGCAACAAAAAAACAGAGTTCTGTGTACCGGTATTTTGACTTTAGCCGCCTTGAGATGGGATTGCTGGTATACCGTTGCAGTTGCAGAGATGGCAGCTGTCCCAGACTCATGATGAACTAGAACAGTTTGTAAGCCTAGAATCAAACAAAAAGTCAAATAAAGCTGATTATGGGGAAGAAAAAGATTAAATGTATACCACTGATCTCCCTCATTATCATTCTAAACACACAAGGATTTTCTCTCTCAAGACAGGTTCCAGGCATTTGGTTTAGTTCTTTTGTTTTTTTTTTTTTTTTTTTTTTTTTTTTTTTTTTTTTTTTTTTGTTTTTTTTTTTTTTTTTTTTTGTTTTTTTTTTTTTTTTTGTTTTTTTTTTTTTTTTTTTCAAATAGCGCACACTTACAATGCATGTTGAGGATAAACTGAAATATGACTGCAGATTACAGTAATTTCTTATACAAGTTCAGACATTACCAAATAGATATAATCCTGACCTTCTTCAAATAATGAAATGCTCATTTAAATTAATTCGTACCGCGCATTTTCTTTTGGCCGCTTCCGTCTTCTTTCAGAGTCAGCTCCATTGGCATATCAGGCTCAATATTAGCTAATGACATTTTTGTTGATTCCCAAGTAACACTAAGAGAGCTAAAGTTATCAAATTTACTGCCCTGTTGGTCATATGCAGCCAAATCCAATACTGGATTGCGATAATTTGAAACAGGAACCTGAAAAAGAATGAATATTTTGAACTGAACAGATGCAAGAGAATTTTTTTATCATTAAAAAAAAAATGTATGCCGAGTTCTGTGAAATTTATTATAAAATTCATTACATGAGTAATGTTCATTAAAATGAGCCATCAATGCAAAGTCATTAAGCTGTACTTCAACTGCAAGGGTTTCTTTGGGGGCGTGGGAGGGTGGGGCTTTTTTTAGACAGTGAATTACCTTAAAACAAAAATCAAACCACACAGCTCAACTACATCATCTTTGGAATTCAAACAAATAATGAAAAATACTGCTATTTGTCAGAAGACATAGCTCAAATTTCTAGTGTTCATCTTGTGAAATGCATTAGCAATAGCAGCATACTGATGCAGTCTGACACATAATTGAGCTAGAAAAACAGGTGAACTCTGAAGTGACTTATAATACACAAAAATTTCCTTCTCATGTTGTTATTATATAGAAGTTACTTAAAATGATTCATCAACTTAATACACACTGCAGTTTTATGAAAGCAGGATGACTTTTGTACTTGCCTGGCAATATTAACACGACAATACACAGAGGTTACTCAGCAGACAACATGCGATGGCACTCATTAGGATATAGGAGGAGTTCTTTACGCTTGATAATCTACACATATGCATTGTCCAGTTATTGTGACTCAGATTTGCAAAGCTGAATACATCTGACGTCACTGAAAAATACTCACTGTATATGCTTACATAGGTATCTTCACATCAGCAGTGTTTGTGCCTTTACTAAGATGACACACACAAATGTACGCTTATGTAATAGTGCACATATGGTAAAATGTGTCTCTATATACTCAATGGAAGAGTTAGATTAGAATGAAGTGGTATAGGGAAAAATTACTGTCCTTAGAAACAGCTGCTGGGAACATTTCTGCCCCTTCCGTTTTTCGTGGTTTTGTTGTTTGTTTTTTTTTTTAATAAAAAAAAGAAGTTTATCTCAAGTCAGAAAGGCTTCCTCAGTGATGCTTTTCTGAGAAGCCTCAATCCAAATGCTTTTACATATACTCCTGTTTTCTGCTAGGTCCCTTTATAAACCTATTCAAATGATCGCTGTAGGAAAAATCACAGACTGCTCTCTGCAGAAGCAGATGACACCAGTGTGGCCCACAATACTAGAGTTACTGCTACTCTTGCAGCAAGTCAGACGCTTTATTTTGTATGCGGAGGTCCAAATACTGATTTTTAAGTTATGAGAACACACTCTTTTCCTGTCACTCCTCAGGCTTACCACTTGCTTGTTTTGTTGCAGCAAAGGGCAGGAGAGGTCAAGTTGAGGACTTCCATAAACAGGAGTCAAAGTGAGTCGCGAAGGGACAGCACAGATGAACTTCACAACAGCAGGCTCAACTGCTGGAAAAGGGTTGGTGACTGTGGGGTTGTTTCCAACTGTTAAGGCAATAACCTGTACAATTATGAAAACAGGCAAGTGAAGAGAGAGAAAAGGACTACTGAGTTCAGGCGTATTCTATTTTATACGCATCTCAGTTACCCTCTGATGTCAGAACAAACAAGCAAAAAACATGATTCCTGGGGATTCACAGCACCATTAAGGATGATGTAAAAGGAGGTGCACATTTCAAGAACAGTTCTATACCATTATCAAAATACTATTCCTGGCAACTTTTCCTAGGTATTCATGTTTATTACTATCAAGTTGAGTTAAACAGCAAATCTTTTGTAACCTAAAAAGCTAGCAGGCAGGTGCTTTTCTTGCAGAGTGAGAACAGAACAATATTAGTAGCTACTTCAGTGCATTTAAAAACATCTTATGATTTATTTTACATTCCTTTTTTAGCCTTCAACAAAACAAAGTGGATGTAAACACAGAGAAGGCTATCCCAGCAGGCTGAGGCACCCCTGGTCACCTGCCTTATCCACCCATGCAGATGGGATCTGTCCTGGACAACACTGAGGACAGACAGCAACATGTGCACAGTCAGTGTTTGTTCCTTTATGAATTTGCACTTACAGAAACAGCTACACTTCATATAGTGTCCACTGAGGAAATGAGTTAAACAATTCGGCAGCCACACCAAAATGCTTAGGCCTTGCAGAATTACAGAACAACATTAAATCAAAGCTAAATGCTTTATAAACTGGCCAGGGTGAGTAAAGCAGGATAAATCGCTTCCGCATGTTGCAGAAAATAAGACCAGATGGAAAATAACTACAGCCACTATCACAAAAACTGCACAAATATCAGAGCAGTAAATTCATACGGTTGTCATTTGTTTGACTAAACAGAATCACACTGGAAGGTAGCTTAGTAAAAAGAAGCAGGTCAGACAGAAGACCAGTTTACTGCAGTGACCTTCTGCTATGATCCCATTTATGCAAACTGAAGCTGCACTTATTAGGATCTGTTTAACACATTCTACAACATAAGGTTTCTGTGACTTGGCTTTATACTGCAATAAACCCATCATAAACCACTTTATAACAGTGTTATGAAATGCTCACTCTAAAACCTGTACCAGCATCACAAAGCATGAACTATGTACTTACCCGTGTTCTTTACTGGCTTATTATAAAAACTCCTTGTTATATAAAACGGTATAATAAATCTGAAGCCTGTTCTCAATGGCCTGAGCTCAATGTTTGATAGAGGACAATGCAAATACCTTCTGGCACTTACTTGCTCTCCCAGGCTTTTGCAAGATACTCTAACCCAATGCTGGATGTTATTTCGTGATGTAGGAGGTCCAAATAAAGACAGACTAATACTTTCTGCATCCTCAGCAGTGATGTTCCTGAAGAACTTTGAAGGCTCTTGTACCCATGGTCTTGGTCCTCCTTCAAATAACATATCTTTAGAGGAACCCAAAGTCACTAAAGCAACAGACGGAGGATCAATAGTCTGTAATGAATGACAGTTACAAATTAATGAATCTATTTACACATAGTTTGGTTGTACTTTGCAAAAGAAACTTCCTTCTTAATAGAAGAGCTACATTTATTATTTTGATTAGGCTATGATTTTTTCCCATACAGTGGTTAATTAAGAACAGAGTTGTACCAAAATAATTAGCACCACCTACAAGAATTCTGTCCAGTCAGATTATATTCACTGGAACCCACAGATTCAAAGAAAAGTTTTAACTACATTCTAATTACATCTCTTTCATGAAGAGTTACAGCAAGAGAAAGACCCTGAATATACTCTTCTGAGCACATTTAGAGAGTGAGTATTCCACTCCATTTTTTAAATAGATAGTACTTTAAGTTAATTAAATTTTACTCTTTAAAAATCCTTTCACTTTACAGTGCTCTCTCCAGCACAGTTCTGTGAATGTAATCATTCACCTATGCAAGTTTTATTTCACATCTCTACAATAAATTCTACATTGATGTGCATCACTGGGACAGCCCATGCGGTTTATCATTACAGAACTCAACCTGACATTTTAATACACAGTAACCATTTCTAGCTTGTGTTCCACAACATCATATTACTCAGGAGTTTAGTAAAAAAGAAATAGCAGCTAACATAAAGGATGGTTCAATTCCTTCCACAGGTGCGTTTTGGTAGGAAGAGACAGAAGGCATATGAAGCGTTGGCACAAATGTTCCTCTTTCCTCCCATTCACTCCCTGTTTATATTTGTAATATAAAGGTAAAAACCCATTGTGAAACTGTGAGATTTAGTCTGGAGTGATCACCTGCCTTTTGATTACTGTTTATCTTTCTTCCACTTTTTATGTTGTAATTTTTATTTTTTAAATAGATAGCTGACAGAAAAATGCCTGTGCCCTCCATTTCTGGGTATCATAAACACTTCTTTCTACAGAAAGGGGGGAAAAGAATGTGGAAGTCACTGTTCTACACTCACATATACATGAAACGTTCCTAATTAAAGTGACTATGCCTCTCTCTCACATGGGCTGCCAAAACCAGAAAAGTTTACACACTCTGCTCAGGATGTCTCAGCATCTTCACGGAATTACACTCAACTATTTAAGATCACTGACAGAAAAGCACATTTAAAAATTAAAATCATCATTACAGTCACAGATTTGTGTGATTTGCACAAACTTTGTTCCAGATTTGGGGAATAAAGCTATGGTCAAATGTATTAGATGTCAGCTTTGCAGATTCAGTGCTAGATCTCTGAAGATGAGGGAAACATACCGTTTCATATTCCACACACTGACCCTGTACTCGGGTTCTTTCTTCCTGTTTTCTTTAGTGAACTGTCCAACAGTGAGATATGTTTCTCCCATTTATATGGAAAAAGCATATGTTTTCACTGCCATATAGGCAAGTCAATGTTGCCTTCTTGCAAAAATCAGTCTATTTACTGTGAAAGCAGAAATCATAAGCTGGGTCTACTTTCATTTGCCATTACGGACACAGAATTATGACTGCCCCCTTATTACCTTATTCAGCCAGTTTTTCATCATGTAAAATGGACCGTCAAGAAACAAACAATTTGAGTCTCACATAATTTTCAACCCATCTAGGTCTGCTGAAACATAATTCCCTAATTCAGGTGTGCTGTACAAAACAAGACATACATCCTCATTCGCATGAGGGTTGACTCCTGTTACTGTCCTGCACATTTCTTCAGCTGACAGCAATTGTGACTCTTTTGCCAGAAGTCTGAAAAATGGGCAAGGATATCAAATTCACTTTCCACTTCTGAAGTTGCAACAATCTGTTAGTTTGCTATCACGCTACTCACTCCTCCATAGCTGGCTTGCAAGGTGCATGTAGGCAAACTCTACTACCTACATTCTCTGCAGAGAATTCCCCAAAACAGTCCATAGATTTTTTTCCTGTGACTCAACCACCCACCTCATTGTTTTTAACCATACTCATTACATAATATCAACTTGTTATTTGTCATGTAAAGGCATTTTAGGTGATGGCTCGCTTTAGGAACAATGAAAACAGACTTACTTTTAGGGGTAGATAAGCAGCAATAGTGATGCTAGCGCTGAGGTGGACGTGACCGTGGGTGTAACTAACAACGAGGGTTGTGTATCCTTGAGTTTCAGCTTTCACTCTGACTCCACTACAAAAATCAGCAGTTGGCTTAAGCCTTCCTGTCAGATAAATTAAAAACATATAAATATGTATTTTGAGAGAAATGACCAGACATTTTAATGCAAGTTCAACACAGCTTTTCTCGACAAAAGCATTTCCACCAGAAGTAAGTAGGTATGTGTTCTCCAACGAAATGGGTGAAAATGTTCACTATTGTCTTTCATCTCAAACCCAACACTTACCAAAGTATCCATATCTCACAAACCTCTTTATTTTCACACTGTCCTAAATAGGACATGAGTCTTTACTCTGGTACAAACTAATATGATTTTTGTCTCTTACTGAATATTTTCATCTTGCAGTTCTAAAATGAAACTGGCTTGTAATTAAGCACAAATAAGTCACATGGCTTAGACAACAACTTGAACTGCGGGCAATACATCATTTCTCTAGCTGAAGGTAAGGTATTCTCATGAGATTTCTTTGCTTACTTCGAGGACATTTTGAGGCTTGGGAGGGGTCTATTTTTTCTTTTTTTGAAACAAACAGTACAACAGCATGCTACATAGTGACATTTAAAATAGCTGCCTCTCAGGCAAACAGATGGTACAACGCAGACTGCTTTTACTGGCACGGGAAAGAGCCTCCATGAAAGAGACATTAATGGTACATCTGAATAACATACTGAATCCAGAAGACACAGGAACAGCATGTTGCTCAATGTCCACTTAGCCCAGCAACATTAATGGCAATCTTTCAAAATAACATGCATAATCCGTACTCTTGATAAACCTGACAAGAGACATTTTTTAAAGCACTGAGCTTAACAATGACAGAGCTTTGGCAAAATTTAAGCAGCTCATTGTCTTAGTTCCTTGGGAGCAAACAATGAACAGTGTCTTTATAGAACTGAAAGTACTGCCGGACAATTCGGGCAAAGCAGTTATTAATCTTAAGTGTTCTTTTAAGTCTTCCAATGCTACCTTCAAAACACAATATATGTGGACCTCTCTTATGAGAAAATCCATCAGCTTTGTTACAGAAGCATGCTAAAAATACTAAATCAATAAAAAGACATACAGAGTACTACATGTTATCCAATAATGTATTTGCCAAAATGCTTTCAGTCCCTCAAAACATCAAAAATATCAAAGGGAAGATCTGCATAAAAAAAGTAAATACATCCTCAAAGTAAAACTACTCTGACCTCTACCTCTGAAGTTAAGCACCTCTCTGGCAATACTGTACACAGCAATTCAAACAGTGATTTAAAGGAGATGTGTGACTTAGTAACACCTTAATTTAACTTTCAAAACAGGCAGGGAGTCAATTCACCTTGAAGAGGCCTAAACACACCACGGTTTTCTACTTCCACAACTAGATCAAAGTGTGAGCAGTCACTCAGTGGGACCGTCTCGCCTGTTTCAACATTTGTTAGGCCATTAATCCTCAGAGGCAGCTCCAATATTTGGCCAACACGTGCTTCAACTTGACATGGTATGAACTCCATCCCACTAGGTTCAGTTACGTACACCTGAAGGAGGAAAGGAACACAGGACAGAGATGCAGGAACACAACTCCACAAAACGGTACGGGAAAAAAGAAAAATAGACTTCAATATGCTCTCCTTATTTTAATTAGCCCCCTCATATGCTTCTCCTAGCTGATGACATCCCTCTGATGGCTGGAAACAATTCTTCTCAGATTCAACATTGCTTTTGTGTTTACCTGTCACAGAAGAGTATCAGAAAGGAGAAGCCGGGAAAAGGTTTGCTACTATTTTAGTGCTGTTTTCCCCTAACAGTCCAAGTTCGCATTAGTCTGGTGATCATTTTACTGCTACTTCTGTAATTCTCTCTTCTGCTTTGTTGATTTTAAAGTGTGGACTAAGTTGTACGAAATCTCCAGGACGTACTATCACCAGCTGGGGCACATTTAGTATCCAACCTTGACTTTCACAGCATAAATATTTGACATAGTCAGCAAGGCTCCCCAGCCTCCATCACTCACAGCAGCAGGTATGTGGAAGTTAAGGGAACTAACGGCCCAAACATTTCCCCAATGGCTTTTTTTTCTTTCTTGCATTTCTGTTGGAAAAACATTTTTAAAGGTGTACAGGGCTCAACATTTCTCCTCAGTACTATGTCAGAAATCTAAAATAAGTGTACAAGTATCTACTGATCTAACAACCCTTTGCATCAACAAGTAATCTTTACGCAAGAGATACTTTTGAAATCAAAAGGATTACTTTCAAAAATAAGACTGCCAGAAATAGATCTTCCATGCTATTATAGATGGTATGTTGATGAACAAGCCCGAACTGTATAATTTGTTATTCTGATTTGCTACTTTTTCCTTTAATGTTAAAGAATCCACCACAGTTTGCCTTCACATTTCGTAACAATCACTATGATGAAAGCTTTTCATTTGCAATATCTTAACTTGATAACCATCTTCAAATGGCTTCAGGATAGAATATTGAACCATATGGTACAGAGTTAAAACTGTAGTCCTTGTGGAACATCCTTAACTATTCCTACAACTTGCTCACTGAGGTCAGTAAATAGAACTCTTCAGAGTTACTCTACGAAGAACGCAATTCCTAAACACAAGAACAAAGGCATTCAAAAATAACCTATTCAGATTGTGCAATACACTGCTCTGAAAGCTCACATGGAAAGAAGTAATCTTTCTGTCTTCGGGCTTTGACTTATATTTGAGGATAAGAAGTTTTAAGTTAAAGTCTTCATTCCTGTATCTCCTGCTGGTAACTGCCACATTGCTAAAAAGCAGCATCCTGGGTTGTCCAGAGCATAATTTCAGAGCAAGTCTGTAACTAAATTCTGCACAGATTTTAATTTCTATCGTTATTTTAAACATTTAAGTCACTATTTTAAGCATGAAGTTTAGTACCTCTCTCAAATCCGCTTTGTAGAATTGGCATAAATAATCTGAGCACAAAACCTGAGCTAATTTACCCCTGAAAAAAAACAGCATTAGTAGATGCATTTGTTCCAAGCAAGACCTGGTTGGAAAGACCTTTCCCAAAACACACATACTAGAAAAAAATAAAAAAGAGAGGAAAGATATCTGCTTACACAGTGCTCTCTTCATTATGGGACAGATTTTTTAACATTTCTATCAAAAGGGTGCAACAGAAGTGTAGTACAATTACAGCAGTGCTGCACATGGGAATACTTAAAATTTATGAGGTATTTTGTATAGCTAATATACGTATATCTGATGCAATCAGCTTGTTCCCCACCAGTTGCTAAATTACAGGCATGTATCCTGGAAGGAAGGTGCACTGCCCCAGAGCTTGCAAGACGTGCTTCCTAAATCAACTTCTACACTCCCTCAGAAGCAAAGACCATCACCTTTATAAAGCCTTCGCCAGATGGAGGTTGTTTGCCAGCCTCAATAGTATCCACTTGGCATAAACAAACCTATTTCATTTATGACCATGCCGTTAGACAAACACAGCCTCTGGATCGCAGATTAGTCACACATGCTCAGTACACTATCTCTTAGATTTTCTGACATCGGGAGCAAATTTCCTTTTCTCTGTCAGGTTTCCATTCCAACGCTTAGCTCTTTGCAAAAGGCACAGAGGTAAAGCATATATTAAAATGCCTGACTTTGTGAAGGTAGAAGAGTAGTACTACTTCACAGTAGTGAATATACAACACAGCAGTACTTTTAGTTTTTATTCTAGCCTTAATCTTATTCTGTTCTTAAGGTCTGGCAGTTCTTAAGAGCTTGACAGAGAGAGTAAGCACTGACACAGTTACATTAAGGAAAATCATTTGTGTCCAAAGGACACCAGGAGATATTTCCAAATCAGTAATATGATAGGGAAAAATACTTATGATTGTAGATTTACAACGTTAACCAGAGCAGCTTCTTCATCGATCTTCACATACTCTTTCCTGTGGAGCCATTACATATACTGTTCCTGTATTTTCTTCACTCCCTATCACACACTGATCACCCTGACCAAATCCTAAGAGTAGGGTATGATTTGCACAGAGACCACAAAATCCCTCTTGGAAGGTGTATTTTTCATTCCCATTTTCTCCTAATTTTCCTAAAAGATAATTTTTTCTTGGCCAGCTTTGGTCTCCAGATTCATTCTGTGGCACTGTATAGCATTTCAGCCGCTTCTCTGGCAGGGAATTTCCTTGCACATCTTGATGATATCTGCCATCATTTTATATCAAAGGAAAACGCCTACCTCTTACTCTGCAGAAGAATTTTTAGTTTGGCTTGTCTGTTGAAATGGCTAGGCCAGCAGTAAATTACTATTTCCTACTCGCACTCAAAAGTTTCAACAAGGAAAAAGACTTGCCAAGAAAACCAGGAAGGGGCAGAAATGGGACTAAGGTTAATGCAGAGGAGAGAGCTTGAATCCCCAGAAGCACAAACTCTGACACTGATCACTTAACCTGCCACAGGGCAGGCAGGAAAATCTCTTGGGAGCAGTTTGGCAAGGGGAATGCCTATGGCGTTCTCAGCTTCTTCACTGTTTCCAGAAGCCACATTCAAGACTGATCAGGGAAAATAAGAGTTTTACCTTCATTTCTCCATAATGCAATGGATTCTGAACATCAATTGCCTGAATGACACTGACGCCAATATCACTTCCAGTTGTCATTACTCCTTTGACTGTCACTGTAGCAACCGCCTGGTTAGAACAGGACCAGCTGAAATTTCCACTTCCACCATGAGCCTAGAATAGAGAGAGAAAAATCTTTCAAATATTTTATAAAGTATACGGTTGTCATGTTTCTTAGCTGTCAAGACTTTGAGTACCTTGCATGAAACCCAGGGACAAACTGAGCAATGACAATGCTATTACTGAGGAAATACAAATAAAATAGCACCTCAGGAGTTTCAAACAAGCAAGGTCAAGTAAGAGATGAGAAGATTACCACCCTTCATCCATTTTAATTTCAGCTTTCTTCAGGCACATAGCCTATGCGCTCACGAGCGCTGCTAATCCACACATCTCCCTCCCAGCTGCAGAAGTCTGATGCTCACAAATCCCAGTGATTGATAGCGCTTAGAGTCAGCAGAGCATTTCACAAATCTGCACACCAGAGGCCTGGCACGTGGGATTACCGTACTTCTGAAAACTCCCACTGTTTCTCTGCTGCTGACAGCCAAAGCGCCGATGTTGGGTCTCAGAGCTGCTAACCCGGCACTCTATACCTACTAGCTTCTTTCAATGGGAATTGTTAAGGGATCTAAAGCGAAGAAAAAAGAAGGTGGGAGGAAGGGAGGGAATGAGCCAAGAGGGGAAGAAAGAAAAAGAAAAAAATTCACTCTCTTCTTAGCATTACTTCTTTATTTTTATGCTGAAAATCATCACGTCTACCTGCAGCCATTCAACGTGCTGCTCCAGCAACTGATGAGTCATGGAATGAGCGACAGGCACATGCGGAAACTGCCCACTCTTGCCACAAGCACTGTGAGGGGCTGCAAAACATACAAGCTACACTCCTGCAATGGCTTTTCAAGGAAGGAGTCAGTAACTGCCAAACTTGTAAACTCAGGTTTATCATGCAGATTCCCATAAGAAAACCCAAACCAACACAAAAAACCCCACCCTTTTCCTGGAGCACCCAGCTCTTGAAGGGCCATTTCACGTTAGAAGAGTTTACGTGCGTGGAACTGTTCTACAGAAAGGGTAACAACTAGTTACTTGATATTGTGGTCATCAATAGAGACAATTACACCCACTGTACAAGCACTTGGCAGCCAGACAGGATTATCCCTGCTGCAGGTTTATATTTTATGAAGGGCCAAAAAACGTTTTGCCAGCACAAGTAGAGTGTTGTCCTCCTAGATGTGTAATACTAGTTACTAAAGAAACACAACCATTACAATGCTGTAAAATGTATAGGTTTTAAATCATTACTGTGAGCTATAGGCAGTGTCTGTTGAGACAGATACTGTGCAGAAAGGTATACTGAACATAACGCTTTTTTAAAGCAAGTTTAAAAAAAGAAAACTACTTTCACACTCCATAAAATTCAAAGTTTCATCACAGTAAAACAAGCTGAATATCAGAGCAATTTTTTTGTTTACGTGCATTGCTTTCAGTTCTTTGACTTCCTCAGCATTTGCTCTAGCCCGCTTCATAATTAAATTAAAAATGGACAAGATGATAAATCTTGTCTAGGAGGACAGTGTGGAAAATAAACAAATCTAAATTATGCAGCAGCTTAGCTAATAACTTTTACTAGGGAAAAAAAAATAAAATCAAAAGGACAGTCATTTCCCTTTTTCCTTCCCATGAGCATGTGAATAACCAGATTACAGAAAGAGCACCGGACAAAGACAAATGGATAAATAGGTAACAGTGTGTGACAGAAAGAGATACGTGGGATGTGGTGAGAAACATTTAAAGAATGTAAAAGTTCAGAATGTTTTCTAAAGATATTTTTAATTTAAACAGGGAAATGAGCAGGAAACAAACTAGAAATACTCAGTTCTTAATAATTCTACAGAGTCACACCTTGCTATACAAACCAGACGCATTACTACATTTTTCTCTCTAGCACTCAGTTTGCACAGAGGAGACAAAAGATAAACCAGCTTCTATTTCAGTCTAATCGCTATCCACAGCCCATTAGCTGAACTCCACTCCATAAATTGTTACCAGTGACAGTGATGACCTCCCTAGGAAAAAAAAAAAAAAAGCCAACAAAAAAACAGCCTCCATGTACTTAACTTCACAAAGATGGCACTTCACTTCTCCAATGCATGGAAGGAAGGAAGGAAAAAAGGAAACATCTTTTTTTTTTTTTTTTTTCCTTTTTTACTTGCAATAGAAGCCATCTTATTAGCACAAATATGAACAAAGCAATCAACAAAAAAACAGACAGCTGACAAAGTAAAACCTAAAAGTCATTCTGACACCATCTGGAAGGAGTTACTTTAGCTATAAACAGAATTTGGCTAGATCCAAAAATCCCTTTCAACTTATTTTCAGAAAAAGTCTATTCACCAATTCAAAATAGCCCGACTCAAAAACTGTCGAGTACGAAGCAAACGCTAATCTACAGGCAGGAACAACAGTCAAGCTGTGTGCTATTGTAAACAACTGCTAGTACTGTGGAATGGGCAGATTGGGAAAATGTTCTCAGTTTCAGTAAATGCAAAGTAATTTAAATGTTGGGAGAAAAAAGTTTTTATGCTTCTAACAAAAAAAAAATCATAGTAAAGAAAGAATACTGATGCAATTACTGGAGTAACATAAAGGAATGTTCTCTGGTGAGATATTTGATGATATATGCAAGATAAGGTGAGACAATAATAGAACTGTAAAAGAGGTGGGAAACAGAAAAACATTTACTTTCCCTTACTGGGAAAACTCTAGCAGAAGTTATGACGAAGTATGAAAATGCATTTGTACTAAGAATGTTTACCACACTCTGCTGGTGTGGTTGGGTATAGCATAAACCAAACTAAACTCTAATCCCACAGAAGCTGAAAGTACAGCTGACAGCGCTAAACTCAATGGCGTTAACATCAGATTTATACTAGAGAACACGATTTTATGCCTATGAGATCGATTTGCTTACTTCAGAAACCATGTGTCCCACTGGCTGCCTCTTTTTGTATACTGTTTACTTGAAGACAGACTCAAAACTCAGCATGACTTCATGCTAAAAGGGAGGGGTAGGAACTGTGCATGAAACACATGAGTGCAGGATCTGGGTACCGTTGTACTGGAATAAGAGGCTGGGCTGGGGAAGCACACCATTCTTTTCACCGGTTAGATCATGCTATGGATACTGAAAGACAAGTCATTTGCTTCATCAAGTGTATGGGAGAACTGGCAGCATGGGAGCAAAGACATACATAAGAAATGTAAGAAAAAAGACCCATTAGAAGGGCATACTGTAAATGGAACTGTGGGCCTTGCCTCCCTTCAACTGTTTCTTAGAAGCATGAGATGTGTGGTGAGTGAAGGATACTGATGTCAAAGACTGATAATCTTGTGATGCCCTTTTTGCAGTCCCTTCACACTCCGATTCATGCTCCCATAATTCCATCCCTTTACAGCAAATGGCAGCCTCTAATTATAAATATGAAGTTTTGTACCTAGGATGTTTTCTGCAATTCCAGACCACTTGGTGAGGCTATGTGTGGTGCGTGCATGAGGGAGAGAGGAAGTGAATGAGAGATAAGAGGTAAAAGTCCATGGGGGTTTTAGGTTTTTTGGTTTCTTGTGTGCTTTTTTTAAACTACACATTAATTCCTGCAACTAACACCCAACAAAATTCCTTCAAATAAAGTTTTGGCTATCACCGTGACTGAATCATCCGAAGTCAACTCTATTTAAATGGATACGGGCCTCACTGCGCCTGCTTGAGCAATACCTCCTGCAATTAGATACTTCTTTGGCATACCTGTATAGTGTACTGGTAGACTCCTGCTTTTGGCTGCCAAGGAAACGTCAAAATGCTGGGTGAAAGAACTATGGGAACGTATATTTCAACATCTTGCTGGTTTCGCACTGGAACCGGAAATGTATGAACACCTCCATCCTACAAAAAGCAACAGCACAGCATTACAAATGGCAGCACAGTGCTTCCTAGAATTAATATTTCATACTTATACATAGGCAAGTTGTTGAAAACACCTCAGAGAGAAAGGAAAGCAGCTACTTAAGGATGCTTACGAACAGTGTCACTTGCGAGCAACTAGTCAGCTCATCGCAGCAGAGTGTGGTGTTGTATTAAATGAGTAGCATTACCATGGAGATACAGGTGCCCACATTAATTTAAAAGGCAAACAGCAATAACTCCTGGGTTTTGAGATCTTGTCTGAAGAGATCTTGTCTTGGCTAACTCCATACCTGCATTTACTCTTTGCTCATTCCACTCTGCGCCAGGTGAAGACAAAACTCAGCCTAAAAGACCCATTCCTCAGCCCATCCTGAATTACTGGCCTTTACAACTCTGCTGCAATTGTAATGCCATAACCCTCTGGCACAACATACTGTTTCTTACTTGCATTCTGAAGGAAAACTTTTACAGCTCTCAGCAGGCCTTATTTCATTCAAGAGTACCTCTCTGACACAGAGAATAAGCATGGCTTATCATATACAAGGACCTACTAAATCCTACTCAAGGAATCACTAAAATGATTTCACAGCAAATGGGTTGAAGCGTTGAATTTTTCCAAGTTTCAAGCCAAAGCAAATCACTTTCACACCACGTGCCCTAGTTAGCCATACATTCAGCAGCCTGCCCAAGTAGCAGAAAGTTAATGAATATTAATTTGAAGAGATTTGCAGGCTGATACATTTGGCAGATTTTCATTCCAGCATTTAACATCACTTACCAAACGACAGAAAACTTTCCAAATGTAACTGAATGCAGAACAAGGCCAGGGTATGACACTGATGATCTTACCACAATAAACTGTAAAATTCACCCACAGAATGTGAGAGGACCTTTGCAGCAGCACAAGGAAACGGTATGTGCCCGCATAAGTATCTGCCATGAAAAAAAATATCAGTGCTGTGCACCCCTAGTTTTAAGAGGTGTTTGCCACACACTCCCTAGCAAAATCCTCGTCTTTATTTAAGCAAATCCTCTGTTGACTTAATTGACAGTGTTCCTGAAGTAAGGATTTCAGAATTTGGTTCTTAATCTGTTCACACAAAGATGGCTTAGACCCATGCAATTCTTAGGTTTCCTTTACTATGTCACTATTAGGTCACTACTGCGCAAGTAAATTATTTTTAGGCCTACCAGTAAAGCAGAAGAGTTACTATGAAAACATACCTGATCTACTACTGATGTCAGTGCAGCATCAATAATGGTCTGACCCTTCTTTATTGCTTTCACATAATGATATGATCCATTCAGAGATGACTTCTGCACCTCAAAATATTCTTTGGACAGCTTTGTATTAATTCTGATATTCTAAAACCAGAACATTAAATAGATATTGCCACAGGTAACTGACATTAATACCGTACAGACAGCCACACACATATTAGCAACAGATCAATGAGAAAACAATTGTTTAATAACATAGTTCAAAGAAACTTACCTGAAACCGAGTAAGAATTTTTCTCTATGAAAGTTTGTCTTTCAACAAGATTATACTTTTTAGACACAGCATTAGCTCTACAGAAAATATTTACTTTTTAAAATTATCAGCTATGTGTAATTTAACATTAAAAGTACCAATATTTAGACCACCAAATAATTAATATTTTACAGTAATTTCTTAATTTTGTCATTCTTAAACACAAAAGGGGAAGAACATGCAAATATACTGCCCCAATAACACATTTCTGAGATCTAGCTGAAACTCAGATCTTTATCTCAGGAAGCAAGCAAGTGCAAATAAAATAACATTCACATAAATTTGATATTCTGAAAAGCAATGACAATAAATTTTTTCTGCTTGAAAATGAACTATTTAAACTTTGTTTTCTTTTTCTTATTATTCTTTTAAGAGCAATGTATATTTGGTACCAAGTACTTAAAATTCATCTTATTTAACTACCGAACAGTGAAGTGTTTTAGTGCTAGCTAACCATCTAAGCTTTTCCCATAATCAGCTGAAAGAAAATACATAGCTCCCCAAGAGTGTTATAAGCCTATCTTACACCCCATTCTTTAATATAAAAGATTGCCTCTAGACGTGACGTTTGGGGGGGACTGATGAGATGAAGCACCGTATTAGTACTGCTCTCCAGCAGTTACGCTGGTCTGAAATTTCCAGTGCAATGCCTATGCTACATGTTTGAAGTGCATTGTCCAGCTTCTTCCCATTTTTTTCTACAGCACTTAGACTCCCATGGGCACTTTCACACGAATCACCCAGAGTGCTTTATTTAAACAAACAAACAAACAAACAAAAAACTCCCAGCAAAACAAAGGGAAAAAAGGAAAAGGCAAGAATCAACATATTTTGAAATGTCCTAACTCAATGTAAATAAGAAAGTGCTCAACTAATTTCAAAGAAAGCCAGAATTTAGGAGACAGACACTCAGAGGTATATCAACATTTCAACTTACATCAGATAAATACACCTTATTGCTTGATTTATCATACACTTCAATTGTGATTTCATAGAGTCTGCCTGTTTCTAGGACCCATCTGTCACCTGGATGAACTGTAAATCCTACAAAACAGGAAATATTGAACAATGCAAACCAACAGCATCTTTACCTAATGGATATAAGCATTTTGCTTCTGGTGTCAACACTCTGAATATGCACATTCATTGTTTTAAGCTCTGAATACAGAGATGAAAAACAAAATTATTACTATTTTCACATTGAGCTACTTTTATGAATAAAATTACATTTCTAAGAAAAGTAATACGAGAAATGGAAACGTAGATATAAACACAGAAAAACACCAACACAAAAACAAGGCAAGAAATAGTATTAAGCAATCAGGAAAACTGCAGCCAGTACCAACCTAAATACCCCGGATTTACAACGTAGATAGTGCTGTTTGGTAGTCTGGAAACCCCTTGCATGCGAATACCTGAAGTCTTAGTAAAGGAACAGAAAAATTTTGACAAAAGTCAAGTAAACGTCAGCTTGTTCCTAGGGCTCCTTGTGCCTATTTGGATATTCAAACCTAAGTGTACACTGAAAATAAATGTTATCCCCACTACCCTGCAAGACAGTGAGCATTTTAGAGAGATTCCACTTGAGAATACAGTGCTCTAAATATAAAAATTAAATAAAGCCCCATCACATTTCCACATTGACTGAGGGGAACAGACATGATTTAATTCATCTTTTGCCAGCTCAATTTCTTAGAACATTTCAAGGCATCAGGCAGCTCTGTTGAGACCGAATTCACAGCAGTGCTGCTTTCTATGGCTCCGGCAGGTGCTCCTGATTTTCAAGCCTAGTGGTACAAATGTGGATAATTTTATCATTTTGTGCTACAAAGGGTGGAAAGTTTGTCTCCTGCCACAAAGACCTGGATGGAAAAGCATCCCTGAGGAAGGATACTCTTGTGCCCAAGTATGAGGTTAGTTTGTCCCTGCTGCAATGCAGTTACAACCGATGTTGCCTGGTCCAACTTGGCAACTGGCCATGACGGATCTCCCTCCAGATCAAGCACGTTGTTCTGTAGCTGCAGTTCATACTGATCAGACGGCATCATTAATTCTGTACATAAAACAGGACAACATATGAAACAATAAAAGCAGGTGTGTCAGTGTTTGGATGCTGCTAATTATTCCCGACTAATTTTTATTGATGCCTAGCCCATATATTAAATCAGTATTTTTAATGTCTTGTAGAAATAGCACTTCTGTGATTGTACCAACACACACACACAAAACGAGCTTCTTGCTTAGCTTTAATGTCTTTGAAGCTGCAATTTCCAACTAATATCATCGCACTGTTTAGACCTAACATACAATTCATTCCCAGCTTCAAAAGTGGTCAAATTACTTTCTACGAGTTACTGATAATTTCTGCTGCTCCATTCTGCACTACTAGCTGATGTAGTGAGCCTTGATTTTTTTAAAAAAGAAAAAGAAAAGAGTCAAGTCATTACCAGCACAGTAATGCTGCTGGTAAGCAACAGATGCAATTACAAACTTCCACACTCTTAAATGGACACGAGCCAGATAACCCACACTTGCAGAAGTGGAGCAAATCCATTTGTCAAGAAAACATTTTCTGATAGAAAAGTTACTAATATAAATTTGATTTAACTAAGAAAGTCAGACATAGTTTCTTAGTCAATGTGGAATAAATGAGTACATCTAAAACGATAGTGTTAGCTCCTATTCTAAGTTACCCTTACCTTCATGTCCTTAACAAGAGTATATCCTTTATATGCAAGAGCATATCCTTTATAGACATAATTTTTCTGACTGAAAAAACTGTTATCATGTGCTTTAGGAAAACAGTATTAAATATTAATAGCTTAAATACAATTAAAAATTTCTCAGCTGTTAAAAATTCACACAAAGCATTAAAAAAATTTAAAAAAAAAACAGAACAGGACAAACCTGTAATCTTCCCTTGCCTTATTTTCTGAACTCTGTACTGAACTGATGTTCCTACCAGAAGATAAATGTCATATGCTGGATTTAAAAGGATGTTTTCCAAAATAAGCAATCTGACTTCAGCAGGATGAACATGCTATTGATTGAGGGAAAAAGAAAAAAAGCAACCACATTTAAAGCAGCTCATTTGTTTGAAACAGATCATGCAGCAATAACTTATAACCTATACGTGAAAAATATTACTTGCTGCAATTGTCTTTTTATTATCATCTCAAATTTTGTCACAACAAGGGACAATGTTGTTTTTTTTTTTCCTTCAGCCTTGCTCTGTGTATACTGTGCAAGGCTGAAGAAAAAAAAAAATCAAGTCTGTATGGGCATCATTCTGGTTTATTTTTCTGGAGAATACAGAAAAACTTGAGACAGACGCACAATGACTATTCAGACATCTAGAAATTTATTTTCCCTACTGTAAAACATGGTACCTCCATGCAACATATCCATTACAACTTCACTGAGGAATCTGTATCAAACTCATTGGTCTATTAAATCAGGAATACAACAGATAATTGTATAAATTCTATTAGTTTGAGGGACGTTCACTGAAAACGTGCAGTCTGGCAGCAGTGAAACATGTAAAGGAACTACTAACGAGAAAGCCATAACAATTACAAATGCAATAATATTAGTTCAATTTCACTTACAATATCAGCTCAAAACTAATTCAGAAAAATAAAACAGAAAACTAACCAAGCTACAAGCATTCAGGAAAAAAAAAAGTCAGGCTGATATCACGTAGAGTAACTATATTCAGCACAATTGGGTAGAACTGTAATGAAAATACAATTCTTAACATGCACTATTATTTATGCCACGTTACTAGTATTACATACGTTTAGATAATATTTTCATAGAACACTTTACAGGTACAGGTTAGATAGTCCAAGGCAATTCTGCTTTAAGCAAAAACATTAAGTACAACATGTAGTAACACAAATCTGCAAAGCCAGACTGCAGATACAAGATGAACTCTAGAAAAATGCAACCATTTTATAGAAGGTTTGTTTTTTTTTAAGGGGCAGTATTAAGTTGATACTAGCACAATGCCAAGCATTCCTGTAAGTGATAACCCATAAAAACTCTCTCAGCTATCTGTAAATTCTACTAAGAGAAAAAACAACTCTGTTACCAAAGTTAAATGAAAAACTCAGTCACCACAAGTTACAAAGAAAGAAACAGCATGGATCTACATAACAGCTGGAAGACAGCCAATACTGCAGTTTAACACCCTTGTAGCACTGACATTCTGATCCCAAAGTCCTTCCTTGGAGACCAGAATCTAATGGGATAGAATTAGATATTAACAAAGTGTTCGTATGACACTCATTTCAAGCACAATAGGGAATATAAAAGTATATCCAACGTAGCAATCCTTGTTCTGGATATTTATTTATTAAAAAAAAGACCTAAAGTGTTGTAGTTGGTTATTTTTAAAAAGAGCTAAAGGGCCAATGCCCTATCCAGCATGATTCTAGTTTTATATATATATAAAAAATATGAATGACTACCAGGAATAATAAAATTGAACAGAAGTATTTGAAGTGTATTGCTCTGTCGCAGGGCCTTCTGTCAGAGAGTTAGGTTTAGAAAGGTTAGGTAACTGCACCAAACTCCAAGCCTTTCAGGGTGATCAAGAGCAGCACTGTCATCTTTTGTGATATGGGCTACAGAGTCAATCCATTAAGACAGAGACGAAGCACTGATACCCACAACGGGAACAGTATGTCAGGGCAAACTTACAGGACTATAAGATTAAATGATTTTTAAAAAAAGATGAATGCAAGTTTCTTACCTTATAGACGCTTTCCTGTATTCTTGCTTTTAATTTAGAACTCCCTGTTTTCATTCCTGACACCAAAATGGTATCTCCTTGTTTCGCAACTTTTTCCATCTCCGATATATAGGAAGGTGGAATATAAGTGGATTCTAAGAACTTGAGTATACTGAAAGGTGAACCAAAAAGGGAACAGAAAATTGTTAACCAATCTTTGTAAACCCACAGAGAAACAACAACAGTATCTACTCCCAGCTATTTCATTTTTTAAGCAAATTTAAGATGTCTGCCTGGGACCAGATATCCAAATTTTACTCTTTCTTCAGGATATCTGCAGCTAATTTCTGTGACTGATAAAAGTTTGTTTGAAGCTTGTTTGTGGGCTTTCAAGAGATATCGGAAGACTGCACATGTTGTCTATAATGATCCCTCCAGTTTTTACAGTAGGTGTATACTGCAAAAACTCTCACGATTATTGTGGAACAACTGATGTGAAGGACCCAAAGCTTATGTTTATAAAAGCAACAACTTAACAAACCGCAACATAACTTTGACCTATCTGAAGAAGCTAGGATGCATTTAATAAATGACTACAAAAAAAAAAACACTTACAAGCAGAATACTTGTAGTAACTGTTAGAAATTTCAATGACGTGACAACAGAGAGGAAAGGAATTTGTCATGAATGGGTAAACGACAGGACAGAAATCGGAAGAGGACCATGTTTTAAAGGTTGACAGCTTCTGTATGCACATGATCTTTTTGGCTTTATGTGCACTTTCCCAGTAAAATCAGTAAAGCCATATTGAGAACAGTTGTGAATATGAACAAATTTACGACAGTTTATTGCTTATTTTGCAAGGCTGTAAAACCATTAGAACATTTTTATGCTATTATAGCTGTGCTAACAGTAGAGCATATATCAATATTAGTTTGGTTAAAATCACATCTCTAGCAAATACTTATACTGAAACAAGAAGCTCTGTATGGACTAGGACTTGGATCATAAATCCTACTGAACAATTAGCCACTGCAGATAAGGGCCATACGCTCATACCTGCAGCTTCAAGTGCATTATGAGCTTAACAGGCTTTCCTCATTTAATGCCGTGCATTTGTTTCTCTAAGGCTACAAAACTGGAGTTTGTGTTTAGCCAGTAGCAAAGAGTCTTGTTTGCTACCCCTACCCCATTTCCAACGTACTGGGAATACAGGTTTGAGGATGGAAGTTAACTGTTAACCATTCTGCTCTCTAAAAGGACTGGTTTCCCCACACGCTAGTCATAAAATTTTCATATAGATAGATAAAGCGAGGTTCTTTAAAGGAAGATCTAATTTCCTACATTATTTTATGTCCCACAATCTACCTACATTTTGCTGGAAGCTGTTTTCTAAAATAACTGAAGCCTCCAGTGCATGAGATTAAATCTATCTGATCTTGCAAACCTACTATATGTTAGGGAAGTTTTGCCTGAAGCCGTACTCAAGAAATGTCTGTAACCTGTTTCGTGAGAAAACCTCATGCTTCACATGTTTGCAGTCTGGTCAAACTCACATATATCAGGGAGGTATTTTTTCTACCAACATTCACGTTGAGCAAAGTCAAGATTCACCGTGGCATATAATATGATGAATCCTAGCATACTACTGCTGGATAACAGGATCTTGGTGTGTTGACACCAGCTGATGTCAGTGCAAAGACAAAACTCTTGGAGTCCAACTTGAAAAATATCCCATACAAGATACTGCTCAGTACCCTTCAATTCTGGTTAGTTTAATAAGGATGGAAACTCAAATTTCTGTTTGAAGCCATTGAAGAACAGAACAATGAAGTCATCACTGTAAAACCACACAGTGCGAATGCTTAATAAAACAAATTATAAAAAAAAAACAAACCAAACACCACCACCAAAAAAGAGGCCAAAAATAGTCTGGTGACGACCAGAGGAGAAAATAAAATAGATAAAATAAAAAAATCATACATACATACTATTCCTATCCCTGCCACAGATGAGCTTTCTGACTTTTGGGCAAGAACTCCACCTCCATTACATGGAGGGAATATTTCCTTACTATACACTAATGCTGAAAAACACTAATTTCATTAGCGAGTTGAAAAGCACTTTCAAGATCTTTGGATAAAAGTTTCCACAAAATACAGCACTTCTAAATTCCAGTTAACTTATTCTTTGAGTCAGTGGCACCGTGGCTTATTTATCAAGCAAGTGCTTTCCATTCATTGCTTTGTCTGAAAGACAATATATTGAATAGCTTCATTGAATCCCCTTCATTGCGTTATTTCACCTGACCTTATGAGCTGTACCTAGCTTACAAGCAGCCACTTGGTCCGTTCCAATTTAAAGGGTAGATACTTTGAAAACTATTTCAATACCAGAGCTAAGTGTTGACCAAAACCTGAAACTCTTCAAGTTCAGAGAGCTCCTTTATGAAATGGAAGATTACTTTTTTCCTTAAAAGAAAAAAAATACTAAAAATTAAATCTCTCTGCTGAAATCCTGAGATAACAGCCGTACTGATAAATCTTCCCTTTGCACAAGATGTTTCAGGAAGATCAACAATTGCATCTATTTATTTCCAGTTGTTGCATTAGAGCTACCTGGGCTGCTCATTAACACTATCAGTGGTTATGTTAAACAGGGATGAGAGTGCTCAGGCTCTTGAGTAGGCACTTAAAAAAACCACTCTGAAACAACTGACCCATAAGCATTATTTTAGGCATCAGTTCCGTAAACTGCTTAGATGTGGAGAAATATTTATACACATCAAACTTAATGGACATGAGGCTTTGGCAAACAATTTAAATGAACTTACCGTAATGCATTGTGGGAATCTGAGAAGCCATCAGACTCTGTGTCTTTTACTATTGTCCAGTCAAAGACCAACCCTGCCAATGTGCTGAAAGTGTTTCCTAAAAATCAAACAATCAGATTAAAACAAAAACAAATAACAAGCATATAGTCTTCCTGGAAGGCAAACTGTGACTTTTCCCCTAGGAAATTTCTCTATCTTATCCCTAAAAGAAGCACTATTTGCATTTAGTTAAAAATCACAGTCTACGTTGCTTTATTGACTTTGGTGTTTCTGTTCACATTTTGCAAGACCATGTGTCACTTTATGTTTTTCACACAGCCCACTAGATTGGTGCAGGAGACACCACCCATCCTCCACTTGTCAGCCCCTTGCTTGGATAGTAGCAGGACATAAAAAACCCCACCCTGATAAGCAATCTTTCATTTTGAAATGTGGATCTGAGATACCATTTGGGTAACTTGAGTTCACAGCACTGATGAAGTGCACTTTCCACGTTGTTTTGGGTTTGAGCACAACCATGATTTACCCGTAACAGGTGTAAGACTTCAGGAAAGGAACTCAGACTGAGCACCGTCTTTCTAGGAACTGTGAACTACTACAACATGAGAAATACTAAACATTAAGAAGGAACAAAAAGAACAGAAAGGAATAAACAGAGTGAAAAAAAAATTGATCATGATTACATTTAAGTGTAATGAGCTGCTAATCTGAAAGATCTTTCAATCTTCAAGGTGAGTCTTGCTCTGAATTGCAGTGTCCACTGGCACAAATAAATATGGAACTGAAATCCCAGTATTTACCATATTTTAAAATGTATTTTCATTTGTGTTACTCCCTTTGACATTTATATCTAAATTAATAAAGTAAGAATCAAAGCAAATTTATTATCGAATTCTTATGCTTAAAGGTTTATGACATTTAAGACGCAAAAATATTTTAAGACGTGCTAACACAATGCACAGCCTATGTTGTTTCTCCCATTTTTATTAACTTACTGCAGATAGCTCCAAATCCCACATAAATAGGATTTAAACCACAAAACTCTGAACAAACAAGGCAATGTAATTAAAATTGATTGAGACTGGATTATTTAACATGCATTCAAGCCTAACTTTCTTCAGTGATGCATGCTTTAGCTTTGCAAAGCTGCATTACACTCCTTTGTTTTGCTCCAATTGAAAACAAGAAGGCTGGTGGAGAATTGCATGTCGCAGCACTATGGAGAGGCTACGCCTGGACACAGCCAGTGCCGCAGCCAACTGGAAGCAAAAGCACAAACCCTTATGGCCTCTGAACCACCACTGGGCCTGGATGCCCTGATGTTGTGGCCTGGGGTCCCTCACCGTGAAGGCAACATCAGGTTATCAAACGATCATGGGCATTCCCCAGATGATGCAGGGCCCCACTCAGCCGAGACAGGATCAGCTATCTCTGCAGCACGGAGGGCAGCAGCTGTCTGCAGGTTAAGCCTACCAGAGGCAGCACCCAGGGATGCAGACGGGTAACACAGCGCTTGCCATGAACTGTATTATGCCTTTTTTCTTCCCTGCAGGATCACACAGCTGTCACAGGAGTTGTAACGTAACCCTTCCAGGCTCCTTGGATGTCAGTGTAGGCAGTGACTCGTGCTCCTGCTTCACAGCCATAACCTGGCCCAGAGCTGCTCCTCTGCGATGCTTCAGCAGAAAAGTGGCTCTCACTGGCCAAGCTGGAGCAAACCCCAGTAAACAAGGAGAGCCATCTCGATGTGCTCTGCTCCCTCGCTGGGGCAGGAAGCCAGTGTGCCTTGCATACTTGTCACCAAAGAAATGCAAACTCACATCTTGATGTGAGTTAAATAAGAGAAGGACTTCTAGTTAAGTCATAAGAAAATAACTTGAGCAAAGATAAACAGATAAAAGAAAACAATATCTATTTTTTTTTACCCTCTACATTCTATACTTAATTTGGCCAAAGATCTCCATGGTCATCTTCCCCCCTTGCATTAGTAATCTTTGAAAAGTACTATTTGGGGATCGAGTTTATATTTGGAGTGGCTTATTAAAAACATCTACAAAAAGGAATCTGCATTAATGTAACATTAAAAAAATACAGCTTATGAAAAAATAACTGGACAATACATATACGGCAGAAAATAAGAAAGGAAACTCTTTGTGAAGACATATCGATACTCACAGCAGTAGAATCATCGATATTAAAGAATGGTCTGACCCATACTAGATGCAATAATCTGGCAATGTAAAATGCAATAATCTCCTTCAGCCCAACACAAGTCACACTGGGTAAATCCCCAGGGCCTACTTAACTTTACATTCCAGGGAAAAAGCTACTTCACTGCAACATTATATACATACAACGGCTGATACGAAGCATCTTCTCTGGTTCCCTCTCACCCAGACTGCAGTTACTGGCTTGACACCTGTTCTTTGTGCAAGTTCTCAGCAAACCTAACCAGATTTTTCCCAATATTCATTGAGCTGGATAATTATTTTATATTGATTTTTTCACCTTCTACATATTAAAACAAAAAAAGCGTTCAGAAGTCCCTTATTCAATTCTCTGACTTTTCCTGAACAATTATGTCCTTCAGTAAACTTGCCACTGCTCTTGAATTTATTTATTTTTTTTAAAGTGTGCCAAGAAACACCACTGAGAGTCCAATATGTCCAAAGGTCTCCCAAGGATGGATCCCAAGGTTATTTGGGTCAAAAGGAATTGGTTTTCAAAGCTTTTGAGTGTATGCCGATCCCCTAAACTTAGATTGGGAAGTTTGGTCCTACAGCTTCTAACCAAAATCTTGCTTCAGCCATGCAGATTAAACTTTTCTTTGTGCGTTTTGAACCACCGCTCCTGTTCAGACTTGGGAGGCTTCCAAGGCAAATTTGTCCACTGAGCATGCTTGAGATTTTGCGGAAACACCAAGTCAAGAATCTGGTATTACACATAGTATAAGAAAATGAAATTACTTGTCATTATTAACATATTGCCATACATAGCCTGGCATTCATGGTTTACAAACAAACAAATGTAGGACAGGCTCATTAACTACCCAAACCAAACAATTCAAACTTTTATAACTACTTGACATATCATTTCCTTTCAGCCCAGTAGTTGTCCTAAAAACCACTTGGTCTGTGTGAGTGTTGATGTGTGCATAAAAATCAGTTGTTAAAACCAAAGCACAAAATTCTTACCAGCATCACAATTCTTTTCCTGATGCTACAGGTAGTATGAAAAGCAGTAGTTCTCTGCTCCTATTAAATAATTATGCATTCAGCCCAAATGCACTGACTTTTATGAGCCTAAATGGTACCTCCCAAAAGCGAGTGTTTTATAATAATTAATATATATTAATCCAAGCATAGGTGGTTGGTCTTCAACATCATCTCTGAACATCCTGTTGGATGCTTGATTAGACTCAGATAAAATGTCCTTTTGCAAAATTCTTTAGACTATCTCAGCTCAAAAGAAAACAAAACCAAAACAAAATACAACCCCCAGCTCAGACTACTTCACATTCCTGTGCAGCCTTACTCAGACTAGTTAAATCCTGACGGGACATTTCAACAGGCCAAGTGTTGGGACTTTTTCCATTACATTCTTACTCCTGACCTGGAGGTAGAATTGCCAAGAGCTGACACCTTTAATTTAATTATTTTAAATTCTGATTTTTAAAAATACCCTCAGCACTAAGAGTTAAGTTTCCTGGGAATATAAGGAAAAAAGGCAAGCAAAAGTTGTTGAAAATCAAGCAGTATTTGATTTTCCTATTCAGGTGGCACGTAGATTTTAAATTTAAACAAAAACAATAGGTTACTGAATGTATTACTCAGAGAATTCCATTTAAATTACTCAGCTTGGCTTCTAACATTCAATTGTGGCGCAATTAAAACTGATGCACATATCAGACAATTCAGAGTTTCAAGGTATGTTTTATCTCCTATTAGTAAATCTCTTACCTTCAGAATCCAAAGCCTGAATTTTTAGCTCCAGTGGTGAATCTTCAAGATAGAGTTCTCTTGTTGTGGACACAATTTGGATGCCATGAATTGTATCAACTATAGCATCACAACGAAGCACTTGTCCAGTCACTTGGAAGAGACATCAGAAAGAGCACATGAAATCAGCAACACTGCACACGCTCATCAAGAGCGTCAACAAGACAAAATGATCCTCAAATTTAGTTAATGACACAAGACACTGAAGGAACTGAAACTAGGTTATGACCTTGACTAAGAAACTCTTGGTCAAATGGTGATTGGTGGCTAAGCAAGCAAGAAAAGCTGTTCCCTTCCTCTCTGAACTTTAGAATAAATCTTAAAAAACTGTGATTTCCATCTACATTAACCGTTATGGGCATTTTCTCTGACTACATATTAAGAGTTTCTACAGTGCAACTGTCAGACATGGCTCATGTCCTAGAGAACATAATGACTTTTACCCACAGATGATAAACCCCTATACACTTCTTCATTTACTGACTGCAAGACGTTTAATTGGCCATCTGGTTTTGCCTACCTGCCATTACAAAAACTAACCAGGTATACTGTATGACAGACACAAAGGGAATTTCCAGCTTTCTAAATGCAAAACATCTGAATTTGCATTATATAAAAAGTACATGTTGAAAATTATTTTCAGCCACTGCTCCCCGCCCCTTTTTCTTTTTAGAGAATTACCCATTTTCCTGGATGTATCATTAATATAATTAACACTTATTTGAGGACTTTAACAAACAGAACTTAAAAAACACGCCCATGGAAGGTCTAAAATGACTGTGCACATCAATGGAAATTTCTTGTTTTGTGCACTTTTAAATCTCTACATTGTTTCTGGAGGATGCCAGGATGCCCATAAACAAGTAGTGGTGTGCTTACAAAAAGTTAAAACTTACTTATGTCTTCAGCAAAGATGATGCTTGTCAGACGTGTGGGCTGTGAGGACCGTGCCTGGACAATAGCTTTCTGCGAACACTGGCGCTCATCCTGATCTGCCAGCTCTATGCTCGCAACCTCCGGCCTGGTGGAGGACCTACAAGATTATTTGGTTGTGTTAGCAGGATTTAAGTTACTGCTAGACAGAAATCAAAGATCCGGTTTAAAACCCACCAAAATAATTTATACAAGACATGTTACGTGGTCAGGACCTGACTTTCAGAAGAGCTGGATTGCAACAGCTGCCTGAGGACTTCAGCACAAGGGAGCGCGGGCTGAGGAAGGGGCAAAGCACAGACCAGAAACTCACCAGAGCCCAGGCGGACACATGCAGCATTCTCTCTGCCGTGGCGTGTTCACTGCTGAATGCAATTCAGTCAGTTCAGAGCTATACCCAGCTACTTAATGAAATTACAAAGCCTTTGGCCTGTTTATTAGCTTAGAGATGTGGAATAAGCAAAACCACATAGAAACTACTGAAGTAGAAGGTAAAATAATTTATCTAAAACCCCACTCGCACTTGTAATTGCATGTTCAAAACAAGTTTGAAACAAAGTTCTGAAAAAATCTGAAGTTTTCCTTGATGAGAGAACATCACAATTATGTATGTTTGCTATGGCAGAGGCTCTGAACAGCTAAAACCCAACATTTTTTAATCAAGCAATTTAAAAATAAAAAGGGGGATTTAGTCTGTTTAGCTGAAGTATGTAACACTCTGTAAACCATGCAAAGTTGTATAATCACCTTTGGTAAAAGATTTGGTGAACACGGAGTTTTAACCTAAAAATTGATGCATCTATTACTTCTTGCTCTGACTTGTATGACTTCTCAAAACACAACTGCTCCAGGAATGAGCTTGTGGGAAGCTCACCATGGACATGGAGCCTGTGTGCCAAAAAATGTCAAGAGTGGGAGAGGGCAGGGAAGTTTAAAAGTTATTAAAAACGAAGCGTCTTGAAATTAAATTTGAGATGGTAACAATATACATCTAAGGCCTGAATGTAGAGTGCCCAAAGCAATTAAAATGTTCAAGCAGGCCATAGCTCTTGTAAACAGTTAAAGAACGTCACCCCTCCAAAGCGCAATAAGCTGCTGACTAACGGTTTTGAAGAACTGGGTGGTGACTGCTCTAGTCAACTCCTTGCTCATGCTACACCTGCGGGAGTTACTGCAGAGTAAGCAGAAAGGCAGCCTGCGGGGACTCCAGCTCAGAGCCCAGCACCCTGCTTAAGCAGCTAATGAATTAAGCGCCTGAAGCAGCCATCCCTGTTTGCTCAGGGATCCGAGTCAAAGCTCTTTCACAAGGGTCCTTTGAAGGCTTAAAACAATGAAAGAAAGCATTGATGACAAAGCTGTTCGGGAATTGCTTCTCCCAGATGATGACAGCAGCCGTGATGAAAACATTGCATTATCTGGGAAACGCAATCTAAACTGGGCATTAGATCCCCACCTGCTAAAGACGAAAAGCCTAAATCAATCCAGCTTCACCTTCTGGAGGATTTTCAAAAATGCCTACCTGTGGTCCATGGGAAAAATCTTCTAACTCAGCAAGGAGCTGGAGGGGAGTTTCAAACAAACAGCAATATCATACATGCCCTTCTTCCCAGACATAGGTTTTACCTACTTTTATTACTGGCAGAACCAACCAATCCAAAACAGTGAAGAACAAAATTTCTTGTTAACTAAAATTGTATCCATTTCAAAAAATAACATATGTCAGCGTGTTCAGTTATCTTAGAGTTAACTGTTGCAGTCCAGGTGAACATGGACCAGTTTGGCTGTAGTCACTGGAATAAAATTGCAAATCCTGTTTTCAACCTTAAGCAACGAAAAGCACAATTCTGAAGACAAATCCAATTGTGCAAGACGCCAAGATCCCTTTGGATCAAAGCAGTCAGTAAGACAAGAGAACACTGCATTTCTCACAGAAACTTCACATGAAACAAAAATACTTCTGTGTCAGCTCTCTGGTTCCCTACATATGGGACTAGATTTTATCATACTATACTTCCAAACAATGAGGCCCCAAAAGCTTGTAATCCAAAGGCACAAAACCCCAGTCTGAACATTTTTAATTGTGCATGCTAATGGCAGCGTACAGGTTCATTATACACTGCCTAGCAGTATGATATTTTTGTCTTGGGCAAAATTCATTAATTCATTGAATCATTAATTCATAGTATCAGTATGCTCCCAACAATATTTGGCTTACTCAAAGACTAGTTTTAAAGGATTTTGAAACAACAGTAGCAACTGTTCACCCAGAAATTTCGAAGTATTTTACCTGATCAAGGGAAAAACAACCCACAGCAGTAAGCAATGGACAACTTAAAACACCAATTAGAAGCTTAAACCTGAGAATTCTTATATTCTAGATACCTAAGCAATGTACACAAATATGAGCATATTTTTATATATGAGGGTTTACACTGTTTCTAAACCAATATGGTTTATTTTCTATACCAGTAGTGCAGTTAACTGTGCTACACAGAGACTAATTAAGAGTGAACAATTAGTTATTTTCCTGTTATTCTGTAGCTTCTTAGGCAACCATGAAACAGTTTCCAACATTTAGCAAGTTTCTTTAAACAACGTTAGTATTCACAACCAGTAAGGCTTTCTCTGTACTTGGCTGGTAGGTTTTTTAAGCTGAGCATGCAGATCTGCAGGCATTTGTAAATAAGCATTATATGTATAGAATTGACTTTTACTTTTCTTATTTAGTTCTTTACATTGCCTAATATTCCCTGCCATTAGATTTTTTTTATTATTAATTTGAGCGTTTTTGTGCTCTTACAGTCTGAAACTGATTGTGTTTACAACACAACAGGGGTTTTGCTGTGTTTTGTATTTGTTCTTTTAATATATGGTTAGGTATTGTAATACATAACTACAGTTTGCATTAATAGCAGTGTTGTGAAACTAAATCTAATTAGAGGATATTTTTCAGACTAGAAAAAGAAAGGAACAAACATAAATTAAAAGTCTGCATTACATTTTAGCTGTAAACTTATATACACTCCACAATTATGAAGGAACTTTTAAGCCTTTACAGCTAAATGCCAGTTAATTCTTAGTTGTCACTGGAGTAGCGAACCTGAGATCAAATCCTATTTTAAACTACTGTCATAGGCCAAATAGTAGATAGAATATCAGCTGAATTTCTTACTTTTCGAAATACAAATATATTTTTAATTTAATTACCAGTAATATGCCTGCTATTTTAGGCAATTACCTGGACTGGGCAGGTGAAGTAGGGCCTTTTGGAGGCTTGGTTTACTATTGTGATTTATATTAAAAAACAATCTGCACAACTATTGTTTTTTACACCGTAACTTATGAAATATTTAATAACCCCTCACTATCATTCGGCAATATCAAAAGCACATTCTCTTTACAGCTACATCCAATTGAGGTTCAAGTACAGAAAGGGTAAGGCACCGATCAAATAGGCTGTGTATTACAGCTGCATTACTCTGCTGTAATACACACAGGCATCACCACTGTGTCCTAGATGGACAAGGGAAAGAAAATTTTGCTTTAAAATGACACCAAAGACCGCAGTTTATGTCATCTTCCAGTTACAGCAGTTCTTGGGCAGCATGTCATATGAGAGCTAGTCTTGTCAGAGGTCAAAATTAGATCCTGAGAAGCAAGCAATGGGAAGCATTTCTGGCACGAGCTCTAGATCCCATGCCAGTGTCTATAAGAAAGAGCAAGGCAGGGGAGGAAGCACGAGAAGGAAGAGTGAAGAGGTGAGGAAGAAAAGCTAACAGAAGAACCAATGTTTATTTCCCTCAGAATAAAATCCTCCTTGCAGGGGAATCAATGACACTTGCAATAAAGACTGCCAGTCCTTTTGCTGATTGCCATTTCTTTCATGATTTTCACCCCCCTGGACACAGAACTGTGTGCCAAGACCGCATCTACAGATCTACCCAAACCTATGCCTGCATTTTTTTAGTCAACTGTTCTGTAATATCACATGTGAATACTTTCAGGATTATACTTAAATTACTGATCAGCTGGTTTAAAGATCAGGCAAATACTAGTCTTTCCCTCACTCTAGCAATACTCTTGTTGATTCTTAATTACTTCAGCATTTTATATTGTTTTGTCAGCTCTTCAGACTAAACTCAACTGCCTTAATTAGCAAAAATCCACTCTTGTGGAGACGCACCATGACTGGCAGTTGAGCTAATCTTTTAGAATTCATATCAGGCATGTGGGCAGATACGCAGCCAGAGGGAAACTGGATGGTAAAGGTTTTCAGGAGTCTGGTGAGACTGGATTGACCAATACATTAGGTACCCTCTTTCTAGTCACTCTCAGGATTAACACTGTTGACATACAAAAATGAAAAGAGAGACAGGAGCCAGAGCAGCGCCCAGGCAACTGTAGTTGTATGATAAAAAACAGATTCGCAGAGAACCAAGAATATGGGAACTGAACCCATTCCAAAGAAAACACAGAGGGAGCCTGGCAGATTTCCCTCAACTCTTCAGGATTTTTAACAACACAGTGGCAGATTATCTCTCTATTGTTCACTCAATCCTCTCCCAGGATGTTTCTTATTGTACCGGGAAAACAAAAAGCAGCAAAAAAATCCTCCATCCAGTTCTGCTTTAAAAGCAAATGGAAACATCACACACCACAGAATGAGCCAAGGATGAAGCTTTTGCTCGTGGGATTTTATGATGGTGATCAGCTGGCATGCCCATTAACTTCAAAGGAAGCAGAGTTAAGCCAGTGATGATTGTTCTCAAAATCCAACCCAGATGCCCAACAGTAACTTGGATATTTTGTCTAATCAACTGGTGGCCAAAAGCATTTTACCTTAAGTGCTTCTCTTTGTACCTTTTCCAGCTGCATGAAGGAAAATAGCATGCCACACTAGTGATAGTTGTCTTCTGACTAAGAAAAGGCAATAAATAAAGGTTGGTCTACACAAGTTGCTCTAAAATTAGCTTAGCCTGATTTCAAATTAAAAATAAAACTAAAAAAATGGCAGTTTACTTTCAAAACACAAATGTCACATTTTGCACTATTTCAAATCATCCACTCTGTTAAACCTTCTCACATGTAGACACCCTTAAAGCTTCAATTACTAAGGTGACACACACACACAAAGACAGCAAAAGTCTTAAAACATTTCATTGGTGTTCAGCAGCGAAAGCTGCCCAAAAGCAGGAACAGTCCCTTCTCTTTCTGTCCTCCTTCCTAGGCAGGTTATGCTCAGATTCAGGAAAAGTTTTTTCAACAGTAAACCTGCCTGGCAAGTATACACATCAGCTAAAAGAAAAATCACGACTATTTCGTCTGCCTCTTCAACTCTGGCAGAACATCTATGCCTCAGCCTCGCACTACCTGCTATGGTTCGGAGCCAATGTACTCAGGTAACACAGACCTGAGCCAGAGCAGCACAACCCATCCCGCTTTACCAACAAGGATACCTCAACCCAATTCTGAGCTCGTTCTGGTGTCTACCAGAGCTTGAAGGCATGCCGGGAAAGCCACAGTGCAGCCAGCAGTATAGGCACCTCCCAGAGAGAGGGAGAACATTTTGCTGCCTGCTCTACTGGCCTTGTAAGTAGGAAACACAGAGCAGGTGAGAACCAAAGGAAGGGGTAAGGATAGCGGGGTATAACAATTATTATTTAAGATGTCATATCATAAAATGGAAATCAACAGTCAGTATCTCACACAAGACATTTTTCAGTGAGAGTCCAAGACAGGGTCTTTTAGACCCATGGTAAAACAGGTAATCCAGGAAAAAACAACAACAAAACCCCCAGATTATCAGAGATGAGATTGTCAGTCTTAAAGCAAACTAACAGATCTCGATCAGCAACGCTCTATTAAACATACATTTTTAAAACACATAAGCCACCACATAGATCCCATGGACTGATAAGATGAATTCAGAAACATGACAAGATAAGGAGCCAGAAAATGAGCTTTGCCAGCCAACTACTGTAACAGCAGCGCTGTATACAGGTTTTGGGTTCTCTGGAAGTACCCGTGCATTACATGGCTCAATCACCACTCAGCCACTGGATCTCTCACTCCAGCACTCTGCCACCTGCTCGCCTCGCAGTGGTAATTAGCTTTATGGAACCTCATCAGTGAGGGCTTCAGTAGCACACAGAAACCCTTTTATTTAAGGTGACAATAAACTCTCCATTATATTTGCAACAAACAACATTGTACAGGGCCATTATCACCTTCGAACAGTAACCTCTGACTTCAGTGGTCGATGGGTCAAATTCAACCAGTTGTATTTCTCAAAGCTAACTCCTGAAGCTTAAACTTTCCACCAGTTCTCACCACGTATCTCAATTCTACAAGATGTGAAATAATGTTACAGACATATAAGCATATTTATACACTACAGATAATTTCTGCTATAAAAACCCAGCGCCATGCTGTATACCTTGGGGGGAAAAGTTTTTTTGCTTTGTGTGTCCCCCCTTGTTCCATGTTATTATGGTAAGTCAGATTTCAAGGAGAGAATTCTGTTTCTGAATGCTTTCATTCTTCCAGGTGTAATTTCTGGATTAAGGTAATTAAAAGATAAATACAGATGTAATTTAAATGCTAAATAGAACCACACAGACTGTGTTTTATCCCTGAAGATAGCACCATGTACAATATTTACAGATGGGAACACTGCATGCTTTGAAAACAAAGCTTTTACCAAAACATGATTTTAACATAAAGCCAACCCAAACTCCAGAAGGCATGAGCATCTTGAAAATCAGAAAAACACTTTAAAGCCGTGCTAGTAACTTTATCATTGCTCCCAATCTGCTGGGATGATGATAAAATTTGACCTTTTCCCTTTGAATCACTGGAATTCTCTGGCAGCACTACAATCACTTTGAAAATCTCCTGCTTTCAGAGCTAAACTTCAAGTCCCAAAGGGAAACTGCAAAGAAATAAGGTCACAACATGCTGATTTTTCAGGAAATTGGACACTCAGGTATGAATTCTGAATGTTTGCGATGAGTAATGCAGTCCTTCAGATACTCAAAGGATGTCTTTTGAAGACAGATGCTGCTGTAAGATGAGAACAGCTTTCAAACGCTACCTCTAACCTCGCAATCACCTATGTTACACAACCTCAGTCCTCTCTCCAGACACAAAGGGCCTGAGTCTTACCATTTCCATTCCAAATCCCTGCTTTCGTGCATGCAAACGCACCCATCATTTTATAAAACCTGGGTGAGGAACAGTCACTACTTCTGAAGTCTTTACATTTGGTACTTCCTAACTTCTTCAGTTTAATGGCCTCCTTCCAGTAATAGCTATTACTGACAGCTTTAACAGGAAAGTACAGGAAACTTGTCAGCAAGTAGCTGTGGAGTCGCCTGCCCCTCCAAAGTACACCTCTTTCTAACGCCCTACAGTTCAAGGCCTCCAGGGGCAAGGATGAAGAGGGAAAGAGTGCCACAGATGCAATCTAGCAAACATGCTCTGAGCACCGTGACGAGCATTACTGCTTCTGCTCAGTCACACACACACAGAGCTAGTGCTTCCTTCTGATGGTTCTGTAAGCACACGTTGAGTTTCACCGCCCACATCCTGCCAGTCCCTGCAAAGCAGAAGTGAATAAATACACTTTTACAACCCTGGGACAGAAAATTATGACACATTCTGTATGAAGTTGGTATAGTTTCCTTAATTCTGAACCAAAATTAGTCTCTGAAGGGCAGACAGAGGGAGAAGATAAAAGAGCACGTTGAAGCCTATCTGCACGAGGGATACAACTCGTTGCTGGCAACTGGCACCAACGTAACATGCTCTGAAGTCCCTACAAGTAACCCTCGTTAGAGATACAAACGTGGACCAAATCTGGTATTTCCCCAGAGTACAGTCTTATGTATTTTAATCTGTAGATCTCAGTGAGGTTTACAAAGGTCGACATAGTTCTGACAGTTGGATAGCACCTGGCACGTGCAGGAGTGGCTGCGGCCAGCCCAGCATCAACTAGCAGTTCACTGGCAAAATAGTAAAGACAGCCTACACCTCCTAGATTTTACTAGTGCTTTGACAAGTGTTTTTTACCTTCATAGAACGTACTTTACCACATCATCTAAATCCTTTTAAAGACTCAGTTGCCGTTAAATATTTGAGTAAGGAAAAAGAAAAAAAACCAAACATACTTGTGAGATTTTCACTAAAACGGTCCACATATAAAAATTAAATTACACAACCACACACAGCTCATCTAGTAACTTCCTTTCAGTCAACTTTTGGAGAAACTCTGATTACTGCTCTTGCGTGCAAACACCCTCAACTGTGGAACCAGCCCAGGGATAAGAAGTGTAGGATCATCAGGTAAATAAACCACTAGAGTGAAAACATAGCCCTACAAGATGTATTTCAGTAACTGGCAGTCACAATATAACAACTGAAAACTGCTATCCCACATCCATCTGGCACATTTGGACTTATCATCCTAAATATATCTTGACTGCCACATTCTTTTCAGGTGGGTACCTCCTGCTCATTACTGATCCAAAAGACAATTCTGGTATGCCCAAGGAAGGATGAGGATTTGGTAACACTTGTTTAACACGACGACTGCGACAGAGTTTCTGAATCTGCGCACCCCGTGGTATTTGCCTTTAGCCCTCCGTGCTCAACACAACCCAGACTTGCCTCCCGGGAACCCGGCCCACAGCCAGGACTGGGGCTCCCAGCCAGAAGCGTATCCCATGTGCTCAGCACCGAGGCCTCCAAAAGAAGCCCAAGAAAGACAGAATCTTTTAAAACATGACTTTGTCTTCTCTAGGCGATGTGCTCAGGGTGTTGCCTACACGTACAGCAGCACAGAGATCCTCTCACCTCAGCTAGGTGCTGCCACTCAATCCCTCCCTCCTTACGTCCATACCCCAGACTCAAGGCCGTCAGTCCTTCGTTGCCGACCACCACCACCAGGGAAGGGACACTTCTACACCAGCAGCAGAAGCCTGAGCCCCGGGTGCTGCCCCCACACACGTGGGGCTGCGGGGCAAGCGTGTCTGGGGTGGCACTGTGGGTGCCCGCGGAGCCACGGAGGGTGTCCAGGGCGGCACTGAAGGTGTCCAGGGAGGCCTGGGGGGTGTGTGGGGTGGCAGGGTGAGCACATCGGGCGTGTGTGGAGGCAGGGTGGAGTACGTGAGGAGGCGCAGTGGGCAATGCGTGGGGTGCGTGGGGCGGCAGGCTGGGCACGTGTGGGGTGTGAGGCGCAGGCAGGGCGCCCAGCCATGGCGGGAAGCTCCCTCACAGCAGGGACCTTCCCCTCAGAGCCTTTTCAGCCCCGGCCTCCAGCCAGAACCCCTCTCCAGCGGGTTTAACCCCCGCTGCAGGAAATAAAAAGAAAACAGCGATAGTTTGTAAAGCCCAGCGTTTCCCCTCAGGGATCAGCTCCATTTCTGCCCTCACGTTGCCGGGACACCACTAAAACCGCCCGAAGTAACGTGAAACCGGCTGAAGGGAGGCCTGGCGCCACCGG